>JAJEJO010001753.1:0-146244 GCA_020662805.1 Glaucomys volans
CAAAGTGGTTGAAGCAGGAAGCAAGCATTAACATCCAGGGGGCAAAGCTGCAGTCTGTCCCCGGTGAGTGATTAGAAGTCAGAGTCCTTGAGTCCCAGGTGCTGAGCAGCCCCACCCCTTCCAGCAGCACCTCTGTCCTCTCCAGCACAGGGAGCTCACCACCATCCTGTGGCCTGGCCAGGCCCTCTCTGGACAGCTCCGAGGACCAACAGTTTCCCCCTCGCTCCGCTTCCCCTCAGCAAGACCACTTTTTCTACAGAAGCCACACAAAGTCAGGCAGCTTAACATTCTGCAGGGCCACCTGCAATGACTGTCACATCTGGTTTTCCAGGACAGAGCCCCCACACCCTTGCCCCACCTTCACCTCCCCACTCCTCCTTGGGTTCAGGTCTCTCCCCATTACAGATGTTCTCCTATGAGCATGTTCCTGCTGGGCAGGGAGACTAGGCCACCTTCTGTTACTGGGGACAAGCCAGGAAGTCTTTGTTGATTTGTGTGCTTTTGGTGGTCTCTGATGGTCACTGCTACCTACCATCAGCCCAAACCCAGTCTTACAACGCAGGCTGCTGCTGAAATAAATGGCCTTAACTTGTGTGTATGTGTGCTATTGATTTTTTTGGGGGATTGAGCACTGGGCTTCAAATTTGTCTGTGTCCCCTGATGTTTGGGACCTTTGGTGTTTAGAGGAGTCATACTTGACTTTCCTCTTGACACCATCTCATTCGCAAATGCAATATACCAACCACCTGCCATTTGTTGACTGCTTACTGTCTATCACCACATACATCTTACCATTAATCCACAGAACCCTTTAAGCGAGGGAATGGAAGTCCAGAGAGGTTAGGTAACTCCCCTGAGGTCACAGGCCAAGTGGCAAAGCTGAGATTTCAATGTCATCCCATCCTATTACAAAACCTGCCCTCATCCACTCCCTGAAGGTGCTTCTTGTATTTTCATATATGGCACAGATTAAAATAAAAGGTAATGGGACGTATCTGAGGACCGAGCCCTGAGGCATGCCACCAGAGACATGCTCTGATCCCTATGGATTCAGTATGTGGACCTGGCGCCTTCCTTCCAAAATGGAATTCTCCCCACCAAGACCCTTAAGGGATCACTCGTATCTCGTCTGCATTCACACCAGAGGCCCCTGCAGAGGCCCTGTGCACAGTCCCCAAGCTGATTCCTCTACCCTCCTGATATTCTGAAGGTCGCAAAGATGGGCTTCACATTCCAAAGCACCTGGGTCAGTTACAGGAGAAGGTGGCTGGGGACAAGTGAGTCCATCTCTTGAGTCCTTGAGTGTGAGCAACTGGCATGGGGTGGGGTGGCAGCTGGGCTGGTGCCGGTCCAGCATGGGTGCCTGGAAGATCCAGAGGCTATCAGGAGGGTGGAGGTGTTCTGTCTCCACCCACTCAAATTCCACAGCGAGCTCACGGCTGGCAGCAGTAGGAGCCACTGCAAGTGGAGGTTCCCAGGAGAATGGGAACTGGTAATTAACTTTGCACTCTGTGGAGCATGTGGTGACACTCATGCACAGGGAGGTGGCCGAGTAGGGAGCCAGAGGCCTAGATTCGAATCCCTACTTCGGCACCTTTTAGCAGGTTGTTCTGTGGACTGGGCACTTACCCTCTCTGATCTCAAGCATCCTGCTCTTCATAAAGGAAATAAAGAAAAAACCGACAATTTCATGTTTATCTAAGTTTTGCTCAAACTCTCAATCCCAGAAAGCCTTTTAAGATGCAAGTTCAAGGAGCCCAAGGGGCCTTTTCTTCATCTACCTATCATGTTTCAGTCAATGAAGGACCACATATATGACAGGAGGTCCTGTAAGACTATAATGGATTTCCCATTGGTGAGTGACGTCGTGCACCCTATGATCACACAATTAGGAGCTGCTAGCTCTCACCATTAATGACGAATGACCATAGTTCCTTGGTTTCACCAAGCAGATGGATGGGAGATGGAAAGAGAGAAAAGGAATCCAGAGTCTGAGGTGACTGACAGATGAGTTCCCCAAGGAGACATAGGTCCTGAAGAAAGGGAGACTCTTCTGGCAATCAATGCAAGAATGGGGAGCTAGAATCTTCCAGGGAAATACAGAGGCAGGAGAGTCTTGGGGTTAGGCCCTGTTCTGCCCGGAGCTGGATGAGGGGTCTGGGGCAAGGGCTTGACTGGTCCTTAGTCTCTGTAAAATGAGCAAACCAGATCAGGACAACCCTGAAACTTCCCTCTGGTATCTCAGAAGGTCGAAGCCCCTGAACTTGGCAACTGGCCAAGAATAAAGCCAACTAGAGCAATATAATGAAGTGATTGTTTTGAAAGATGAGGTGAGTTTCAACTTGAGAAGCTCAACTTTAAGTGTATTTGTAGAGAGTTATTCATGCTGGTAAGGTGAAGGTTTCCTTTGCCCTTCCTTACTGGGTAGGACAGAAGTTCCCAGGAGAATGGGAACTGGTAATTGACTTTGTACTCTGTGGAGCATGTGGTGTCTTCCTCTGGTCACTTTAGGGACATAAGAGTAAACAGAGGTGACCTTTCAGCACTGGGCTGGAGAATATGGCACTTTATTTTTCTTTTCCTCTTCTCAAGCCCTGAGGAACTTGAATAAATGGAGTCCACTGCCACTGGACACATGTGACCAGGAACAAAAGTCAATGAATATTTAAGCCATTGGTCCTGGACAAGCAGGTTGAAAATGGGTTTCTTTAGTGATAATTGCTTTGGGCTCCACTTGGGAAGTAGCATGAAGAAAGCCTCTTTTCTATAAGGCCACATATTCCATGCCCAGAGCTCACTTTGAAACAGCTGTGCCAGGTGAGGGACGGGGATTTGGGGTGCTCTCTCTTCTCACTGCAATCCTCTGCAGCATATTCTTTTGTCTTTTTCTATTGTATTATCTTTAAAAAGATGCCAAACAACTCCTAGATAATTGGGTGAAACAGGCAGAACCAAACAGCAAAGGGAAACTCAGGACATTTGTATTGCTGGAGTTTTCAGGGTATAAATATTTTTTTTTCTTTTTCATTCAAAGGAAGCATTTTCACCCTTCCTTATGACTTTACATTTGGAAAATAACTCCAATAATTTAATAAAGAGAAACAGAAAACTGGGCCTACAATTTGGTGAAGAAGCTGGGGGCAGGGAAATTCCAGGCAACAGGGATATGGTAGCTCCTTTCTTCTGGGACACTTAGCAAAGGGCCACACCAACACAGGTTTCAATCAGCTTCTTGGTATCATTAAAGATAATCAGTGATTATTATTTCAGTACACAAAGTCTCAACTGTTTATCTGAAAAAGCTTTCAAAAAGAACTAGAATTTTAGGGCAAAGAGGTGCTGCATTCAAACACCATTTCCCTCCCAAAAAGAGAGAATTGAAACTTAAAATTTTGTATGTGTATGTGCCAGAGGCCTTTGTTCAAGTTGATCTTAAATGGAGAACTTGTCTGTGAAGAGAGAGATGCTGGTCCTGGCTGGGAAGTTGGGGAGGGACCGTAGGGCCATGCCTCCATCTCTGAGGCTGCCCCACCTGCATCCTGAACAGGTGCTGACTCTCCTTGGTGACTCCAAGGAACATTCTAGAAACTTCTATGCATCATCCTACTTCTTTTTCCATAAGATAAAGAATCTCTCTCTCCACCTATATAGCTTGAAAGGGGGTCAGGAGGACAGAGGAAAGCAGGGAAAGGGGAGCTACTGGGGAATGAAATTGACCAAATGATGTTATGTGCATGTACCAATATGGTGGAATGAATCTCACTATTGTGTTTAGTCATAATGCATAAAGACTCCCTCTCTCTCATGAAAGAAGAATTCTTTTTGCTTTTCTTTTGAAATCTCTGTAGTGTTTCCATGGGATTCTGTATTTACCTGTCAACAAGTTGTTACTGTGCCCCAAGTGGACCTCACTAAAACTCAGCCAGTGGTCAGTCTGGGAAAACACTACTGGGCACAGGCAGGGAGGGAATGGCCAATTGCAGATGCCTGGTCTTCTGGGGCTATCCGAGGTCAAAGGAGGAGAATAAAGCTTCCTGTCTGTGGTACCAGAGAAGGCCCAGGGGAAGGGGGGAATCATTCCCAAGTCTGACAGTGAGGGTTGATTGAGTGCTTAACCACCCAGCAGGCACTGTGCCAAGAGCGTTGCATTCACCATCTGTCTTAACCACAACCCAGAAGGTCAACACTGGACTGGCTCATATTGCAAATGAGGAAACAGAGGTTCAAAGCAGTTGAGCAACCTGCCATAGCTGGTCAGCTGTAGAGCCAGTGTTCAAACCCACATGGCGTTCCTTCCCCACCATCTAGACCAGCTTTGGAAATAACCTGTGACAAGCAAGAAAGAAAAAGCCTATCTTACCTGCTGAGGCCATTCTCAGCACAATCAAGGTCTCTGTCCACAGTCTTTGCTGTGAAGTGGGTCAGGGAGGGGCGGGAGTATTGGGTGTTGACCTTGGCCATCTTGCTTGTTGAATTCAGTCCCCAAGGTGGTGGCTAAAATGAGAAAACAAAGTAGATACACCATCAGGACCAGGATGCAAGTGCAAACCCAGCTCACTGTAGATAAGACACGTGCCTCTCTGCGTGGCCCCCCAGGAACTCTAGCCCATACCTCCTCCAGTTCTCACATAGCTCCTGCACACTGTGCTGTGGCAACTCAGGGTTCTTCTTTCCAACCTGAGCTTGACAAGTCTTTTCACTCCTTTGCTTATGTCTCTACCCCAAAGAGCTGTTCAGAGTGAAGTACTAAATGAGCAAATGAATGAAAGAAGCAATGGTCAAGTAGGTACCAGATGGTAAGCAAGCCAAAGCCTGTATGGTTCTTTGGGAAAATGCAATGTCTCTTTTGACCCTGGCTTTCTCATTTCCTTATTCACATCTTAAAATCTGGCATACGTTTTAGCAGTTTCTCTGAATCTGCTTTTCAAACAAAGTGTGAAAATATAAGTACCAATACTTGACATTCATAAAACCTTTGCAAAAGGTAATGCTGAGTCCAATACTCACTTCATCTCATTTAATCCTCACAATAGCCTCAAGTGCTATCAGCTTTTCATCATTGTGAATACCTGTCAAGAGCAACTTAGAGGAAAAAGTTTCATTTTGGCTCATGGTTTCAGAGGTCTCTGTCCATAGTAGACTGGCTTCATTGCTTTGGATCTGAGGCAGAACATCATGGTGGAAGGGTATGGCAGAGGAAATCTGTCAGTTCATGGCAGCCAGGAAGGAGAGGAAGAGGGGGCCAGAGCCAGGGTATAGTCCACACGGGCATGCCCCCAGTGACCTACAACCTTCTACCATGCCTCAGTTTGGAAGCCTACAGTTTCCCTCAACTCTGGGTAGTCCATTCAAATGATTAATTCATAAATTGGTTTAATCCATGGATGAGGTTAGAGTTCTCATGATACAATCATTCCCTAGAAACCCTATCCATGAACATTGTTTCACTGGGGACCAGGCCTTCAACACATGAGACTTTGGGGGATATTCCAGCTCCAAACCATAATACCTCATGAAGTATTTGAGAGTACTTGACCAAACTAAGACTCAGAGATGTTAAGTAACTTGTCTGATCAAACCAATACATAAAACCTACCAATGTGGCATGTTCTTATGCCAGAAATCAGTCTATGAACATTTCCCTTCAGCAACTGTTGGAAGGTATGTACACTCATGAGTGCAGAGGAAAAGGAGCTGATGTGAGGGCAAGGCTGGTGTGAGTGACCAGTTCCATAATTTCTGGAAAACTCTTCCAGCTGGAAGATAAATTCCTGAGGATGGTTTCACTAAAATAGACTAGCATGAGCTCTCTGGAGCAGTCACCTGGCTTAAGTGTGTCAAATGTCAGTAGAGAGCACTCTAGAGAAAGATGGCAAGTTCTATAAATAGCCCAGTGACTCACACTGGGACTGAATTCATTCCACATTCAAAGGAAGGGCAGTGCAAGGAGCCCAGGGTACCTCACCAAAGCTGCCTGTGGGTGTGAGCCCTACTCCTCAAGGGTAGTGTACCCCCTGTTTATCAAGGGCCATTGACTCAGTTGGGTCCTGACTCATTTCTGACATTTGATAGTTAGGTCTACATTTTATAATTCCCAAAGAGAAATAAGACAAAGGCTATCTTTGAAGATTTGACAGTGTAGTGGGGCAGCTGATACAACAGGATCTTGTAGGTTGTACTGAGGAGCTAAGGCTTTACCCTGTAGCCCAGTGGGTTTGTGGGCAGATATGCAAAGGGCACTCTGATTGCACTGGGGAGGGTGCAATTCAGAGGACTTCAGTGTATGCAAAGTGAGCCACTAAAAGGCTGCCACAGCACCTCAAGGGAGAAAGTAGTACCCTAACTAGGTAACAGTTGCATGATCTAGGTAGTTAACTGGATAAATTAAAAACTTAGCAAAGGGTAGAATTGCCTGGACATGACATTGATTGGGCACAAGGGATAGTGAAGAGGAAAATGCTGGGCATGATATCCTGACAGCTGGCATGGAGGTATGGATGCTGCTCACCTACCTAGGCAGGGAAGTGGGGAAGCAGTGGAAGAGAAGGATTCCAGTTTGGGATGCCTGTGAAAACTTCAGAGCTAACCTATGAAATAATGGTCTTCCATTAAAAGTCATAAACCCCAATATGTAATTTTCCATTCAATACTTGTTTTTAATTGAGCACTTACTATGTGCCAGGGGCTCTGGGTGTGTCACAGAACAACGTGCAGCTGTCCCAAGCAGCTCAGTCTAACGGGGTCCTGGGTAAGTTTTGGGGACTCTGTAGGAAAACTATCACCACTCCCCCTGAGGCACAAACCCTGGTCCCTGTGCCACTGCGTGGAGGCAGTCCTTCAGTCCCCTCTCAGACCAGCCTCCTGTTGTGGCCAGTAGGTGCCCAACCCAGGGCAGATGCTGGGCAGCACTTTCTCGTATGACCCTCACAATGGCCTCTGCTCCCTGCTTTACAAATAAAGAAACTGAGCAGGTGAGTGGTTTCCCTAGGGCTGGGCCTGTGCCCTGGCCAGGATGGACTAAAGATCGGACTCCAGAACCTGTAAAGTTGATGATGGCAAGGGACCAGTGGTGCCTCTAGGCCTGGGCAGGGGGGGTACCTGCCCTGGGCTCCACCCTGACCCTCCTCCTGCCACATCCCTCCCATGGGGAAAGGGGATGTGCCCACCTGTAACTCCACCTCCTGCTTCAGAGGATGCTCTGGGTACCCAGGAGCCCCTGAGTCTCTGAACTGTTCTGGACCTTTATTCCCCTCCTTCCAGTCTACCTCCCCCAGGGTGGCCCTCAGGTGCACTCTCTGAGGCCTATGGGAGACTGGGGAGCAGCTCTCTGTGAGGGAGGGGTGAATGGCTCTTGGAGGTATGGGCAGAGGGTCCACATGCATGAGTGCAAGACCCCTCGTGACAGCGGGTGGACCCAGAGCTGTCCAAGGGCACCTGGGGATCAAATCTCCCCACGTGTGCACATTTTGAGGCTCAAACTAGAAGTTTGAACCTGGCCTCCAAGTCATCATGAAGGCATGTCTGTCAGGATTGGAGGTGGGCATGTTTGATTGAACAGTGTGCCAGCTGGGTTCATGTAGGGTTGTCTCTGGCCCTCTACCTCACATCCTTCCTGCCTGTCTTTCATCCAGCTGTTGCTATGGCAACCAGCTGCATGCTGGGTAACCTGGTAGCATGTTACCTCACCTTCTGCCCTGGCGCCTCCTTGCTCCCAGCCAGGGAATGACTTCTTGGACCACATCAGCCATTCTGACTCAAGTAGAAACCCACAAGTGTCAGAGTTAGCACCCTGGACAGCCCTGACTCATTGCAGCAGGACTCAGGGTGCACACTCTTCTGGCAGACAGACCAGGAAGGTCATTCTGAGACACATTTCACGCGGCTCCTTGGAGACTCTCAGCTGCCCATGTTGGTGGTCAGTTTGATGATTACATTGATCTGCTTTCCCTTTTCCCTCTTCCAAGACCCCCTACTTCTCGGAACCACTCCCTAAATAAACTGCCTGCATGCATGTCCTTGTCCAAGGATTTGGTTCATTTCCTTTCTTGGGAGAACCCACTGAGTGAACACCCTATTGAACTTTTAGATATTTAAATACATGACAAATGGGATATTTGCAGTCCTGACTCAGACCCCTCAAGAGTTCAGGGGTAAACCTAACTTCTTTTTTAATTCTGTGTTCTTTGGGGTTAATTATGGCAAAATGTACATCACTAAGGAGAAATGCCATTTTAAGAGAACTCTTTCCTCAGTTGTCTCACAAATGTCATAAAATGATTGTCCTTATTTATTTTTTTTTTATTTTGGTACTGATGATTGAACCCAGGGGTTTACCACTGAGCTACATCCCAAGCACTTTTTATTTTTTAAAAATTTGAGACAGGGTCTTGCTAAGTTGCTGAGGGTCTTGCTTAGTTGCTAAAGTTGGTCTTGAAGTTGCGATCCTCCATGTGCCACTGTGACTTACTAAATGATTGTCTTTAAACAATATGTCCAAATATGGTCCATATATTTTGATCGGTTGATATTAGTATTTTTAAAATTAATCTTTATTTATTTATTTATTTTTGTGTGGTGCTGAGGACCAAACCCAGTGCTTCCCACATGTGAGGCAAGCGCTCTACCACTGAGCTACATCCCCAGCCCCATGATATTGGTATATTTTAGCTGAATTTTTCCATGTCTGTTTCCCTTTGTGGCAGAAATTTTATTGCTTGTCTTTGTAGTTTCCTATAGTTTAGATTTTTTGCCAATTCCAACTCTAAAACATTTCCCATAAATGGTGATTTTAGCTATAGGACTGGTCAAATAGATTCCACATTTGTGTTTTTTTAAGACTGTTACATTCCCCAAGAGATAAAATTCTTAAATACCACATCCCAGAAATGGAACAAATAATTCCCGGAAACTGAGGGGTGACCTTTAAATTAAGGAAGTTGGAAAGTCCCTAAAGGCCTAAATGTACCATCAGGAGGGAGAGATAGCTAACCCCTAATCGCTAACATCTGCTTCTGTAGGGTGGCTTGCTTGCATTGGCTAGAAACAGTGACTATACTGCCCACCCCACTCACATGTCGTTTTCCCTATAAATGCTGACAACGAAGGAACTAGCGCTCGATTCCCCTTCACACCACTTTTAGGTGTATGAGTGGATGTTGTTGGTCAGCTATAATAAAGGCTCCTTTTAGATTTATGTGAACGGCTTGGATGATCTCCTTCTCGTCGGGTATAATAAAGACTAGTTCATATGGGGTGCTGCGTTCTTCCGTTATAAGGCCAATAACACCTGTTTTATTTCTTTGGGTGATGTTAGCAGTCATTGATGCTCATTAACTAGATCCAACAACTCATTAGAGATTACAAGTTCATGATATTCTATCAGTTCTTCCTCAATTAGCTGAGATATTCTTAAAAGAGAAAATTTTAACTCATTAATCACTTGGTTGATCAGTGGTACAGTTCATATATGTGAGATAGGAATTGGGGGATACAGAAAAAGAAAGATATGCTGAGTCTCAAAAAAACTCAGTCTCAACTAATCCTCAGAATTCAGGAAATGCCCATGAAATGCAAAACAAGCAACGCAAGAGCAACCCAACCCATGTCCTTGGCCCACATACTTGGTTCTTGTCCTTGCACGCGAGAAGTAACATGATGTGGGCAATACCCAAGCACATGGGGAAAGTGGCATAAGATTGTGTAATTCCACCCTGACTCCACCTCTAGTCCCTAGCTACTGTCCTTCCGTAAACATTAACACTCCAGAACATGGGATTGCTTCTGGAGATTCTCCCTTGAATGGGTGTCTGTTTACCTCTGCCTTGTGCATTGGCACATGCCTGTAATCCTAGTGACTCAGGAGGCTGAGGAAGGAGGATTGCAAGTTCGAATCTAACCTTGGCAACTTTGTGAGACCCTGTCTCAAAAATAAAAAATTAAAAGGACTCAGGGTGTTTCTCAGTGGTAGAGTACCCCTCAGTTCAATCGCCAGTACCAATACATACATACATACATACATACACACATAAATAAAAATCTGTCTCTGCTAAAATTCTTTTCACTCATGAGTACCAAGGTCTCTGTGTGTCCTGAGTGGAGGTGCCCACTCCAGGAACTCCTCCAGTGGCATAAGGAAGACAGGGTAAATATTTAGTTCTTCCCCTTATTTATCTGTTTTTAAGTCATGGCATCTCAAGAGAATATGCAATGACCCTATTTGTTTTCATATCTCCTGTCCCTGACAAACTCTGGGAGAACTTGCACAGGAGGTCAGGAAATCACAATCAGTGATCCCAGAGCTCTGTTGAGAATAAGAACTGCCAGGCAGTGACGCCTGCCTCCCTAGTCGAGGTGAAACACTTCTGCGTCCTCAGCTGCTGGTCCTCACAGCCCCAGGGAGTAGCGGTGATGCTGGTTTTGCAAATGAGGCCAGGGAGGCTGAGCTCCCTCTGACTCTGCCTGGTGGTTTGCTGGGTTTACCATTCCCACTGCAAGAGGTTGGAAGTGCTCAGAGGTAACTTCAAGTTTCAAGAACCAGATGAAGATGCCTTCTGCCAGCTATGAAGGTGACTTTGAAGTGGATGGCAGGCACGAGTCCAGGAGTGGTTTGTGATCATCTCCCAAATAAATGTGTTTCCTAGGAATTGACCTGAGAACTAAGATTGCACCATTTCAAAGAATTTCCATTGTCTTTTTCCTCTTCTTTTTAAATTTCCTCTCTTCTTTTCTTTCTTGTTTTTTAGCATTGGAGTTTTAACCCAGGGCTTCAAGTATGCTAGGCAAGCACTCTTATTACCTAGCTACTCCCCACCCACCCACTCAATTTCCATTTTCTTTAGGAAAATTGGCATGCCCCCCCAAAACCCTTTTATGGACTCTTTGACAATATGTCCCAGGCACTGTACCCGAGATAGGAATTTGGGGAGTATGGAAAAGGGAGCAATATTCTGAGTCTCAAAGGAAGAGTCCAGGAATCACCTGTAAATCTTAAAATGCAAAAAGCACCTGTTATGTTTCAGATGTGAGGTGTCCCCCAAAAACTCACATGTGAGACCATGCAGAAGGTTAGAGAAGAAATGATTTAGTTGTGAGAGTCTTTAACCCAATTAGTGAATTAACCCCTGATGGGATTAATTGAAGTGGTAGGGCATGGCTGGAGGAGATTGGAATTGAGGCATGGCTTTGGGGTATATATTTTGTATCTGGAGAGTGTAGTCTCTCTCTGCTTCCTGATGATGCAAGCTACTTCCCTCTGCCATGCTCTTCTGCCATGATGTTCTGCCTCGCCTTGAGCCCCAGGAATGGAACCAGCCTTCTATGGACTAAGACCTCTGAATACATGAGCACTCAAATAAAACCGTTTCTCCTCCATAATTGAACTGGTCGGATCATTTAGTCATAGCGGTGAAATAGCTGACTAAAAACAGTATGCATGCACAGAGGCAACCTGCCCATGCCCTTGACCCATGCCTTTGCCTGGAAAGATGTAGCCTGAGGGCAATGTACAAGAGGTGGGAAAACTGGCATGAAATTGTATAACTCCATCCTGACCCACTTCTCATCCATTCCCTTTCAATATCCCTCTGTAAATATCAGCACCCCACACCAATGGGTTGCTGACCCTCCCTCTGGAGATGGGGTGCATTCTCCCTTGAATGTGTATTATTTGCTATACTCGGAAGGCCACTCTCTTGACATTGCTCACATTCTCGCCTGAGTATTTATCAACTTTCCTAAACAGACCTCTGTCCATCCCTTTGACTGGTGGTTTCTGAGATTCTTTTCCCTCATGTAAGTCAAGAATCCTGCTGGTCCCGCAAGTCCCCCTTCTCTCCAGGAACTGCTTGGACACTTCTTCAGAAACATCTCTTTTCCCACGACATAGCTGAGGACTAGAAGATGAAGAATACAGGCTCCTGCCTTTGAGAACAGAGAATTGATGGGGGGCCGATAGGGAAAGTGCTGGAGACATTGAAATAGAAAAAGATGGTGGAGAGTAAAGTGGAAAAGGAGGAAACACCAGATCTACCCTAATGTCCATGGATGAGGCTGTCCTGGTGAGAAATAATCAGAATATTTACTGAACATTGACCACAGGGTAGCCAGTGTGCTGTGCCCCTTCAAGGACTGGATGGAGACCTTTGCACTCTGGTGTTCATCTTCAATTGCATTCGTTGTCATTGGCCTGGACATCTGTTAGGCCAGGCAGTTCAGAGGGATCACATGTGTTTCAGTTATTTTTGTACTTTTCTTGTTCCTTTACTTAATCCAAACCTTGGAGGCACGAACTATTTCCTATTACTTAAAAAAAAAAAGATACTTTCTTCTCTGAATCCCCAGTACAAACATATGGCGTAACAGGGGACCACTTTATGGTTTGAATATAGCCCTTGTTGCTCTGCCACTGTAAATTCTTTTTACAATGGACATGTTTCTTTCTCTTCCTCTCTTCCTGCTCTTCCCCAATCTCTCCCCGTCCCTAATCTCAGGGGAAACAGGATTACTTTTTTTCCCACCCAGACAGAGTTAATCTGTCCCTGAGTACATACCCACCATAGGAACAAAGTCATCCAGACTTTGGGAATGGCACCAGAAGATCTCAGAAATGACTGTCTCCCAAATTAACAAGTAAATTTCAACTCCAGACAGAGAATACATGGAATCACATCTTTAAAAACCCCCTGTTCCTGCTGATGGGCAGAATCACAGCCTCTGGGAGTCCCCTGTACTTCTCCTTTGTTAGCAAAGCAATAAGCCTTCTTTTTCCTTTTTCTCAAAGCTAAGTCCTCCTTATTGGATTGGCATCGGTGACAAGGACCAAGCTTTTGATAAAATAGTAGCTGGTAAAAAGTGTGTGGCATAAATGAAGGAGAAATGGGTTAGTATTTATAACAAGGACTCAGAGGCTACTGTCGTTAAAAAGCACTCTCTGGATGAGGGCCTACAGATGCCCAGGGAGTAACTAAAAGCAGGACGAAGCTTGGCATCTCTGCCTTCATTTTGTATCTGTGTCCTTTATTACCTGATTAGCCCTCATCCCCCTTCAAGGCTGAAGGTACCAAGATAAAGCAACTAAAATATTTTCAAGATTTGCAGGGACATGCAACTGTCAGTTTTTACAACATCCTGTTCCAGACCTCCAGGAATGGTGCCTAGGAGTCTCCAGTCATGGCCCTAAACCTGCAGTCACCTTGTATTCCAGGAACAGCAGAGCATCTCAGACAGATCACCCTGATGAGATTACAGCCCTAAATGGAAGCAATGATCCTTTGATGGGAACCAGGGCTGCGTCACCCTAAGCAGGAGCAATTATTCACGGGAACCTGATTGCTCCCTCAAATGATCACTGCTTCTCCAGAGCCACCTCACGGAACTCAGAGAAAGATGAACCAGACAACAGTTGGAAGTTGAACAAGACTATGTCATGATGCATTCCTTTCCCCCTGCCCTAATTCTTCCTCTGTGTAAACCTAAAGGTCATGTCATTACCCTGGAAGGTAGGGCTAAGGACGCCAGTCCCTGGTCTTCCTGGTGTAGCTACACTGGTTAAAGTTCCTTTCCTGCCTTCACCACTGCTTATGTCTTTGATTGGCATCTTTGGATGGGTGGCAGATACTAGTCCATTGAGACTAGATGGTAGAACCTAGTCTATTTAGGACCTTCACCCTAAAACTTGGGTAACAATCATAAGGATGACACTAATAATAACAACAGTATTTACTCAGCACTTACTCTGCCTGGTTCTGTTCTTTCTGTTCTAATCACTTAAAATGCATATTAACTCATTTGCTCTTCAAATGATCCTGTGAATAAGTCATAATGAAAATTACCATCCCACTTGAAAATGGATGGAGAGATCAGGTAAGCAACACAGGAAGTCAACACATGCAAAACCCGTTGCTCTGTACTAAAACCATGCTTCTGGGAAAACAAAACCAAAAAAACACCTTGGTCCCCACTCAGGATGACTAAAAAAAGTGCGCCCTGTTCTTTTGTACTATGGCTTAAACATTAAAATCGATTCCTGGTCCAATATGTCATTTGAAGCAGTATCATTTTCTGAGCCCTGAATGTAGCAGACACAATAGAGCAGTGGGTAGCCTGCACAATGTCACAAGTGCAGGAACATCCATGGTTGCCTTTGTCCCTCCTAGCAAGTCTGTGGGGGTTCACTACCTCTGTTTCATTCTGCAAGAGCAGCTCAGAGAGGTGAGTGACCTGCCCAGGCCCTCACAGCTTGGGTAGCTGGCAGAGGCAGATGGGATGGGTCTTAGGGCCTGCAGCTGGCCCTCTGCTGCTCAAGGCCAGGTATCAGAAGCCCCTTCCAAGTGTGACACAAATGCTCGACCTGAGACTTTTGGATTTTCCTTGTCGGTGATTTAAAAATATCATTTCCTCTCCATTTTCCTTGCTTGTCGGTTCATGCTTTTGATCAACAGGTCATTGCTGAAGAAATGGACCTGGCAGCTCGGCTCTGCTCCACCATGGGCCTTAGCCAGCCCATGTGACTGGCGTCTAAGTCTTTGGGAAGCAATAGAGAGAGAGTTCCCTGCCCAGTGGTGGGTCACTTCCGGCTGTTTCCCTGGCTCTTGTCCCCTAGTTCTTCTTCCCCCCTCTTCCTCTTCTTCCATCACATGGCTCCTTGTGCTCAACTGCAGTGCAGTTTGGTTGTCAAGGGCTTCATTGCCTACATGCACCAAAACGTCATGGGACTGTCCTGATCCAGGCTGAGAAGACAGCATCTCCCTCTCTTTTAGCTGATCACTGATTGGAAGGCCAATTCTTCAACCTTGAGGCAGTTCAGTAGGTCGTGCAGGACCATGTCTCCTCCTACCTGCCCAGCTTCTGAAGCAGGTTCAGCATGGTCCCTCGTCACACTGCCACCCTCTGTGCGACATCAGCCCAGCACTCAGTGATGGCTGATTTCCAAAAGCAACATATTTTAGATGGGTGACTTTTATGGCATGTGAATTTTAGCTTAAAAAAGAAGCAATGTTTAATTTAAAATTAAAGCATTTTAAAATGCATAACTGGCCATATCTGCTCTAAGGAACAAAGTATCTATGTCACAAAAGGGAGAAATGTCAAAGTACACATTCATGGTGGCGATGCTGCCATTTTTGAGGATTTACACTAAGCCAGGCATAGCTCTACAACTTCTTGAATGTATCAACTCGTTTAATCTTCACAATAACCCTGTGAGGTAGCACTGGTACTATCCTTATTAAATAGGTGAGCAGATTGAGAAACATGGTTCACGCAGCCAGGACTAACACATCAGCCAGGACAAATCCGATGGTGCATCCTATAGCTTCAATCCCTTGCTTCTCAAGAAACAAGACAAATTTCTGGGACCAGTAACTACCATGGCTTTGTTTTCCTACCCAAGAAAGGTCCCAGCAGGCATCTCAGTCCTAGACAAGGCAGTTGTATGGTGATGGGCCAGGGGACGGTCAGAACCCCATTCTCCCTCCTCTGTGGAGTGGAGTCTAGCGTGTCCAAGCCCACGGATGTCCCTGCACCTGGATGGAGATGCTGAGTCTGAGGGAGGAGAGTTGAGTCTCATTTCCCAAAGACGCCTTCTCATGGCTGTGAACTGGAATACGTTTTTATTAAACAAGCCAACAGGAACCTCCTAATGCCAGCTGCAGATTTTCAATTCCTGTCTGAGAAGAAAAATGAACAGTTCCCAAGAACAGGAAGAGTTTTGAGGTGAAAGAAAATACACTGGAATTGGAACCCAATTATCAATTATGTTTCTCACCCACGGAGGCAGAGACCCATCTCATGCCTAGAAAGTGTCATGGTCTAGTGCAGGGATGACTTGGAATTCATGGGATTCTGAGTTTCTTAGGTCTGAGTGCGTTCAGTTTTGAAATTTATGTTTTGCGATACAATTCAGCTGTTTGGCTTGAGATTTCAAGAGGATGAAAGTGCTTTCTGAATCTTGCCAGATCTGCAGAACTCAAAACTCTGTGGCCAACCTCGCAGATGCTCTCTCCAGAACTGCCTCTTCTTCCTGCCTTAATACCAGCAAGGCCAGACCAGGGACCTCCCTACTTTCTGCAAGGATTTGCTTCACCAATCCTTGCTGTAAGCACAGGAAGTTAGGTGGCATTTTTTTCTTAATTAACTTTTAGAGTGTGCTTATAAAAGTGCTGCATTGCTATTATATTATTATAAGATGGTTATAAGTTTGAGCACCTGATATCAGTCAGGTACTCTACTAAGGAGTTCACTTCTATTACTTCATTTAATGCTCCAACAACCCCATGAAGCAGGTACTATGAACATTACTTCCAATTTACACATGAAGAAGCTGACACTCAGAATGATTAAGTAACTGGTTAAAAGTCACCTAGTGACAGAGCCGAGGAACAAAACCTGTTGAACTTTAACCTCTACGCTGTGTTATTAGAATTCCAATATGTGAATCCTACAAAATGGGACAAAAGAAGTGCTCTGGAGATTAGATGAGGTCTGGGTGATTCCTCTGAGGGGTGTACCACGTCCAGGGAAGAATCTCCCATGGAGCAAAACTGTCCTGAATGTCACTACCCCTCCTGAAGTACTGCCAAGCATGCTCTTCTTCCTCTCATCCCTGTCTTGGTTACCGCCACGATTGTCACTCAGAGTAGTTGACCACTCAGTTGAGACTCTGCATGAGCTTTCACTCCCCGCTCACACACCTTATTTTCTCAGATCCGGCATCACCAAGTTCAATCAGTTAAACCACTAACTAGCTCCTTTTCATTCACTAATTTGGAAGTAGACAGAGCACTAGCCATGGGCTAGGGTCTCTGCCTGGTGGAGGGTGTATGGTAGTGAAGCAGACAGGCAGCTCCTGGCTTCCTCAAGTTGTGCCCCCAACTTTGTTCAGGCTCTTGTCCCTCTCTCTGGATCATTAAAATAATACCATTTGCCCCTCTCCCATCTTCAGACTCTCATCTGTGCAATCCATTCAGTGCCAGGTGCTCAGCAGGCTCAACTAGTGTGAAATGAATGAATAAGTGAATGAATGAAGCTTCCGGAGTGACTCCAGTGTATTTGCAAAGACAGTTCAGTTCTAATCATCGCCACCCATCTCAGGAACTTTCAGAGTTTGCTTATTGTCTCCATCACACAGTTCCCATTTCTTAGTTTGACCTCCAGTGTTTTTCCTAACCTTGATCATATCAGCTTAAGCTGGTGCTCTAGCTAAGCCAAGTCACTCACCCTTTCCTTAAATATGTCATGAATTTTCTTCTGTCATCCATCCCTAGAGACAGTGCTCATCAAAGCTCAACCTATGCTTCCTGTATTTCCCAAACTCTGTTATGGGGCAGGTGAGGGTTGAGGGACAGGCTCTGGCCATTGAACTTCTCATGATGTAGGACCCCACAAACCTCATAAACTTATGAGGGATGGGCTAAGCCACTGAGATGTTCCAGTCTGTGTTATCTTAGCAGGATCTATCCTCTCTGCCTAGAGAGCTTTTCCCTTTTCTTTGCACTTTGGTTTCAAGTTTCAACTCCATTGTGACCTCCCCTGGGAAGCTCCCTCTAGTTCCTCTTTACTCTCAGGGTTACTATCACCTCCACTTGAGTTCAGAGGATGGACAAGCTCACAGATGGTGTAAGGGTTTGTCTCCCACACTACACCACAAGGTCTCAGAGGCAGGGACTCTGCCTGCTTAATTAATTTAATTCTGTTCTTCCCAGTGAACTTAGCTTTTTGCTTTGTACCCAGGAATAGTCAGTGTGAAACCAAAATGAATTAGGTCAGAAGGAAAACCATTTATCCTCAGGATCCAGTGTGTGTAATGGTGGGGGGGGATGGAGAAATTTGACCCATCTCAACCTTGAGGCTGTGGTCTGTGGCTATGCAGGGCTTCAAGTGAGCAGGATGCTAGGGAGAGGAGGGGAAAGAAAGGGAGAGGAGGGGGACAGAGAAGGGCTCTGGAACCTGGTTATCACCCTCCTTCTACCACTCTTGCTGCCATTGAGCTATCCTCAACAACGAGAGAAGAGCCTGCAGCTTCCAACTGTTTACCTCCTGGGTACCATGGCAACAGCTGACTGGTCACCATGGCAACCCCATGCTTAGCCAGAAGCAGCAACCCCTGATAGATAGTGAATGAGGATAGAAAAGACATAAAAACAGGCATATCAAAGACAAGGGCACAAGCAGCCCTGGCTGAAGTCCTAGGGAACTTGATTGAGATTCTGTGCTGACTAGTCAGTCACCACAGAGCAGCTCTTCACTAGCTCCTGAAAATTCTGCATAGTTGAGGACCCTCTCTGAGGCTGAGTAGAGGCTGAGGAGATAGGACGTGCCTGGGCATTTCGTACAAAGTTGAGCAGAGTGCAGTTCTCTACTCACACCTCAGAACCCCTCATCAGCTCAGTGAAATGTCAGCTGAGTCCCCAGACCTGGCAGACTTTTCTACAAGAAGGACTTTCACTTAGAAGACCGAATTTGGTGACAGTTCACCTCTGCTCTCCTGGGCCAACTTTCTACCACCCCCTTGCCCCTGAGTTCTCACTTAGGGGGATGAGCACAAAAGTGCTACAAGTGGAGACCTCTCACCCAAAGATATTAATGTTTATTTTTTAATGAGTGTGTGTGTGTGTGTGTGTGTTTTAATGAGTGTGTGTGTTTGTGTAGAGGGGTGTTCGTCCATCGAGAATGTTAGGGGGAGGTCTGGGCTGTCCACATTGGGGTGGAGTCTAAACCCAGGTGGCTGGCTTTTCCCCAAGGGTTCAAGGAACCAGGGACCTTGCCCCCTCATTTCAATGAAAGATTTGGTGGGGAGTGCCTGCCATCAGGCTGTCTAGAATCAGGGAAGGGGCTGGCCTTGCAGAGTGGGGAGGGTCCTGAGCAAGCAGGTTGAAGTTGCCTGTGGGATGCACCCAGTTCACAGGTGACCTAATCCCTCTGCTCCAGTCCCCTTTCTATCTGGCTACACTGTGTTTAGCTGGAGATACCTGCCTTGGAGTGAGGAGTCATGAAGTTCCAACAGCAGCATAAAGTATGGAAATTGCAAGGGAGAAAAGTTCACCAGTCCTACTCAGACCTCCAGTCCCACTCTGGGGTGACCAGAGCACAGGATCAGAGGGCCCAGCCACCTGGGAGTGTCAGGGATGGTCTGGGGGCTGAGCTGCTCAGAAAAGACTGATGACAGAGAGCCAAGAGCCTTTATCTGATTAGTGGATTGCAAAGGATCAGAGGGCCTGCTGCCCCTTCCCCGTGCCTTTGCACTAAGCCTGAGGCCCTCAGGGGCCAACACACTTTATGTTTTATTATTAAAACAATAAAATGCTCACTTCTCAAAGAAATTTAATTCCTTGCCTCCTCCTCAAGTCTACCTGTCTTTTAGTATCCCTAGCCTAAGTAGGGTCGGGAGGAAGCAGCCCCGAAGCTCCTGCCCTCTGCTTCACAGGGGTCCCCTCCAAATCACTGACACAACTGCCCCAGGGCAGCGCGGGCTCAGGGACACTGCGTAGGACCCCTGCCTGGAGCAAGAGGACACACGCTCCCACGGAGACCCTTCCCCATTAGTCGCAGTGGAGGCGCCGCTTCTGGGTTCAGTGTCGCGGGATGGGAGGACCCCTTCCTGACCCTATCGGAGCCAGCCCTGTCCTTCTGCCTCCTTCCCCGACGGCTCGGCGGGCTTAGCCCAGCGCGGCTGCCGAATGTGAGTAAATGGGGGTGCGAGGGGCTTGGGGAAGGGCTTGCGAAGGGCTTCTTGTCCTTTGAACCCTTCTGGAGTGGTGTGAGGCGCGGGATGTGGGAGCAGAGACTGGAGCGGTCGCTCGCTTCTGTCCCTGTCTCCCTGGCCGATCGGCGGCCGGTTTCAGCACCGGGGGCGGTGGACAGCGACACCCCACCCTTGCACGCCCCCCCCCCTCCCGTGCGCTCAATTCTTTAATCCAGCTCCTGCCAGAGCCCGTGTTCCCAGCACTCCTCCCAGCGCCCCAACAACTCCCAGATCAAGAGCCCTCAATTCCTTACCCCGTCAAAGTTTGAGCTTCTCTTCAGCGCTCCTGGGTCTGGCAGAATTTCCCAATAGCTCCCTCCTGACTCTGCAGCAGCTTCGGCCTCTCTCCCTCCTCCACGCTCTGGTCCCAGGACCCTGCTCTGGGGACAGCGGAAGGAAGGAGCCTTTGCCTCCCCCTCTCTGGGAAAATCAGGTGAGGCTCTGGAGCCTCAAAGGCGGTCTCCGGAGAAGCAGAGGCCACTCATTCACATTTCCATCCCCTCCAAGTGAAAAGGGGGCGAGCCGGAAGCAAGAAAGCAGCAAAATCTGTCTGTCAACTTTGGAGTCTCTCTTGGCTGCGCGCGGCCACCTTAGACTCCTTCCTCGGATTTTTACCAGTACCGTAAATCACACGGGATGAGGACACAGCAGAGAGCAGCAAGTTTGAAGTTTAAAGGTGGAGATGTATATATATTCTTAAACTGTTTGCAATTTTAGGGAGGTTTGGAGAAACGAGTCTCTCTTTGGGATAAAGTGTATTTTCCTTACAGAATTTTTATTTCCTTCTATCACACCAGACAATCTTAGATTCCCTGAACTAAAAAGTCAAAACGCACCAATCCAGCAAATATTCATCATCTATGCAAGTCGAAGGAATTTGAGCTTTTTGTCAAAAATAACTTTATTCAATAAAGCCTCCACTTTTCCCCAAAATCACTTTCCTACAGAAAGAACATGTCTAATGACACAATCAAGAATGAAGACCTAATTGCTACTAGCAGATCCCACAGCAGTCACCACAAGAGAACTTTCCTTGGGACCAGTAGCCCATGCATTTCCTGAAAACACCTATTCAATTGCTTATTCATGGAGCAGATTATCTTGAGAAGGCTTAAATCTTCAAGTTCATGCAACACTTGAAGGAAAAGATAAAACACACAGTTTTCACTGCAGAAATAATTAGAATGACAGGTAAGAGTGTACACACACACACACACACACACACACTCAGATGGGAAGCAAAACCTAGAAAAAAAATTTCCCCCCAAAATGGCAGGCTTGTTCAGATTCAAGGGTTTCTGGTAGTGGGAGAACAAATAAATGGAAGCAGTGAATCAATAAAACAAAGCTGAAGCCACAGAAGTTGGAGCAGAGGTGGATTCTTGTTTTATCATCTGGGCTTCTGAAAAGAACTTGAAATTACTTCAAGACAAGAAAGAATAATTTATGGGACGCTTCCTCAATCAGGACCTTTAGTGTTCTTATGCCAAAGACTCTCCAGCATATCTCAGTTATTATGTGCAATTATTTATAGTCTTCGTTGTCAGGAAATGCTTTATTTCCTCTAATTCCAGTCATTTATGCTACAAATTAAAGCTGTTTTCTATTGGCTCATCCTCAGGGAAGACTGGAAGCAGATGGGTATCTTCTGTTGTCTGGAAACATTTCAGAATTTCAAAAGAATCTTACATCCTGATTTTGGAGAAAGTAGTAGCTAGGATGAGGTAATTTTAAGGCCTCATCCTGAACAGTAAAAAAATCCCCTTGGACTTGGTTTCTGAAACACACTATTTCTAACATTTGAGGAGAATAAGAATAAGACCCTGAAGAATTAACCATGAAGCAGAGAAGTGCACTGTGTCTGATAAAGTGAGACAGAACATTTGGTACAGGACTGGGTACATGATGGACCCTTAGGAGATGAGGAGTGTGGCAATATTTTTCACGAAGAACTTCAGGTACCTGAAAGGTAGGAGCAGATGAACTGAGACTTGGAATGAACGGAAAGAATCTGAAGGAATCTGGAGGGGATCTATCTGTGTATTTCACTTCAAAAGAGATCCAGCAGCAAGACCCTAGGACACCAGGGTGGAAGGTTCAGATTTGGCCCACGACCCACTGAGAGGAATGGCCCAGTGTGGAAGGCACAGAAATCTTTTTATTTATTTTTTGTGCTGGGGATGGCACCTAGGGGCACTTTACCACTAAGCCACAACTCCAGCTCTTTATTTTATTTTTTTACATTTTTCTGTGCATTATAATTCTACATAATAGTTGGATTCATTATGCCATATTTGTACATGCAATAATTTCATCAACCTCATTCTCTAGCACCTTCCCTTTCCTTCTCCTCCTGTTCTTGCTACTCTACCAATCTCTCTTCTATTATTCTTTTAATTTGTGCATTACAATTATACATGTATAAGCAGGATTCATTACAGTATATTTAACGAATACACGGATATAGCATAATTTGGTAGATTTTGTTCCCAGTACCTTCTCATGCTCTCCTTTCTGCCCTTCCTTTCCATTCCCTTCTTCTACTCTATTGGTCTCCTTTCTATTTTCATGAGATTCCATTTATTTTATTCCTTTTTTCTCTGTCTCTCTGACTTTCACATTTGAGAGAAGACATTCAACCCTTGACTTTCTGAGTCTGACTTATTTCACTTATCATGATGTTCTCCAGCTCCATCCACTTATCAGCAAATGACATCATTTCATTTTTTTTTATGGCTGAGTAAAGCGCCATTGTGTAGTGGGTATGGTGGTGCATGCCTGTCATCCCACTGGCTTAGAGGCTGAGGCAGGAGGATGACAAGTTCAAGGTCAGCCTTAGCAACTTAGCAAGGCCTTAAGCTATTTAGTGAGACCCTGTATCAAAATAAAAAATGAAAAGGACTGGGGATATGGATCAGTGGCTAAGCACCCCTGGGTTCAATTCCCAATACCAAAAACAAAAACAAAAACAAAAACATCCCCCACAAAAAAAACCCCAACCCATTATGTATATATGCCATAGTTTCTTTTATCCATTCATCTGCTGACAAGGCACCTGGGTTGGTTCCATAACCTGACTCTTGTGAATTGCACTGCTATAAATATTGGCATGCATATATCACTACAGTATCCAGTCTTGTAATTCTACTTTGAGACAAGGTCTCACTAAGTTGCCCAGGTTTCAAACTGGTGATCCTTCTGCCTCAGAAGAGGCTGCCTCAGCCTCCTGAGTAGCTGGTGGCAGCAATCTTTTTGTCAAGATGTAGAACACAATCAGTACCAGGCAATCCCAGACGTGTTAGTAAGATGTCCTAACAGGCCCATGTCACCAAGAGACCAGGGACAGTGATCCTCAGAAATCCAAAGTCATGTGTTAGAACAGACCACTGTGAGAAGAGGGCTGTGGTGAAGGTACCATTTCCTCTTTCTGACGGAGAGGTTAGAGAGACCAGGTGAATCTGAAGTTGCTTCGGCCTGAGTCAGGACATGCTAAGGAGATGGGGAAAGTTCTCTGGGGAAAAGAGTGGTACCCAGCCATCTGAAGCTGAGGGAAGCTGGAGCCAGAGACCTTGATGAGACTAGTTCTGCCCACCAAAGAGCTAGGTGCCAGAGAAAGGAAGGGATGGATACTAACCATGCCAGGGGATTGACTGATCATGAGCGTGCATATGTGTGGCTTAGGGGACTCCCACTGATGTTTAGCTTGTTTTATGAAATTTAGAATAAGTGTGATGGTCTGTATAGTCTCCTGAGATTTGCTCTTAGCAAACCACATTAGGTTAGTGATATTCACTGATGTTGCATGTAGCTATTTTTCATTCAGTTTCATTGTGGAAATATATAATTTATTATTTATTATCTGTGCTTCAAAAAATGGAGGAAGGGAATCTTATCTCATCATTATTCTGATGATGTAAAATCTTCCAATTCCAGAAAAATTTTAGACTTACAGGAACCTGATATTTATACATTAGGGTTGAACGGCGCACAAATTGTGTCCATAGGTGAATAACAGGACAGCTGTTTCTGCTGGGGGCCATATGGTACCCAGTGTGTTGAAGAACACACAATCTGATGAGATAAAACGGACTAACAGCTGATAAACAGAAATGCAAACAGATAAGCCCAGTTATCAGCAAGGGGAGGGGCAGGGAGGCTTGCTCAGTCAGATGATCTAGGTCCTTGGCAAATGATAAGGCAACTTATAAGAATGTTTTTATTGGGGGGGGGAATAAAATGTTCACAATGAGGCAGTCGAGGTTCACATGAGAAGCAAGGATGCATTGGCATTTGTAGGAATTCTCTGAGTCAGTGTACAGTTGGGGAGGGAGAAGGCCTAGGCTGGGCAGAAGCAGTGGTTTCCCATCTTGAAGTCCCACTTTGCCTGCTTCCTTCTCAGGCAACAAGAATGGTGGCATCTTCTTCCCCTACCTACCTGGCAGTGGGGGAAAAAGAAGGAAAACAAAATAATGAATGAGATTTGAAGGGTTAAAAATTCCACCCAAATATCATTGAGAGCAGGCAGAGCCATGACGTCTAACCTACCCTGCCCCCTGGGACTTGGCATGTGAAATGTGGTCAACATGCTCCTGAATAGGTGTGACAGGCTCCAGGGCTCAGGACTGCCTAGCCCAACATTGTTAGCACGTCCCTGGGTAAACATGTGGTGGCTCCTGCCTATTTTAATATGGATAGAACAGTTAGCAAAGGGCACACAGGAAATATGGCGACCAAAGGTGGTAAATCAGGATCCAAAAAAATTTGAGTGCCTTCAGTAATGGGCAGGTCAAGCAAAGAAGTAACAGGAACAAAGAAAAGTTTCTGCACCAGTTTCCAAAAAAAATCAGCCCCCAGGCAGAGGAAGAGGAGAAATGGCTTCTTAGAACTTAATCAGGTGTGTGAAACTGCAGGAAGACCCATGGCTCCAAGAACGGGCAAAAGCTAATAAGAATTAAGACTGACTTAATAGAAGCATAGCTTGCAGAAAGGAGGTGAACCTTGCTCAGCTATTCTCTTGTCAACATACCTGGATTATTTTCATTTCAGTTACTGCATTTCAAAAAGATGTTCTACAAGCAACATTAAGTTAGAAATCGCAGAACTTTAAAAATTAATCCAATAAATCGATTGTACGTTAACAACTGTTACCTTCTAATTTTTCCTCACTGGTACATGTCATCTTCTTTCACAGTGATAATAACGGTGATGCAATTACAATTTTGTTCCTCTGCTTTTAATTAGGTCTCATATTTTGAGAGACAGCCTATCATGCTGCATTAGTTTCCAATGATTTTTGATCATGACCAAATCCTTTATCACTGGCCATGATTTTGGCCAAATGGATTACATAATTAATAGAAAGGTTTACAGGTTTGCACAATTGCTACATTTTTAATGTACATTTCAATTATTTCCCATTTCACTCCTTTAAATGACTACCTTAAAGAAAAGCATAGTGTCGTCTCCTTTTTGTGTGTGTGTGTGTGTGTGTATGAGTGTGTATGTGTGTGTGGCAATTTCCTTAGATTATATCTCAGAAACAGGATCATCCCAAGGATGTGAACATCTGAATTCAAGAAAAGTGTTAGCAATTTCTCGAATAGCAATCATTTGCCAGTTCCACTCTATTTATGTATTTTATCAGCATCTATTTTATTTTTCAAATTTAATGCATAAACTGTACCCCATTACAATTTTAATTTGCATCTCAATAAGAGGTAGAAAAGTTCAACATTTTCTTGTATTTATTCTTCACGCTGCCTCTTTGTGAATCATCTATTCATGTCCTTTGCCCACTTATATAAAATTTCTATGTTTTTCTTTTCAGTTTTCATGAGCTTTTTGTGCAATACTGGCAGGCACCTTTCTTTTTTTTTTCTGGTTTATTATATGAAAATATTTCCCCTAGTCTTCTGGCCTTTTTGTCTTGAGAATACTTACTCTAGTGATTGCAAACATTTCCCTTTGAGATTCATTCAATTCGTTGAAGGCCTTGTTATGTGTAATTCCACTAAATATATGTCTACTCTTGTTTGTTTTGATGGTCATATTTGCTTTTCTTCTGAATACAATTTAATATTCTTATTACAATGGGGCTTATTTTGACATAAGTTCTAGACAATTTTACTTGAAAACTCTTTAATTTTGAGCAAAGTTAAATTTAATGTGAGACTTAGGTTCCCTGTCTATTAAAAAAAAATGAATCTACTTCTCACTTTTATTCCAAAATCTTATCATGGAATTATGTATGGGCGAGTTAAAAATTTAATAACTTAGGACTATTTCTCAATCTTTCTGGGTCAGCTATGGATTCATTTTTTCTTGTCATTCAAATGCAGGATGGACAGAATTTATTTATTTATTTATTTATTTATTTGTTCATTTATTTATATTCTTTTTAATTATATATGACAGAAGAATCCATTTTGACATAATTATACAAACCCGGATTATATCTTATTCTAGTTAGAGTCCCATTTTTGTGGATATACATGGTGGTAGGGTTCACTGGGAAGTTTTCATATATGTACATGGGAAAACTACATCAGATTCATTTCACTGTGTTTCCTTTGCTTATCCCCCACCTCTTCCCTCATTCCCCATTGTCTAATCTACTGAACTTCTATTCTTCCCCTCACCTCCTGCCCCCTTATTGTGGTTGAGCTTCTACATATCAGAGAAGGCATTTGACCTTTGGTTTTGGGGGACTGGCTTACTTCACTTAGCATGATAGTCTCCAGATCCATCCATTTGCTGGCAAATGTCATTAAGTTGTTTTTCTTTATGGCTGAGAATTACTCCATTGTGTTTATACCACATTTTCTTTATCCATTCATCTGTTGAAGGACACCTAGGTTGGTTTCATAGCTTAGCTATTGTGAATTGAGCTGCTATAAACATTGATGTGGCTGTGTCACTGTAGTATGCTGAGTTTGTCCTTTGGGTATAAACTGAGGAGTGGGATAACTGGGTCAAACTGTGGTTCCTTTCCAAGTTATTTTGAGGAATCTCCATATGGTTTTCTAGGGTGGTCAGACCAATTTGCAGTCCCACCAACTATGGATGAGTGTCGTAGTTTCTTTAAGTGTTTCTTCCCGAGGATGCTGCAGTGGCATGGAAACAGAAGGGCTCTCCCACTGTTTATTGACTTTATAATAGCCCCAGCTTGGCCTGGTGATCACCTTCCTGCAGTTCTTAAAATATAGCACCCCTGCATGCAGCAGCCTCCTGACTGTCCCAGTGCTCCACATCCCTCTGCTTCCCCATGTCCCCTTCCCCTGGGTTTGACCTCCTGGAGCAGTGACCCTCTCAAAGCAAACACCATATCTCCAGATCCACTGTTCACATTGGTACTTTCACTTCTTCTGCACACCCGTGTGGCTGGCCACTGGTTGTAGCTCACTTGAATCCTTCCTGATCTCTGGGTAATTTCATTCCTGCTTGCTCAGTGACTGCAGAGCAGCTGTGGCCTGAGAAAACCAGAGAACTTCTGTGCCATCCTCTGGGCTGCAGCTGTGCCTCCTCCAACAAGGTCTAGTGCTGTTCTCAGGGAAGTCTCCATTCCTAGTCTGTCCTTGGAGTCTCTCCTTGAGCCCTGGGTGCCATGCAGAGTTCTCTTATATCTTAATTACCTTTTAAAACCATAGTTTAATGATCTTTAGAGAAACTTTCTTTTTTATATTAATCTAAATGACTGTGTAGTTTCTGACTCTTGCTTAGATCCAAAATGACATACACACTATGAACCACTGCATTCTTTATATTTTTATCTAGAAAACAGGTCAGAATTTTACCCCCCAGAGGTCACATAGTAAGAAGTTTAGGACTTCAGTTTGTAGGGTTTCTGTCACAGAGTTCAACATCCCCTCACGTAGGAAAGAAAGAAAGAAAGAACGAAAGAAAGAAAGAAGGAAAAAAAGAAAGAAAGCAAAAAGTGCAAATTAAGAATAGAAGGGAACTTTCTCAACCCGATAAAAGTCATTTTAGAAAAAGTTGCCGTTGACTTCTTGCCCAGTTGAAGACTGAGATGAGGAAGAAGTTAAGAATGTTCACTTCCTACACCTGAGTTCAACATTGAACTAGCAAGCGTAATCCCGGGAAAAAGAAAAGAAAAACCAAACATAACGATGACAAAAATATAACAATTGTTCATTATTTGCAGACAGCATGACCGTGTGTGTGGAAAACCCCATGAAATCTGCAAAAATTATGAACTTAATAAATGAACTTAACCAGAGTCTACGAAGTTAATGGAAGAAATTTAATTGTACTGCATTCTAACAACAAACAATAGAAAATGGGATTTTAAAAATACCATTTACATAGCACCCAAAACAGTTTCTTAGGAATAAGCCTAGCCCCCTGTGTAAGACTTATAAAACATTGCTAAGGGAAAATGTAAAAGACCTAACTAAATGTAAGATAGACCGTGTTACGGTGTGTGTTTATCTCAATAACGTAAAGATATTTTTTCCCAAATGATCTATTGATTCCACACAGTTCCAATCAAAATCTCAACAGCCTCTTTGGAAGAAATTGGATTCTAAAATGGTACAGAAATTCAAAGGAGCTAGATTAGACACAACAATCTTGAAAAGAAAAAACTGTTCTTTTCTGATCTCAAGACTTCTGATGAAGCCACTGTAATCAAAACTGTCCGGTTTTGTCATAAGGAACAGGTTAGTGGAACAAAATAGAAATTCTAGAAAAAAGAGCCATCTATGGTCAATTGACTTTTGGTTAAGTTCCCCAGTAATTCACTGGGGAAAGGGAAATCATCTTTAAGAAATGGTGCTGGAACATCTGGTTTCTTAGCCTTATTTCATTCCATGCAAGAAAATTAATTTGAGATGGATAGAAGATATCTAAATTTAAAGGCCAGGACTTGAATACCTCTAGGAACAAAACTCAGTCTGTTTCCATGAATTCAGGGTAGGTAAAATCTTCTTAGAATACAGAAATCAACAACCATTAAAAACAAAAACTAAGTCCCAATAAACTGTACTTAATTAGGACAAAAATTTCTCTTCATCAAACAATACCATGAAGAAAATGAAAAGGATGATCTACAAAATAAATGCTATGTACACTTCAAAGGTATGCCAATAAAAATAAATCATGGAGGGACAAACAGACAGACCGAGGAACTGTTCCAAATTGGAAGAGACTAAAGGTAAATGAAGACTAAATGAAGACTAAATGCTGTCTTGGTGTGGGTCCTTAGATCTAGAAATGTTTTCTTCTTTTCCTGCAAGGGGACTTTCTGGAGAGCAGGTCCAGGGGTTAGATGATTGCATTGAATCAGTCTATACTGTTTTGACCATTGTACTGTGGCTAAGTGTCAGAGGGAGAAAGTCCAGGAGCCCATTTTCAGAATACAGTATTTAGCTTTAGATGTAAAATTACTTGGGGTGTAAGAAAGGCAGTTGGAGGGGAGAGCAGAATGGAAAGTGAAAAGCAGTGAGCACTGGGGTGTGACAAATTCACAGCCCCTTGACAGACGTGACGGGGAAAGAGCTGGTCTGACCAGCAGAGATGGAGGGCAAGATCCTCTCAACCCAGGAAGGCCTTCCCGCCACAGGAGAAGAAAGGGAGGTGGGGACACCTAAAGGTACATTTCTTTAGATAACCCAACAGGAGACAGTAAAACCTGGTTTAAGAAGACTGTACACCTGGTGGAATTCAGTCAGTGAGGAGCTGGGGGAGGGACCTGGCGTACCTGACCTTGCAAAACTGTGAGTAAAAAGCCTCATTTTTGTTACACCTTGTGTCTTTGGGTTTAGGCAGAGAATGTCTTAACACTAGAGAATGTCCTTGTTTTTAGAATATACTCACTGAAATATTAAAGATAAAGGAATATCATCTCTGTCAGCCTCAAACAGTTCAGGAAATCTCTCTCTCTCTCTCTCTCTCTCTCTCACACACACACACACACACACACACACTTACCATGTGGATGTATATGTGCATGAGAGACAGAAATAGAGAGGCTGATGAAGCCAACATGGAAAATATTAGCATCTATGGGCTCTGAGTAAAGGGAATATGGAAATTCTTTGTGCTGTTTTTGCAACTTTTCTGAAAGTCTTAAGCTGTTTCAAAGTAAATGTTGAAGAAAGACAGTATATAGATAAGCTCCAGGCAGAGACAAACTGTTCACAATCCATGGGTCTGACAAATGACTCATCTGCAAAGTATATACAAAATTTATATAAATCAATAATAACAAGACAACTCAATTAACAAATGGGAATAATATTTGAACAGACATTTCACCAACGAAGATAAATGGATGGAAAATTTACACATGAAAAGTACTGGGTGCCTTTAGTAGTCAAAATACTAATTAGAAATTCAAAATGCAAATGAAAACTACAATGAGCTGCTCACATGCATCCATTAGCATGACTAATGTTAGAAAGACTGACAGCCAGGAAGACCTGGCGGTGACTCCACCAGCCTTAGAAATACAGAGGGGCACAGAGAGTTTGGAAAACTGGCAATTTCTTACTGAGTTAAATGTATACTTACCATGTGAATTAGCATTTCCCATCCCTGGGATTTTTTCCAAGAAAAATTAAAACCTATGCCATCAAGATGGTACAAAAATGTTCACAGTAGCTTTATTTTTAATTTTAAATTTTTTGGGGGGGGATATCAGGGATTGAGCTCAGGGACACTTGACCACGAAGCTACATCCCCAGCCTTATTTTGTATTTTATTTAGAGACAGGGTCTCACTGTGTTGCTTAGGGCCTCACTTTTGCTGAGATGGCTTTGAACTCGAGATTCTCCTGCCTCAGCCTCCTGAGCCGCTGGGATTACAGGGGTGCGCCACCACACCTGGTCATAGTAGCTTCATTTAGAATCACCCCAAGCTGGAAAGAACCCCAATGTCCATGAACAAATGAATGGATAAGTAGATGGTGATGGATTCAAATATGAGATACTTCTCAGCAAGGAGATGACAGATACAAGCAGCAGTAGAGACAGTCTTCACAAACATGCTCAGGTCAATAAGCCAGGTATGCAGGTGTGCCTGACCCCTGTATTCGAAATCCCAGAAGAGGCTGACGTCATCTAGGCTGGGAAGAAATCAGAGCGCTAGCTGCCTGGGGGTCTGGAGGTGGGGGTGGGGGTGTTGACGGTAACAGGCAAGAAGGAACTTTCTGGAGTGAAGGCAGTAGCCTATATCTGGTGGAGAGAGGTGGTGTCACAGGCGTCTGTGGCTGTCAAAACTCACGGAGCTGAGTACTTAAGAGGGGTGCATTTTTTGGGTGTCGATGCAATACCTCTTTACAAAATTATGTTAGATATTAAAGTGACTGGGAGTGGGAGCGGGGTGTCTTTGATGCCGAGCAGGGAGGGGATGAGAATTTATCCCCCAATATTTCCCGTTTCACAACTCACTCCCTGGAACAGTCATTATGTTACAAGAGTCCTCTGCCTGCTCTAACTTACATTGTAATAGGAAAGACCTTGTTATGGCATTGCTCTGGTAATTGCTAACCTTCAAATGGCTTAGACCTAAAATCTTAGTGCCCTCTTTGACTTTTCTCCTTTTTGTAACTCATATCTGCTCCTGTAGCCAAATTGCCTACCTTTCAAACAATTCCCAGTTCTACTCGTTTTTTGCCATATCCGTTGTGACCCATTTTGTCCAAGTCATCCTCATTGCTGGACTGGATCATTGCAATTATCCCCTAAATGGTCCCCTATTTGCCCCTTGCCCCTTCACCAGCTTCCTTGTTAATCTCCAAACAACCAGGCACATTTCTGCCCCAGGGCCTTTGCACCTGCTTTCCCTTCTGTCTGGCACAGCTCCCATGTGGCTGTCTCTCTCCTTTCCTTTGCATCTTTGCTCATGCATTGCTTCCTCAAGAAAGCATTTTCTAAATGCCATTTTCCATACTCACCCTCAGATTTGACTCCCCATTTGCTTTATCTTTGTCCACAGCACTGATTTCCAGCTGACTCTGCACATATTTTATTTTCTATCATTCCCACTAGGTGTAAACAGCACAGGACAGATACCTTGCCTCTTTTGATTACTTTCATAACTCCCAGTGTCTAAAAGCGAATGTATAGGAGCACCTCTGAAACTTGCTGAATCCTAGCTTTGCATCCTGAGCTCGGAGTGCAGGAGGGGGGAGGAGTTCATTCCCATCACAAGGATAAATCTATGTCAAAGTGCCTTGAGGATCTTAGTGGAAATCAGTTTCAGCGGAGGCTGGTCTGGAGGGAGATGGCCATTCCCCACCCCTGCGTGAGCTCTTTTTTTTCCTTCTCATCCTGCAGATGTTCACTGTCCTGCCTCTTTAGATGCGGGACATTAAAATTCCCTGGGGAACAGGGACTGAGTCTAACTTCAGTTTGTCCCCGGGGTTTTGAAAGCCGCTGCTGAGGGGGGGTCCCCGCTGCAGTGTAGCACCCAGTGATGGCACAAGAAGTCACAGGCACCTAGGATTTCAAGCCCTGGGTTGGGGCCTCCCTGAAGAAGCAAAGGTTTCCAGGGAAGATGGGCCAAACCTTCTGGAATGGCTCATGGGTTTATTATTATTCACAAGATCTAGGTGACATTTAAATTATGCAAATGTGTCCTGCTTCTCTGAGAGTGGACATAGCCCGCATATTTGCGGTGACACAGAATGATGAATAATATATTTTAGAAGAAGGGGGGCATTTTGCATTTCCATTTCACTCTTTGTGAAGTGTGGGTTTTGCATTTTTCTTCTTTATTTGAATTCTGATTTGTCACCAAGTGGATATACAAAGAAATTTATCTCTCCCTCCCTCCCCTTCCATGCTTCCATCTTTTCCTCTCTCTGCCTTTATCCTTCCTTTTTCCCTTCATTCCTCCTATCCTTCCCTCTCTGTGCCCCCAGCCACCATGGCTTCCTCTGACTCTAAGGGATGAGGGTATCTTCACCATTTTCTCCTGTCCTGAGTGAGCCTGATGCTGGACACGAGATCTTTTGACTCAATGGTGATGGAAACATGACTGTGTAGACAAGGAGCAATTTTCTGGGGGCTTCCATTTAGAAAGGAAACAGCTTGGATCAGGAGACCCCAGGCTGGCTCCTTGAATAAAAGAAGGGAGCTGACTTGATTGGTTACCTGCAGGCATGTTAATTGGCTCCAGGGATATTCAACTGCAGCTTTCGCGCTGTGCAAAAGATATTGCACTGCAGCAATTCAGGAGAGCACAGAGGAGGCACCCTGACTCAACCAGGCAAAGCTGACGATAGAGGTGGCACACACCAAGCCTCCCGGCCATGCCAGGTCATGAACCGAGGCTCAGAAGTGTCCTTGCTACTCATCCCTCTGTTGGTCCCTGTCTCACACTCCCACTATGTGTTCACAGGGCCATGATTACTATTAATGCTTATTTCCATTTTCAAAGAAGAAAGGGGAGAAGTATCATGGGAGACAGATCTAGAAGTTTCTTTAGGGGTCTCTGGCTATAGTAGGTCTCCTCCCATACGCTCCACCCCATTCCTTAAATCTGCCCATTGAATGGATATGTAAACCAGGACTCAGAGTGGGAACTGATGGGCTCAAGGTTAAATGGCAAGTCAGATATGTAGTCACAAAAATTTTGTGATCAAAATTTTTATTATTTTTCTAGCTAGATCTCATAGCTGCATGTCCCCTGAGTTCCCTGACATGGTGACTGTTGTGCAGGGGCTCAGACCTAGGGAACAAGGTTTGGGCTCAGCAGGTGGAAGAAGAAGCAAGATGCAGCTAGGACAGTAGACATACTTTATTCAGTGGTGGCCACAGCCTCCAGCCTCTAGGATCCAACCTCAGCTCCAGCTCCCAGTCAGTTCCATTTTAGTCCTCACTTTGTCCCCATTTTGTCTCTGAGTCTTTTCCATAGGCCCTTTTTATATGTAGGCCAAACAAAGAAGGCTCACTGCCAACAGGTTACATAAGGGAGCACATGCTCATGAGTTAATGTTCGTGACCCTGAGTGTATACACTGCATCGGACCAACCACAAGATAGCTAGATCCCAGCCCTGGCCGCACACTAAAAAGCACAGCATAGCTTGCTGGAAGTCTCGGTGAGGGAGCCTAACTACAGCCATGTGGGGCCTGTCCCAACAGTGACAGAGGACGGTGAACCCAGGACAGTGAACTTTATGCCTCCCACTTATTATCTTCACAACAGACCTATGAGACAGGTATGACTTCCACTCAAGGTCCCCAGAGGACCTTCTATATCAACCTCAAGCTGGACAGTCAAGAAGTGGAAAAGGCCCTGCTCCTGGAGACCCCCAAACTCTCCTGGACCGGGTGGGAGGGTGCTCAGAGCTCAGATGGGTGTGGGAGAGGCCTAGGGTATCTCCTGCCTGGGGTCCAGTTCTCCGAGTATGATTGGCCGGGATCCTGCCAGAAGCTTGTGGCAGTCACAGCAGGCCAGGTGCCACCCGGAAATCACTGACTTCTAACCCCCAGAAGGGGGCCGGGGACTTGCCAACTGTCATTTATGGGCACATTAAAGTCTCAAAGCTCCACTCTAGGTCATCCCTCTGTCATGGGAGAAGAGGTGTCTCTGGAGAAGGGTCCAAGGAGTTCACAAAGGGAAGGGAGACTCCAATTCAGGACAACCAGGGTTCTTGGCATATGAGATGGAAAAGAATTTCAGCACAAGTCAGACAAAAGTTATTAGGAAATAGATGCACTTTCAAGGGAGAATGCGGGCCATCTTGAGAATGAGACACCCCACGTCGGGCTGGGGGTCCAAAATTTGTAGGAGGGCTGTAGCTGGGGACCAGACTGGAGGCGGAGCCATGCAAATTGGGGCTAGTTTTCTCTGTGCTTGTGTCCTTCCCTCACTTTACAAGGGTACAAGCTAAAGGCTTGTCACTCAAGATTTATGGCTGTGTTTTCTGCATCTCACTGGCTCCTGGCACTTCTTCTGAGTCTCAGTATCTCTCTCTCTTTATTCTAAGTCCCTAATGCACCTCTACTGTATCCCCCTGGGGAACTGGTTCCAGGGCCCCTGTGGACATCAAAACCTGTGGATGCTCAAACACCTTACAAAATACAGTGTGGTATTTGCATATAACCTGTGAGCATCTTCAGTATGCGCTAAATCATTTCTAGATACATAATACCTAATATGGTGTACTGTGTAAATAGTTGTTCTACCGTCTTCTTTAGGGAATAAAGACAAGAAAAAAAATGTCTGTACATGTTCGGTACAGATGCCATTTATTTTTCCAGAAAATTTTTTGGTTGGTTGAACCCACAGATGTGCAACCCGCAGACACCATAATTGCCACCTCGAGCGATTCCTACTTTGTTCTGCAGCAAAGACTCACGTGTAAGAATATCATTTTGGATTCCTGGCAGGAGGTGAATCACTTACATTCAAATACACCCTAGAAGCAGAGAAACATCCATGGAGGCCTCTGATAATGTAGCTAGGTCGAACCTCCAAAACATCCCAGAGGGAGAAGCCCCACAACACTTCCCAGCAGACCTTGTGTGAATCCACAGGATGGCAGAGTGACTTTTAAAACAGAAGTGAATTTGTACCACCATGCGAATATATTTGACGCTCTTGAACTGTACATTAAAAAATAAATAAATAAGATGGTAAATTTTGGCTGGGTTCGGTGGCGCACATCTGTAATCCCAGCAGCTCTGGAGGCTGAGGCAGGAGGACAGCGAGTTCAGAGTCAGCCTCAGCAACTTAGTGAGGCTGAAGCAACTCAGTGAGACTCTATCTCTAAATAAAATACAAAATAGGGCTGGGGATATGGCTCAGTGGTTTGAGTGCCCCTGAGTTTAATCCCTGGTAACCCCCCCTCCCAAAAAAGATGGTGAATTTTATTATGTATTTTTACCATAATTAAGAAAAAGCAAAAAAAAACAAAAAACAAAACAAAACAAAACAAAACAAAACAAAAAACCTACCTGGGGATCACGAAGCATCCATCCATCCCAGTCTTTTGCACCAGAGGTGAGGTCTTGCAGTGTCATGTCTGGCAGGGTTCAGAGAAGGCTCACCTAATACAAACTATGGATTAAACTCACCTTGCCTGCTCTTTTAAGCCTTGACAGGAGTGAGCACAAGCTTTAGAGACCTTCCCAGAGGTGTCTAGAAAGATTCAACATGAATACAGATAATTCATGCAGAAAGCAGACTGCAGGTAGATCTCTACCCTGGGACCAGAGAGACCTTGTGCCTTGGGAATTGAGTGTCAGTGGAACATCATGTGTTTTTTCTGAATCTCAGTTGCAGAAAAATAGCAAATGAGGTGTGTCTCTGATGGGCACAAGGTGTAGGAAAAATATATTAACAAACAGAGATGTAGAAAAGAAGGGGGAGAAAGGGTATTATTCAGCTAAGCCCCCCCACACACTCCTGACACTGAAAATCTCCAAATCTGTTTTCTCCAAATAAGTCCTAGTGCCTGGAAAAGCCCATGGAACGGGCCCCTCAGTGAGATGTGAGCCCTCTTCAGAGGCTGGGGCTAGAAGGGGATGCAGCCTGTCCCTGTACCCTGAGTGGCCCCAGGGAGCCCATCCTTGGAACCTGGTGAGCCTAATGTCCCAGGAGCCCATGTGAGAGTGGCAGCCCCAGAATGTAGCAGGGCTTGTGATATGTCTGCCCTAGCTCTTCCAGGTCCAGAGACCACAGACAACAACCTGCAGACGCAGTGAGCCATCTCCTCAAGGGTCTCCTGAGGCTGCCAGGTCATATCCTTCCTCCCTCACCTACACATTCTCTGGGTTAGTCAAACTGGAGCACTGAGGGCAGGCTGGGACAGGGGAGGGGCTGCTGTTCACAGGCAGAACTTCCTCTTCCTCTGGGAGCTTCTGTTTGACCCTTCAGCCCTTCCACTGATTGACCCAGGCCTATTTAGACCATCTAGGTACTCTCCTGTCCTTATGTGGACTGATTATGCACTGTAATCACAACACCTAGGCTAGCATTTGAATAACTTGGCACTGTAGCATAACCAAGTTGATATATAGTGCTACCATGATTTCCCTGATGTCCAATGCTGTGGACCAGTTCTTTGTGGACTCATGGTGAATCATATATTTTCTTTTTAAATCTTGCTTATTAAAAACACTGGGTTGCTGGGTGTGGTGGCATACCTCTGTAATCCCAGTTACTTGGGAGGCTGAAGCAGGAGGATTGCCAAGTTCAAGGCCAGCCTCAGCCGCTTAGTGAGACCCTATCTCAAAAAAAAATTGGGTTACTTTCCTTTTATTACTGAGTTGCAAGAGTTCTTTTGGTACTCTGTATACCAGTGCTTTATCAGATGTTTTTCATTTATTTTCTCCCAATCATGCTTTGTTTATTCATTTGCTTGTTAGTATCCTTTGTTGGATAGACTTTTGGTATTTTGATGAAGACAGTTATCAATTTCTTCATTTACATTTATTGATTTTTATAGCATGAAAAGAAACATCAGTTTACCCCTATGATCACAAAGATTTCATCCTATATTCTGGATGTTTTTTAGTTTTAGGCCCATGATCCATTTCAACTTGGATTTTTATTTATGGTGTGATTTATTACTAATGCTGATTTGTCCAATTTCAATATTCAGTTCTTCCAATGCCACTTGTTGAAGACTTTCTTTTTCCTATCAAATTACCTTGGCCCGTTGACTGAAGATCAATTGACCAAAGATGCGTGGGTCCATTTCCACTCGGCTTTTCATTCATTGAATGAAGGCATGGCTGGCCTTTCACCAATAAACCACTCTCTCTTGTTTACTGTGGCTTGAAAGTGACTGGAGATGGAGTAGATTAAAATCTACTAACTATGTTTTATTAAGACTGTATTGGAAATTCTAGTTCCTATACATTTTTATACACAATACATGTATTAGAATAATATTACTAGTTTGTATCAAAAATCATGGGGGAATTATGGGTGGGTATAATTGAATAACGTTGACTCTACAGATGATTTTGAGGAGAATTGATATCTTAACAACATTGATTTTTATTCTCCCAATCTGTGACTGGGCATATTGACTTATTTTGGTCTTTAGTTTTCTGAAGAATGTTACAGTTTTCAATGTATTTTTGTTCTTGTTTTTCAATGTATTTATTTTGTTGATTTTTTTTTAAAGAATCAGGGTTTTACTGTGTTTCCTAAGCTGGCCTCAAACTCTTGGCCTCAGCTGATCCTCAATCGAGTCTCCCTAGTCCCTGGGCCTACAAGTGCATCCACCAAAACTGACTTGATTTTTTTTTTTCAAATAGTCAATTTTTAAATTTGTTATTTTACCTTGTGATTTCTTCTATGTTCCATGGATTTTTTATAAGCATGTGTTTAATTTCCAAATATTTTGAAATTTAGTTTTTTTTTACTGTTACTGGTTTTTCGTTTAATTTCACTGCAGTCCAATAACCTACTTTTATATTCGAAACTTGTTTTATGGCCGAATAAATGGCTTGTCTGCTGAAAAAAACCAAGCATGATTGAAAATAATTTGTGGTACAGGCCAAGGAGGCCAAGATAGTATTTACTTAGTTTTTGTTTGGTTTTAGTCTACTTGTTTTATGATTTGTTGAGAAAAAAGTGAAAATCTGCAACTGGGTAAAATGCAGAAACCTGTGTTGATCAGTTTCCTGTCACTGACAAAATACTTGAGACAAATAACTCATAAGGAAGAAAGGTTTACTTTCACTCATGGTTTAAGAGGTATGTTACTCTGGGCCTGCGTTGAGGCAGCACAGCACTGTGGGAGTTTGCGGTGTGTGAGAAACAGAAAGTCCCGTGGTCCATTTTCAGCATGCAGTATTTAGTCTTAAATACTTACATTTAAATGTAAGTAAATACATTTAAATACATACATTTAAATGTAAAATGACCGAGGATGTAAGAGAATCAAAGAGGAAATAGAAGAAATGGTTACCAGCAGTTAACACCCTAGCCTGACAGATTCACAGCCCCTTGACAAGCAGGAGGTGAGGTGTGACCGACAAAGCTAAAGTTACACACGCCAAAGTGGACTCAATCCCAAAAAGCCCTTCCCGCCAAAAGAGGACAAAGGGAGGTGGGAACAACTAAAGGTATAGTTCTTTAAACAACCCAACAGGAGACAAGGAAACCCAGGGGAGGGTCGGGAGATCCTGCACCAGGTAGTGCTCGGCCAGTGAGGCACCGTGGAGGGGTCTTGCGCTCCAGGGGATAGTATGCTGGTTCTAACAGCATAGGGGGGCTGTGGGCTGCACCCACCAGACACTTGATCTTGCAAGCCCATCATTAAAATAAAGCCTTGCTTTTTGCTATACCTCATGGCTCTTAGCCCACTCTTTGGTTTTGGACAGGTGGATGTGTTTCTCACAGGTGGAAGAAATACTCCCCTCATAGCACCTAAGAAGAAGAGAAGAAGGGGCCAGGGTTCCACGCTCCTCTTCGAGGGATGCTTATCCGAATCACAGAACCTGGTGTCCTATGTGTCCATTTACCACTCCACCAGCTGCCCTGTATGTTACAGTTGCCCTATATTATGTCTCTAGGGGAAAATGGAAAATGAAGGGAAAAATGGTTTTTTTTATTTTTCAGACAAATGTACTTTTTATTTATGCTGAAATTCTATAATTGTTTCCTGCATTGGTCATTCTATTTTTGTGTTTTAATGAATTCATTACATATGCCTTGTGTCTACAATATTGATAAAAGCTTCTTTTTGCAGTAGCACTTTGCTGATTTTCAATGGTGTTGATCCCTTGTAAGAGTGGGATTGTTGTCATCAGTCAGAGTGAATCAGTTGCAGTATTTCTCATCATAACCCCACTGAATCTCAAATTCATGCATATTCTGCTGGACTTGCCTGAAATCAAAATCCCCAACGTCACATCTTTCATGTCTCTCCCACATCAATCTTTGGGTTAATTCTTCTTTGTTAAGGTTTGATCTGGGTGACAACTCCTTGGTCACATATCTAGAAGCATCAAGTGCGACATTGTGGTCCATTGCCAAAGGATCTACAGGAGATGCTCGGGACTGAGGGAACGTAAAAGTCCGGATAAGCAAGGAAGCGAGCCAGCAGCATACTTCAGCATCAGAGGAAGTAACCACGTCCAGAACACAGACTTTCCAGAGAGAGACAACCACCAACCAGGACCAGGTTTCAAATGGAAAAGGGCCATTTCCTGCTCTTCCCACTATCCCTCCTCCAGGCCTCTTTCTCGAGCTAGGTCTGTCCAGAGCGCAGAGGGCAGGCTCCTCCATGCTTAGACTCTTCCTTCCTGCGACCCCATGGCACGCCCAGCCATGCAGGACTGCGGATGCGCCCTGGGGGCTGGGAAAAATGTTTTAAAAAATTATTTACCTGACTGGGCATGGTGGCACTCGCCTGTAATCCCAGCGGCTCGGGATGCTGAGACAGGAGGATTGCAAGTTCAAAGCCAGCCTCAGCAAAAATAAGGCACTAAGCAACACAGTGCGACACTGTCTTTAAATAAAATACAAAATAGGACTGGGAATGTGGCTCAGGTCAAGTGCTCCTGAGTTCATTCCCCACTCCCCCTGCCAAAAAAAAAAAATTTACCTTGATCCTTACCATTTCAAATGCCGTTGATTCCATTCTTAAGATCTGATTTTCTGTTTTAATTTCCCTTCACCCTGAAGAATTTCTTTTAGCATTTCTTGTACTGCATGGCTTTTGATGATAAATTCTCTTGGTTTGCTTTTATCTGAACGTGTCTTTATTCTGTGTTTTTTTTTTTTTTTTTAAGGATCTGTTCACCAGCTGTAGAATTTTGAGTTGCAAGTTTTTATTCTCTTTCAACACTAATGATGTTGTTCGGTGCCCTGTGAGCCTCCATGCTTGCTGATGAGAATTCAGTGGTTTCTAATTTTTGTACCCTTTTATACGTGGTGTCTTTTTGTTGTTATTCCTAGTAGCTTTCAAGGTTCTCTATGTTTGGTTTTCAATATTTTGATTTTGAGGGGATGCTTTTTTACTCATTGTTAGGGATTGGCTTGACTTCTTGAATCTATAAATTTATGTCTTTCAACAAATTTGGGAGATTTTTCAGCCACTATTTCTCCAAATACCACACTGCCCATTCATTCTTTCTCTCCTCTCATTTAAAAATTCTGATTACAAAGCATGTTGGTTCTTTTGGTATTTCCTCACAGCCCATGATGCAACCCCTAGGAAGAATTCCTATTGCAGGCTATAAAACTGCTCTCCCTGGGGGGACAGCCTTGTCGGTTGGCCCATGTGCTACTGACAATAATAAACCTCTTGTGTGAGATTCCGGTGTGTGGCGTGGTGCTTGGACTGTCTTTGAACTTTGCATGTGTCCTTTCAATGGCTAATTTGAATATATTGTGGTCTGTATGGTTTTTGTTGAGAATCATCCATAATCTTTTCATTGTATTTTTCTTCTGTGGCTACTTTCAAGATTTCCTGGTTATCTTCTTTTAGCAATTTGACTGTCATGTGCCCAGGGGCAGTTTTTTGGTGTTCATCAAACTTAGGGTCCTTGGAGCTACGAATGTTTTCTGCCACATTTTGGAAGTTTTCAGTCTTTATGTCTTCAAATATGGGTTTTCCTCTCTCTTTTTCTGTCTTTTAAGTCTTCAATTACAAACGTTCGACATGCTTAAAATCATTTCTTCAGTCTCTGAGGTTCTCTCTACTTTTCAACATTCTTTTTTCTTTTTGTTCTTTGGATTGAGTAATTTTTGTTCATCTATCTTCAAACAATTCTTTTCTATTCCAACTGCACTTTTTGAAATATCGACTCTTCTCCAGCTGTTAGGTAGGAGTTCAGGGACACCAAGATGGCGGAGACAGGGTATAAGAAGGAAGCCACCGGAGGACAAAGACAAGGAGACAAGTCCTGTCCCTGTTTAAAATAAGTCTCATTACCATGACAACTCCTGCCACTTAGGACATCACCATGACAACTCCTGCCACTGAGGATTTATGACCAAGACAACTCCCGCCACAGGTTTGATATTTTAAAACGACCAATGGAAGTAAAATGGGCAGTATTTTAATTAGGTTTTCTAAAGTAACCAATGGGGATTAAATTGGAAAATATTCTAATCGGGTATCATAGGGGAGCAACAGAGTAAGGTCTTCAATCAGGTCCACAGGGAAGAGACTGTCCCAGAGTTCAGGATATAAGACCCTGATTTCCAGACATTAGGGCCTTGAGCATCTCTCTTTCACTGTGCCCACTCTGCTCTACCTAATGGAGTGCTACCTTCACCTTCAATAAATCTGTACTGTATATGTTACTTCTGTGTATCTTGTTCAATTCTTCATTTGGACACCAAGGACCTGGACTTCAACTGGACGTCCCAATGATAACACAGCTTCTCTTTGTTCTTGAACATTTTACTATGCCTTTAAATTGTCATAAGAAGTATTTTCTCCAGGTCTTAAATTGTTATGTGTGAAAGGATTTGCATGACCTCTTCACATTGGTGCATTGTTGAGAGTTCTCTAGGTGTAACTTCAATTTCTTTTTCTCTCATCATGAGTGAAGTTAAACATATTTTCATATTTTTATGTCCATTCTTACATCTTTATGGATAGTTCATATGTTTTGCCAATTTGGGGGGGCATGCAGGGTTTTTTTTTCCTTTAATTTTTAAGAGTTCTCTCTATATTAGGAACATCAGTCCTGTATGTGATAAATAATAAAAATACTTTCTCCCAGTTTGTCATTTGTCTTTGCTTATGGTGACTTTGGTAATACATTCTAAAGAAACAAACTTTTATGTAGTCAGGGTTAATAATCTTTAATTGCATCTGGATTTTGAGTCCTAGAAAGCCTTTCTCTATACCTATGTTATAGTGGAATTTGCTCATGTTTTCTTCTAGTACTTCCATGCTTTTTTCTCCTTTCTTGTCTTACATATAGGACCTGAATCCATTTGGAGTTTATTCTTGTACGTGGTGTGAGGCATGGATCTGATTTTACTGTTTTCCAATGGTTATCAGTTGTTCCAGGGTACCAGTTACTAAAAAGTTCCAGTGATCTGAGATACCACATTTATTTCCTTATATTATGGAGTTGATATCTTTTTGTGGTCTCTGTTCTGTTCCATCAGTAAATGTGTCTTTTCTTGTGTGAGTGCCATGCTGTTTTAACTGGAGATGTGTTATAGTGGTTTTATGTTAGCATAAGTCCTTCCTTACGGCGTCTGTTTTATGATATTTTCTCAGCTATTCTCACATGGTTGTTTTTCCATCTGATCTTTGCTGTCAATTTTTCAAGTTTCATAAAACATTTGCCATTTCCTTTGGAAGGTGTTACATTTGTAAGTGAAATCAGTACTACCATCGTCTCCATGAAGCCTAGCCATTCCATCTAAAAACAAGCAATGCTCAAGCCTTTTTTTGTGCGTATTTCAGGAGCATCTTAAAGTCTTTCACATATTTCTTCTGTGCATTCCTTGTTAAGTTTTCTCCAGATGCAGGCTATGCTCACCCTTAACAGTTTCCATATTTGTGGATTCACCTACTGCCTAAAATGTATTTGTAACCCCCAAATCACTGTTCAAGGCACTTTTGCAAATGTGTGTGTGTTCAAAGCAGTGAGAAATTTGAGTTGAGTTGACGGAACACCTTCATTTAACTCCCCCCACCCCGTAAACATGTGTCTTTTTAATGGCGTATTTAATGCCAGCTATTTTATGTTGCATTCTTTGTGCTTATTATTATTATAATGCTAAGATGCCATTTAGCATTCTTTTTTCTATTTAAATTTTTCTTTGAGTAATTATAGATGGACAGCATGCCTTTATTGTATTTGCTTATTCTTATGTGGTGCTAAGGATCGAATCCAGTGCCTCACATGTGCTGAACAAGTGCTCTGCCACTGAGCTATAGCCCCAGCCCCCCCATTTAGCATTCTTAAGAGAAGTTTCTGACATACGTTTGGAGAATATATGTGTTAGATTAGATTCATTCGTACTTTTCATGTGTTGGGTGAATGGTAATTAACAAAATAAATAAGGCGTTTTTAAGCAGAAACACTTATAAAACAAAGTTATATACTGACTGGTTAAGGAAAATATTGTGACCAGAGCCCCATATGGTGGCCTACTTCTGTAATCCCAGCTCCTCAGGAAGCTGAGAGGCAAGAGGATTGGAAGTTTGAGGCCAACATGGGCAACTTAGAGAGGCTCTGTCTCAAAATAAAAAATTAAAAAGGCTGGGGAGATAGCTCGGTGGCAAGGAACCCCTGGGTTCAATCCCCAGTACCAGGAGTTGGGGGAAAAGAAAATAGTATGACTATAGAGATTTGCCAGAATCTTGCAGTTCCTCTGAAGGTAATAATTCAGTATTCGGTGTCCAAAGCAACTTTATAGAACATAACTACTATGAATTTTGAGAATCAACTTTGTTGCTATTGCAATAGGATTTCTCTATCAATAATATCTTCTAACTGATCTTGATTTGCACCTATTTCCATGATTTGTGTATATTGATTTCTGTATATTAAATTTACATCCTTTATCTCACTGGATTCTTTTTTATTTTTTGGTACTAGGAATTGAACTCAGGGGCACTTGACCACTGAGCCACATCCCAGCCCTATTTTGTATTTTATTAAGAGGCAGTGTCTCACTGAGTTGCTTAGGGCCTCGCTATTGCTGAGACTGGCTTTGAACTTGTGATCCTCCTGCCTCAGCCTCCCAAGCTGCTGGGATTATAGGCATGCACCACTACACCCAGCTCTCTCACTGGATTCTTTTATAGTTTGGATTTGTGTTGTGATTCTCTCAGGTTTTTAAGGCACACTCTTGTATCCTGTGCAAATATACCTTTACTTCTTTTCCAGTTCTTATTCCCCTATTCCCCTAAGTAACTTCTCTTGCTTGTGTTGGCTGCATCCGCCCCGTCCTTTTATGACAACAGTTTTTCATCTGTGTGAACGGCTCTGGGTTGGTAATGGACTAGGTGGGTGAGCCATAGAACTCTGGAGCTGAACAAAATATAGAGGTAATAATGTAGGTGACTTGCTCACTTGATCTTTTCTTCTTTTCTTTTTTCTGGATGGAACCCTCTACCTTACACAAGTTGGGCAAGTGCTCTGCCACTGAGTTACAGCCCCAGCCCCTTTTATTTTGAGCCCAGTTCTCATTACATTGCTGAGGCAGGCCTTGAATTTGTGATCCTCCTGCCTGGGCCTCCCAAGTAGGAGGGACAGTAGGGATGATGACAGGTGTGCCCCTACGCTGGCTTTCTACAACCCTCAACCTCATCTGGTCATCCATTCTCTTCTTGAACATCGTTCCTTTCCTCTGGAGAGCATCTCTCTCTTTCAAGGACTCACTCTGTGCCGATCCCAGACAGTTTTCCTGTGGCTTTCAATCACTCTATCCCCAGGCTTCCACCTTTGGCTTGTGATTCATGACAATTATATAAGGAGACCATAAAATCAGAATGGATAACTATCATTACTGTTTCTGTTTGTTTTAAGATTGAATTTGTTTTCTTCTTGTGTGTGCTAGAAGTGCAGGTTTATTGGTGAAAAAACAAACACACAGATCCCCTGAGCAACACATTGAGGTAGGTGTTCAGGATTGATGGAAATGTGTTAATGCACCAGTACCATTACTCTGTACAGCCAATTATCTTTAAAAGAGACTTCAGTGATGCCTTTTATAAATACCATCAATTACAATTTCAGGAATGCTCCATCATCTGTGCCATTTCTGAGTTAATTCCAGCTGTGTTTCTCCTTATCAGGGCTGTATTTCCTGCTTCTTTTCATGCCTATCTTTAAGTCAATCATTGATTGGATGCCAGACACTGTGAATGCTACCTTGTTGGATGGAGGATATTTTTGTATTCCTGTTAAGTATTCCTGAGCTTTTTTTCAGGGACACAGTTAACTATAAATGGTGATCCTTCCAGGTCTTTCTTTTAAACCTTGTTCAGGGGGCCAGAGGAGCATTTAGTCTAAGACCAGTTTTGCTCTGCTATGTACTTCCTGTACTGGAAAGTATGTGCTTCCTGTACTGGAAGGCCTGAATGATTAAGGTTTTCCACTCTGGATAGAGGAAACAGGAACTATTTCCAGCCCTGCGTGAGCTGCAGGGAGTATTCCTTCTAGTCTTTTTGAGGGGTCCTCCCTTCAGCCTTGAGTAACTGCCTGGCAGTCATGCTGATCAGTACTGAGCTGGTATCTCAAGGTGGCCCCTCTGTAATCTCCAGAGCTTTCTCTGGCGCTCCCTCCCCAGCACTCGACCCTGTGAACTCCAGCTGCCTTGGTCTCCTCAGAAGCCTAGTTTCATTTCCTCAGCCCGGGCAGCCTCTGGGCCCTGCCTGGGCTCCCCCTCCCTGTGCTTCAGTTGGACACGTGCCTCTAGAGAATGAGCTGGGCAGCTCAAACAGTGCACCTTCTTTGTCTCTCAAAGATAACTGTCTTCGATTGCCTGGTGGCCAAGGTTTTGGGTAAACTCTTTGGTTCCATACATTTTATCAGGCACTTCAGTTGTTTGGGGTGGCAGTGGAAATCTAGTTTCTGTTATTCCATATTGGCTGGAAGTGGAAGTACATGGGTGAAATTGCAAGTTCCCCCTCCTCTTTGAGGTAGACATCATTAAACACATCACCTGAAGTCACTGAATGTGTCATGCATGCAATGTATCACGGGTACACCACGATGATGTCCTTTATTCCTGCACACCAGACAACAGACATAGGTAAAATACCAAGTGGAGATGGAGGGAGAGAGATGGGATACAGAGAGAGTAATACCTTCCAGTTGTTTGATGGCACCTCTGGAGCCTGGCGGGAGCTGGTGCCCTCGATTGCTTGCTGAACAATGGAGTGGTGCATGCAGGCTTCACACACACTATGAGAGAGAGACTGCGAGTGGGTGGATGGATTCCTTCCTGCCCCTCCCCCAGTTCTCCACCCTGTAGGACAACACCCTGTGTCCTTCAGACCCTCCTAGGACACAGCTCTCTAGCAGAGGATTGCTCTAGAACCTTCCTGCTGGAAGGAAAGATCTGATTGGGGGGCAGGCAGCATGCCTCCCCATACACTGCCTCTGCCTCTTTCCTCCCTCTCAGTTCCTTCCTTAATGCATTCCTATTTTTACACTGATGTTGAGCTGATGTCCCTTATTCCTTCATATTTTTGGAAGTGGGTTCCTCTGTTAAATTTTTTTTTTTTTATCATGATAACCCTAGTGACCCTGAACTTTCAGGAATGTGAACAACCACTTTTAAAGAGCTTGTGAGTTTTTGGAGTATCAGAACTCTGACCTCTCTTTTCTATTTGAAAAACAAAACAAACCAACCAACAAAAACAAACAAAAACCCTCCAATCTGTTTCTCATTAATAATCTGTAACTCTATTTTTATCCAGCCCTAGGGTTGTAACTAACTGAAAAAAAGGGAATTGGGGAGAGCTGGCTCAGTTCTGAAGTGAGGAGAGAACCCAGTACTTTTAGATGGCATTGCTAAAATGTGTTCAAAGAATAAATGAACAAGCCGGACAGTTTTCAAATGTCTCCAACGTAAGAGTTTTTATTCTCGTTCTGCACTCAATTAGAGGTACCTACAACAGACTGCAGACAAAAATAATTAGGAAGGGCTCGATAAAACTGTTCAGAAAACAATAACATGGAGAATGGTCAGTCTTGCAGACCTCAGACAAGTTACCAGGTCTTAACTTCAGTCATTGAGTAACAAAGTCCCCAATTCAGGTGGGATAATCACTTTAAAAGGCTGCGGGCTTGGATCGTTAAGTACTCTGACTTCCAAACAGTTTGAAAATCCTATGACAATAATCTGTCAGGTTAGAACTTCTGGGTGTGACAGTTACCAGAAAATCCAGGGCGGTTTTGTGAAGATGGGGAAAAATTTAGTCTGAGCATTGGTCAGGAAAAGTGGGAACTTATACCTTCAAACAGGTAGGAGAGCCAGGTGGGGAGATGGGTGGGCGCTAGGCCTTTGCTACCCACAGGGAAGGTGCGGGTGGAATGATGGCGGCCTTACCTCAGTGAGGGGCTGCTCCACGTGTCCAGTGGCCGAGGCCTGGGCTGCCCTGAGGAATCCTGGCTCTCTGAAACCTAGTTGCCACTAGACTACTTTAATGCTTCTCGCGATGGTCCTCAGCCCTTTGCTGCTGTGACTGCCTTGGAGAGGACAGGGCGGGGGCGGGGCTGCTGGAGGTGGACATGTGGCAGCGATGGCCGGGTGAGTCCTAGGCCTCGGGCTGAGGGCCTTCTCTGGGGAAGTGGATGTCAGTGTTACTTAAGAGGGTTACTGTTTTTGCTGTGGTGGGACCTACTCTGGTCTGGAAATGATCTCACAGGCACTATTCTTGAAAGAGATTTCAAAATGTTGCAGAGATGTATGGTGTCGGTCCCCCACCCTCCACCTTGGGCTCGGGGTGTGCCTTGGGGGGGGATTCTTGGGACCTGGTGCCACGGGAAGAGTCATCCGAATCTGAGGACACCACCTCCTGCAGAGGCGGCCTCTTGGCAGGTTTCTTCTTCTTCCTTCTGGGGTTCTCCTGTTTGGGCTCTTTTAAACCCCCAGCGTCAGCCTCTTTCAGTGGGCAGAGTACGAAAGCAGAGTCCTTGATCTCCACGTCCTTCCTAGAGAGAGAGAGAGAGAGAGAGAGAGAGAAAGAGGGAGGTCCAATCCTGGCCCACGGGGGTCCCCCAGCTCTCTGTCCTTTGGCCTTCTTCCCATGGAAAGGAATATTTAATGCCACTTGGTTCACTTCCACAGGCCTCATGGAGCTCCTAGACATTGGAGGGAGTCCTGACCAAGTCAGTGAAGGAAGAGCTCCATTACAGAAGCCCCTGGGCATGCCTCACCACTGACCCCGCCCACCCCAAGGGGACCAGTGTGGTCTCTCCCCTCACAGTGTGAACTGGAGGACAGCAGAGATGGCCTTCCATCACCCTGGGTTTCTCTAAGGTCTTGATTCAAGGTGTGCCATCAGGAATACTTTCCAAATGCCAATGATGATCTGACTTTTAATTGCATTTCATTGAAAAAACTTAGGCACTACCATGAAGTCATGGAGCCAGACGTATTATTTAGGAAATGCACCAGACAATGTTATTTGTCCAGAAGTGTTTGCCCTTCACTTGGGAAGACTATGACTTCATTCTAGCCATGACACCATGGCTCCCTGTTTTGGGAATTCAGCTTTTTCAGGGTCTTCGGGGTAAGTTAAAGGCACCTGCCGCCTGGTACTAAACCTTATTTTGTTGCCATGTCAGAATCAACCACCTGGATCACCCTCCCTTTGCTCTATGTAATTTGTTTTTTTGTTGTTGTTGTAGTTTTGCTTTTACTTTGAAGAACTTTGGACTATTGCTGCTTCCAGTCCTTCTGGAAAATGTCAGAAAAAAGAGAATAAACTAGGAAAAGATTTTTAGTTACTTCCAGAGAAGTTACTAAATTCCACCATTCAAATCCCTCCTTCAAGAGTCAGCACAGGTGATAATTTTCAAAGATTGGCTCCAAAGACTCAGGAAAGAATCCCCGAGAAAGAGTAAAACACTGGCCTGAGCAGTGGCAGCAGAGGCTCTCCAGGAGGCCAGTGACAAGTCATCTTGAAGGACGGCACTGGTGCCCGTGTGGCCGTGGAGCTCTGTGATGCCAGTGCGTGGAGACATCTCAGAATCGCAGCACTCCTGGGCTCTGTCCACCACCCTGCTCTGTGAGATCTGAGACCTGACCCACCACTTCATCTTCAACTGCCGCCCTCCAGAGTGGACTCTTGACATATCTGCTTTGACAGCCTGTCTCTACTTACCATGTATTAGAATTGATCCTAATCTAGTCTATAACCTATGATCTTTAGAAAGAAGAGCAACAGGAAGGGGCATGGGGGTTACAGAGTTTTCTTGACACACTGAAAGCACCCAGGGAGTAAGGTAGTAGAGGAAGCTACCTACCTGCCAGAGGAACCTAGCAGGAGGGAGAGGGAGAGGAGGGAAAGGAGGAGGACGAGGAGGAGGAGGAGAGACCAAGAGACCGTGTGCGTATATAGCTTCAGTTGGGATTGGTCATATGGATAAGTTATGGGCGACCTAAACGATGGAATTTTGGACAGGCAACAGTGAAACAAGAGGTGTCATTATTATGGAAAAATAAGCAAATAATGTATTGCGAAGTGAGAGAAATGTTACAAAATGGAATGCACACTCTATTTTCCTTTTTGTTATCAAGGCTGTGAATACCCAAGGGTGACTGGAAACCTTTGTATCAAACTGTTAACTGACATTTTCTCCACCTTTAAAGAGTTTTTTTTTAAAATAATGGTCACATAGGATAAAGAAAAACAACAAAGCTTTTTGTTTTGAGGAAATATAAGAATTATCACAGCAGAGAAAACACACTAGGGGGATACACACCAAAATATAAATGGTGATTACTTTTGAAGAATAGATGGTTTTTGTATTCTTTCCATTTGCCTTTAATTTATGAGTTGTGTTAACTGTGGGTTATTTTTGGAATAAGAATAAAATAAGTTGGTATGATTAAACAAAGGACAGGAAAAGGCTTGGGTCAAAGAAATGTCTTTATGTTAATCAGGCAGATATTGTTTGGGTACTGTATTTCACTCTCCAGAATGACTGATGTTGACCAAGTTCAAGCCATTTTCTGAGGAGATGTTCCCTTTATGGGGTGCAGGTGGGGGCAGGGAGCAGGGAAGTGTGAATCTGATGTGAAAGCTCTTATGTACCCTCTACCCCATGCACCTCACTCTTATGGTCAACCCACACCCACTCTGTGGAGAAAGGAAGGGCCACCATGATCCTGACTTCCTGCCAGGGGACCTTCTCCAATAGCAGACCTGGAAAGAACCCACTACTCAGTGCCTGTCTTTAGCTAAGTCTCATATCGAAACAGCAGTATATTAGGTGCCTACCATTTACTTTAGGCTATAGAGTTGGTTGGATACAAGTCAAGTGTCCCTTATCTGAAAATGCTTGGGACCAGAGTGTTTCAGATTTAGAATCTTTTTTTTTTTATTTTGGAAAATTTGTATACATAATGAAATATCTCAGGGGTAGGATCCAAGTCTCAACACAGAATTCATTTGTGTTTCCTATATATCTAACACAAGCCAGGGGTAATTTTATTCAATATTTCTAATGAACCTGCATTTTGACTGTGACCTATCACATGAGGTTGGACGTGGGATTTTCCACTCATGGTGTCATTTCAGTGCTGAAAAGGTTTGTATTTTGGAGCATGTCATATTTTGGATTAGGGATGCTTGGCCTGTAATAAGACAAACGGGCCAAACGTGTACATGCTCCAGCTGGGGACGGAATGGTGTTTTCTTTGGCTCTTCGGCAAGGGCTGGTTCCACTTCTGGGATAAAAGTACTGAGCACCTACACTCCATGCTTTCCTGGGGTCAAAACCTACCTCACTCACTTGATGAAACACCAAGCAGTATTGCCAGTATTCTTACTTGCTCCCTGAGGCCTCATTTCAACTCTGCCCTAAGTGTCTGTCAGCAAGGCTATCTCAGGACATAAAGAACAGGAAGACCTACAAAGTAGACACCAAGCAGATGTCTGGAAGGACCAGGAGGCCACTGAGTTTCAACAATTGAAGGGGCAGAACATGAAGAGACTGATATCACTGGCCCTGAGGGTCAGCAAATCTCTGATTTCTTTATGTTCTCTTGTCTCAAGTGCCAGGACACCATGGCACACTTCCTGAGAGCAGCCAATGGCATTTGTCCCTGTGGATAATGTACGACCCTTGCAGACAGAGTTTATTGCTGAACTGCAAGACTTTGTTTTAGGATAGAAAATGGGGCTCCTAATCTGACCAGAAAGGAGAAAAGGAGTTAATGACATAAAGAAGCTTAATGATTATTATGGTTTAAATATGAGGTGTCCCCCAAAAGCTCATGTGTGAGACAATGCAAGAATGTTCAGAGGTGAAATGATTGGGTTATAAGAGCTTTAACCCAATAGGTGCATTGATCCCCACATAGGGATTAAGTAGTTGGTAACCGAGGGCAGGTAGGGTGTGACTGGAGGAGGTAGGTCTCTGGGGGCATGCCTTTGGGGATTTATATTCCTGATTGTCATGTCCTGAGCTGCCATGTCCCCTCCACCCTCCCGCCACAATGTTCTGCCTCATCTCAGACACAGAACAATGGAGTTGACTGTCTATGGACTGAGACCTCTGAAACCTTGAGTCCCAAATAAACTTCTTCTCAAAAACTGTTCTTGTCACCAAAACTATGCTCTCAAATGCACATCTCCCTCTAAGGAAAAAGTTGTCCAAAGTGACCAGATGGAAGGAAGTGATTTGTCTCGTGTAGTCAGAGGCATTGCTGAATCTGAAGTTTCACTCAATGACTTAATTTCACTTCTGACCGAAGGACAAGGTGAGGTCACACCACATGGAGTAAAGGGAGGGAGGAAAACAATATGGGAATTATCACTTCTATTGTCACACGCTCCCAAGTCCAAATGGCTACATGGAAAATTACTAAACTGCTCAAAAGAGAGCAGGAATTGGGAAACTGATTACAGATCCAGCCAAACACATCTGAGCTCGGGAGGGTCTCTTCCTGCAGCCAAAGTCACAACCAGGTCACTAAGAGAAAAACATTCCTCGTCATCAGGATCTCAGCACTTCCTTCAGGTACCTGAGGGTTTTTCTGAAGCACCAGGAAAATGATTAATCCTATTTGACTCTCCCGAGGTCACATTTGGAAAGTTAATAGTTTTAGAAAGAGATCATAATCCCTCTAAAGAGAGTCTTCTTAAGGAGGAATCTTGGTCAAGTCTTGCTCTGTCAAGAATGAGGGAGGATGGATTCCAGCTCTGCGGGAGGGATTTCCAGCCAGATGAGGCATCAGGTGTGTGGATTCGGTTCAGGACTGCCAGAGCCCCAGCCTGGGGCTCCTTAACACCTGAAGAGGCAGTTCCTCTGCAGAAGCCAGAGCATCAAACTTATTTGGTGCCTTCTCCTGCAGCATTCGGAGGCCACAGCTCTCTTATGTGAACAGGACCCCAGAGGAGGCAGCCAGGGAAGGACATGATCTATGAGTCTCCTGCCCTGGTGAGGACAGGAGGAAGGGGGATGCTAAATGGGGGAACTTCCTCCTGTTCTGCTTTTGAAATCAAAAGGAGGAACTGCATGGGTGTTCTCTAACAGTATGGATAGGTTAGAGAAAATTCTCACTCAGAAAAGATGGCTGTGATGTCACAGTATGTAGGAGAAGGCTTAGGGACACTACTGAGGGACAGGGGAAGGGAAGGGCAGTCACTTCTCTCCACTGGAGACCCACTCTCTGTTGTAGCATCAGCAAAGAAGAAATGGGCGTCAACCTCATTCATTTCACGTTGCAAATACGGGTTTGTCAGTGCTCTCTTCTGGGAACTAGTCACTGGAATGTGGCAAGAGGAAAGCGTATTCTGCAAGCTAACCTTGTTAAAAGTCTTCAAGATCATTTCGGTGTCAACTCTTGAAAATGACAATTTGTATCAGCTTTGGCCATATTTGTTCAATATTGAATCCTTCACTCTCCAAATACTTTCATTCCTATCTTTGACTGTACACCACCCCAGTCAAAAATCAGAAGAAGGACCTGCAGGGGATACTCTCAGTCACCTGCAACTGAAGGTCCCAAGGAGGAGGGGGAGGAAGGCCAGAAGATGGAGAGCTGGACATCAGGCATCCTGGTGTACCAGCTGTCTGGGGCCAGGTATCCCTTGTCTTACTAGCCCTAAGTGGATGGTTATAGTTGATTTGATATTTTAAAATAAAATTTAATTAAATGACATCTCGTTGGCAATGTAACCTATAATACATTTCTTTAAGGACCCAGGAAGAAATCACCAAGATTTTTTTTTTAATGGTCTCATTTGGTACAATGTCCTGAAGACCTACCAAAGACCAGCCAAAGGTAGATGGCATGTTTATAAAGTGACAAAAAGCCCCCAGTGAGAGACCTATCAAAAGGAAATTCAGAGTAGATACAAATAAACCCTGTGTGTGTGTGTGTGTGTGTGTGTGTGTGTGTGTATACACACAGTCGTGGGCTCAGCTCTGCCAGCCCTGATTATGGAAATGGACAGATTACGTTCTGAACTTAGCAGGTTGAATGTGACCTCTGCTTAGGAGCATTAAATTCAGTCTCTTACACCCAGAAAGGCAGATAGGGTGAAAAACAGTGGAAACCGCAATGGGTGAGGAGGGAGTCAGTGAATACATCCATTGTGTGAAGCCCCAGAAGTGAGAGTAGAAAATTAGCAGCTAAGAGCTTTCAATAAAGCCAGGGAAGCCTGGGAAACAGGCTTTTCTCAGCAGAGAAAGAAATGAATTTTAATGAAAAAATAGCAATTGACAATGTTGAGTTTAGTGACAACAGCCAGCACCTAGACATATCCATGCATATTTCTTCATAATGTACTCTAATTTACATACCATATTTTTTGAGAGAAGTTTTGAGAGTAACACAAATTCTGCTATTGTTTTAAAGGAAATACGCTCATTTAGACAAGGAATGAAGGATTACAATCATATATTCTCAATAATCATACTTGAGGAAACATTCTCTATGGAATTACATAGCCCCCCAGACCACCTCCGGGCACTAAAATTAACATCTGTTTGTTCACTGAGTTATTCTTCGAATGGTCAATGGGCATAGCCTGTGAGTCAGATCTGGAAACTGGGATTCAGAGGCAGATAGAACGTGGCCTCTGCCTTCAAGAATTTCACGTAATCTACTATGATTTAGACTTTGTTTGCTTCCCAAAGGTTCACATGTGGCCATATTGAGAGGTGATGGGACCTAGGGGGAGGCAGTTAGGTCACTGGAGGGTTGGCCCTAAAAAGAGACTGGTCTCATGGAGTGAGTTAGTTCTTGTGAGAATAAGTTGTTATAAAAGAATAAGACTAGCCCCTCCCCAGTCTCTGGTTTCCTATTTCACCCTGTAATCTCTCTCTTATACCCATGCCCACTGGATGTCATCTGCCATGTTGTGATGCAACCTAGAAGGGCCCTCACCAGAGACCAAATGGATGTGGTCACCTGGTCTTAGCCTTTCCATCTTCAAAATTAGGATTACTTAGCCTTAGGCAGTTTGTTATAGCAACAGAAAATGGACTAAGTCATGGTCCAACACAAGGGAAATTTTCTTTTTCTTTTGTTATTGGGGATCGAATCCAGGGCCACTGAGCTATACCCCCAGACTTTTATAAAAATGTTTAATTTTAAGGCAGGCTCTCACTAAGTTAACCAGGCTAGTCTCAAATGTGCTGTTCTTCTGCTTTGTCCTCCTGAGTAGCTAGGATTACTGATGTGAGCCACCAAGTCCAGCTGTGGAAATTTTCTTTAATGTAGTAGGATCACCTTTCTACATGGGAGGGCTGGCTGCCAGGACATTGCATGCTAATGGGCATGCTTGAGCTCAATCATGGAATTCCCCAGGTGGCCAAGGGCATGGAGCAGCATTCTAGGAATGGATATTTAGTTTACACAAAGGCACAAAGACCTGAAAAGGCCTGGTGTGTGGGGGGACTACAAAAAGTTTAATGTGGTTAGTGTGTCCTAGAGGAGGGTTGGCTGAGGATGGCTAGGGACAAGTGAGGCTAGGAAGACAGGCTTTCACAGCAATGCAAGGCTAAGATAGGACAAGGAGGAGCAAAGGTGGTGGTGGGGGGCAGTTCTGAAGGATTTTTAAGTCAGGGAGGCTTAAAAGCAGATTTGCATGTGAGGAAGATTACCCTGCTCAGCCCTGGTGGAGAACGCCCGGGCATTCTGAGCTGGAGAAATGAGAGCTCCTGATCCACAGCAGAGCTGGGAGGTATCTGCAACTTGAAATCACTTTAATTTGGAGACTGATGGTGGAGTCTTGAGGGTGTGGTGGGTGAAGGACAAGCAGCAGCAAAGACGACCAGCAGATTTCTGCTAGGACAACCCTGACGGGTAGGTGGGAAGGTGAACTCAGACAAGGAAGGCCAAGATGGAAACTAGGATTTCAGTTTAGACAGGCTCAATTTGCGATTCTGCATACTTAGGAAGATCCATTGGGTGGTTGGGAATAATGCTTTTCCTGCCATGTGCTTAACACGTACTTTATGCCAGACCCAGCAAGAAACATTCCTAACCCACCTACCACGGAAGGGGGACAAAGCTCAGAGGTGACAAGCAATCTTCCCAAGGGCACAAAGCTAAATGATGGTGGGCGGGCTATGGACCCAGTCTTAGTTTCCACTGCTCTTTCCACTGTAGTTAGCCTATGACTGTGCATTACAACCCCTGGGGCACTCTCACAGAGACCCACTGCAGGTCCCCTTCTCAGGGTCCATGATCCTGATTCAAGAACCTGGGGGAACAGTCTGGATCAGAGGAGCTATGGGGTTCTTAGTGTAAGCAGAGTCACAGGAGTCCTGTGGGTGAAACCAGGCAGGAAGAAACTCAGAGAGAAAGATGGCAAGCTTCACGACCAGTGGGTTAGGGAAGGAGGGAGTGACTGACTGTCAAATATGATCCTAAGAGCAGGCCCAGTCAAGCTTGGGAAGAGCTCATCGACTTGGCCCCGTGAGAGGTCCTGCACAGCTCTATGGGAACTGTTTCTGCAGAGGGGTTGGAGTGAAGTGGATGCCCAAGGCTTTGGGGGTGAACAGAAGGCAAGAGAGTGGAGACATCAAGCCTGTCAGACTGCACAGACAGTGGCAGAGAAGGGAAGGAGGGTGCTGGACCACAGCCACGGGAGGTGTGTGTGTGTGTGTGTGTGTGTGTGTGTGTGTGTGTGTAAATGGTAGGGAGAAACAAATCTGTTTTTTTTTGTTGTTGTTGTTTTTTCAGGGTGAAGCATTCAGTGGAGAGAAACTAAGGAAAGAGATCAAAGTATCCAGTGCTAATAACCCAAGGCAATGGGATGGGCCACCAGAGCCTGGTGGCTCAACCTCACATAAGAGGAGGGACGCAGATTTTGACCTCATGGGAAGAGACAGGAATTACCACAAAGGACAGGGATGAGAAGGGCAGGGAGAGAATTTTTGATGGTTTCTGTAACACAGCTGAAGGTGAGGCCATCAAGAGAATAAAGGATGGCTCCCAAAGACAGCCCCTAAACTCTAAGTAAAATTGGAAAGTGTTTCCTGGGTCTCTTTCCACAACCCTTGCTCAGAATCTACTTTTATCTCTTTTCATGCACTTTTGACTCCAAGGTCATGGCTCCATGACTTCAACCTTGATATCCTTGTTGGTCCCATGGATTTGGGTTTGTTTTTTTTTTCCTGCTCTTTAGGCCTAAAGTTTTCACTATTTGTGTAGCAGTTCCCCTCCCTCAGATGAAAAATTTGTTCAATCCCAGCAGCTCGGGAGGCTGAGGCAGGAGGATTGCAAGTTCAAAGGCAACCTCTGCAATTTAGGAGGCATTAAACAACTTAGCAAGACCCTGTCTCAAAAATAAATAAAATCAAAAAATAAAAATTTGTTCAACCCAAATTTGCAACCCCTGGAAACCACCACCCACCCACCCACCTACTCACCTGGCCACAGGTAAGCCAGGACCAGCACCTCACTTCTACCTCCTACCATGGGAGAGGCAGACAGGCAACTGCTCTCAAGTGTATCCTAATTAGGAGGCCTTGAATCCCTACACATAAAATGAATACCCTTCTGAAGGGAAGTGAAATCTTGTTGAATTTGAGATTAGAACCAGGTGGAGGGCTAAGTCACAGAGAGGTGTGCCGTGTGTCACAGAACTACATTTAAGTGGGAAGTCTTCCACTTCTGCTTTTCTCCCTCAGCACATGGAAAGCACAGATTCAGTTCAGAAGCAGAGGAAGAGAGGCACAGCTGTGCGTTCAAGGGGGAAAGAGTTGGGCACACTTACCCTTTCGGATTTTCCTGAAGTGGGGGTGACTTTATATGCGAGCAAGAGAGAGCATATTTGTTTTGACTGATCTTTATGAGTGCACTTCGAGGGCAGAATTCCTGCAAATAACACCAAAAGCGTTAGTTCAGCTTAAAGCGGGAAAGTCCACAATTAAGACACGATTTTATTCTACCCAACCCAGTAGAATAACTGCCAGTCATTGTCCCATTCAGGGTGACACTGAAGAGGGCCGGTGAGATTCAGAGACTCCCTTGATAATTACTTGCTGAATTCAAGTCATTGTTGAATCTGCTCTGTCATCTCTCTACATTCTGGGTCTGTCGCCAAATGTACCCACTGAAGACACGGCACACGCACATGCACACACACACATGCCCCCCCTTTGTATAACTACCTGCCTTTCCATCTTTTTTTCAGCATGAGTCATCTCTATGACAGCTGCAGCCACCACCCTTTGGCTGAATGTCCCACTTTCAATGTTGTGGGTCTCCAAGGATGGCTGTTACACCGTCTCCAATGTCCTACCTCCTGAGAATGCCTCTCTGGACTTCAGGGATACCCTGCCCTGTGGGTCACCTCCAAGTCCCTCCCTCGGCTCTGAAGCTCCTCCTCAGGGATCCTGGGTTAACTGCCTCATCTTTCCCTGGGGTGTACCTAGAGACATCTCCTCAAATGTCCCTCAGTTTGCTATCCCCAGAACAGTGCCATATGCCAGGAATGCGAGACCCCTCTCCGTCCTGCCAGAATGCTCCGCTTTCTCTAACAATGGTTTTGCCCAGCTGGTGGGAAGACACCGTCTTCTTTTGTCATTCGGACACAGTGCTCTGGTGTCCATTGGCTCTGCCCATCTTCACCCTGTCCCTTAACTGTAGAATTGGTTAACCTTGCTTCATCCCCTGATGAAAATTCCTCATGCTACAGTCAATAATTTACTCAATATTCAAATTCTGTAGACAAAGCATTTGGGCACAGTGGTATAGTGTGCAGCCATGGAACCATATGGGTTGGGTTCAAATGCCGGCTCCATCACTTACCATGTATGTGACTTAAATCTCTGACTCAGTTTCCTTATCTGAAAATGGGGATGACAATCCCTACCTCACAATGTACTGAGGATTCAGCTATTCATGATCCACAGAGCTCTTACATTACCAAGGCACATAGTACAGGCTCAATAAAGTTGGCCCTGCTGCTTTGCTTTCTTCTCGTCAATCTGTTTCTCTTGCCAATCAATTCTTTAGGCTTGTTAAGTGGTCCATCAAGGCGATGTTATTTTCCATTAGGAATGTCATTCATTCAAATACTTTAAAAAAGCACCGTGAGAAACTTCTTTTTATCAGGGGCTTTATAGGGAGAAGGTGTAAAGAGGAATAAGCCAGGTTTGGAAATTTGGTGAGGAAGTCAGTGTGGGAGGAGGGGTCCCATAGGCTCCCAATCAGGTGAGTCATTAGGTTGACAGGTGTTTCCTATGGAGAAGGAGATGGGGAGGGAAGGCAGTCTTGGGAGAGAGAAAAGCTGGGGGGCAGAAGGGGCTTGGAAAATCCACTGTGTTCAGGAAGCAGCAACAATCCCTCCTCTTGCCTGGAAGGCAAGCTCAAGGGCGAGCTGAGATGCTGGGGCTGTGCTGGGGTTCTCCTTGAGGGTGACAGTAGTGTGTGTGTGTGTGTGTGTTGGTTGGGATGCCAAGCAGGAAGATGACACAATTAGATTTGCAAATTGATAAAGAACTTTCTAAAACACAGAAAAAGTACATAGAGAAATATACATTAGGGAAGGATTTCTTAAGACATAGAGAAGGCAATTCATAAAGGAGAGGATGGACACCTTTGATCATTAAAATTTAAAGCATCTCTATAAACAGATATCCTAAAACTAAAAGACAAGCAACAGACTGCAAAAAGAATATTGGCCCTATACATTACATCTGGAGACAGACAGAAACTCCACAGATCAGATAGAAAACACACACATGCTTACCAAAAATCCATCCAGTGAGCAAATCAAACTAGAGGTGATAGAGTTGACCAGATTGCTCCCAGCCATTGGCTGTGGGAGTACAATGGGAGAAGATTCGAGAGATGCTACCATCTACTGCAGCAAGATCGTCACTACAATGTGTGCAGACGGGTAGGTCTTTTGTATATATTCTATTTAAGCCTCACAATCACCCTGCGAGATACACAGATTCATAGAGAAACAGATGGAGACATGCAATACGCCTATTTCTTATGTAACGAAACAGAGGTTCAGAAAGGTGAAGTAACCTGCCCAGGTCAGGCAACCAATAAAGAGCACAGCAGAGGGTTCAGTGAATCAAGGCTTTTAAACCATAAAGCCTATGATCTCTTTACCCATCCCCACTTGACCCCATAACCCTTCCAGTCCTGGGGGCAGGGTTTCTAGGCAGGAATGAGATGGGGAACTAGGTGGTGACACTCCTCGATGAGGGAAGGCAGAAGGAGGAGGGCTTCTGTGGGCATCCCTGCCTCTGACCCCTGGACTCTGGGATGCCTGCAGTTCACCCAGAGGGAGCTGTCCAAGGGAACCCAGCAAGAAATGCAGGGTTGGAGCTCAGAGTGGGAGCAGGGGCTGTCGTGCCTGGCCCAGAGAAGGTGTCCAAAGATCAAGGCTTATCCCAAGAGACGGGCCATGAGGTGGCAGAAAGAGGACAGGCTGGGAGAAGCTCTGGAGATGCCCTTATCTGCAGATCTGCAGAGGATCACAAGGCAGGAGGAGGAGGAGGACAGGGAGAGGGGAGAGAATGATTCCCCAAGAACCCAGAGCGAGCCTGCCCAGCTGTCAAATGCAGAGCAGAGTCTGGCCAGAGAGTCAAAAGACTGTTCAGCACAGGAGCAAGGTGGTCATGATGACTCCGGTGTGGGCAGAATCTGTTTGGCAGAATCCAAACCTAGGGCCTGTCCAGGCAGAGGGGAGGAGTCTTGAAACATCTGGCTAACCAGGAAAGGGCGAGGGGATGCCCAGGGGAAGGCCACTTTCTGTCCAGCTGGAAAGTCCTTTTCTAAACCAAGGTCTACTTACTCTCCGGTTGTTACATTTCAAAACTGTGTAGAATTTTTCTGAGGTGGAATCTGGATTTGGAAGTGCTATGACAATGGCAGGGACATAGAAGTCAAACCCTTTGGGTATCACGATTTTGGCAAACACGTAATCTCCAACCTGTAGAGGAGAACACATATCAAAGCAAATATTGTTCACAGATCTCAATAGAAGATAGAAGCTTGTTTCAAAACACCCCAGACAACTGGGAAGAACTGGTGCTAAAATTCAAATACCTAATTTTTTTTCCCTGTGAAGAATAAATTCCAGGATTCTCTGGGTTCATTGGTATGGCACACCTGGAATTTTATAATCAGTTTGGGGAAGCCCCATTTTGGTAGGACTTTGTCAACTGACAAAGGTCCAGGGGACAGCCAGGAGGATGGTGAGAGTTCTGGAAATCACATTGTATAAGACTAGTTGAAGGAACCAGTTGGGGTGCTTGACTTAAGAGATATAACAGTATCTCCTCACATATTAGAAGGGCTGTCACTCAAAGCAAAGGAGCAGGTTTGCTTAATGGACTCCAAAGTGCACTCCTGGAATGCATGGAAAAAAGTTCCATTAGGTCACCTGCAGAATGAAAACTTTGCAAAGGGGCATACAGACCACTGAGCACTGGCCAGTCATCAGGGACAAAGTGCACTGAGATGCACCATGGGTCTGGTCAGGGAAGTAGGAACAGACATCCAAGGAGAACTCCTCGGATTCCTCCTGGCTCACACAATGCAAGAAACAGCACTTTGCAAGGCCTTCTCTTACTCTCCACCGTGGTACCAGGACAGTGGCAGGAGGATGGGCCAGACACAGTGTAGCCTTTATGAATTGATGAGTCGATGAGAGCACATTAGTCTGGCTCATCTGAGGAATGCACACTTGGGGCGACTGTGCATCATGACATCGCAGTCTGATGGCAACTGATGCAACGTTAAGGAAGCACTGTCTCCGTCCTTGATATTAATATAATAGGAGGTCATCTTTTGCAGTTAGAGTGTCAAAAGCACTAGCAGCCACAGCAACTCCCTTTCCCCATCCATCTATTGTCTTGTCAAGTGACAAGAGCCACAAGGTACAATGTAAGTCAAGCTGCACAGTCCTGAGCTACATAAGGGGGAGCTGCCAGGTCAGAGTCACTAGCAAAGAAATTGCCAGGTGACAGGTTCCGACCCAAACATAAGCTCCCTGCAGGAGCCCATCTGGATTTAGCAAAGGGCCCAATAGTGCCTCATTATCCTCTGTTATCCTAAACCACATGGATGGTGGAAAGGGGCCGGAACAGAAGGGAGCAGGTACCTGCAGCAGCGGGCAGGGCATGGCGCCTCCAACAGGAGTGATGAAGGAGGTGGGAACCACCTTGGTGTCTCCATACTTGAAGCCCACTAGAGCGTGGGTGGGGTTCAAACACTTCTTCACAATCCCTGGAAGGAATCAAAGGCGACATAGATATAAAGACAAGAATGCCGTTCCCTTTAGGCTCGTCCCATCCTGAGGTCTGCAGCGAGTCACCGCACTTTGCTGGTTTAATCGGTTTACCCCTTTGATTTCCTTAGAAAACAACGTGAACGTTTTCTATGGGGCTGAGCCGCGCAGCGGCAAGGCGCATGCTCTGTCTGGAGCTCCGACAGGGCCGGAGCTTGCTCCTCAGGCACCGCCCCAGCCATCTGGCGGGGCTCTATTCCCAGAACCCCTCCCCTCTCTGGACACCCCCAAATGCTGCATTTCCTGATTTATTTATTTCAGCCCTGTTTTCTTCTCTAAAGATAGAAAATAAGTGGCATTAAATTGTGAGAGTAAAAAGGAAATACGAACTCCATCCAAATCAGCTTCTCATCTGGTGCTAGAAAAATGAGAGGGCAACAAGGTGGAACACCACCTATGGTTTTGCCTAAATGTGTGACCAAAACGAAAAGAGAAAAAAGACTTTATCCAAGTTGAAATTTATTTTTCCATGAAAAGAGATTCTAAATTCTAATTCCAGTTAAGGGGACATTTGGACACCAGTCACCTGCTCTATTGCTAACAGCTGCTCAAAGAGTCCGAACAGAGACAGACCGTTCATGGGGTCCCCAGACAAGTGCACGTGGCTCCCTAGCATGTACGCCTGGCACTCCTGCCCCAGCTTGCACACGGACTTTTTTTTTTTTGGTAGTGGGGCTTGAACCCAGGGGTCTTAATCACTGAGCCAAATCCCCAGCTCAGTGAGAGATTTTTTTTTTTTTTTTTTTTTTTTTTAGCTATCTCCCTATGGTGCCGAGTCTGACCTTGAACTTGCAATTCTCCTTCCTTGGCCTCCTGAATTGCTGGGATACAGGCGTGGGCCACCATACCCAGCCAATCCCATGTCCTTTTATGTGGTAAAGAAACATTTCCTGATTTTTACATTGAACTTTGCATCTCAAGAAGTGAATTTTTTTTTCTTTTTGGTACTGGGAAGGGAACCCAGGGGCTCATGCATATAGGCAAAGACTCTACCACTGAGCCACATCCCCAGTCCTTTTTATTTTATTTTGAGACAGGGCCTTGCAAAGTTGCTGAGGCTGTCCTTGAACTGAGGCGATCCTCCTGCCTCAGCCTCCCAAGTACCTGGGATATACACACTCACAAACACAAGCCAGTTTTCTATTGTATGTTTTTTTACTGGACTAAAATGTTTAATTTAGTTTTTTGAAGTCTCTACACACGATTCACACATTTTCTACCATAACTTGACTTTAGTTACCCTTTTAATATGAAAAATGTCACCTTTGGTTTCTATTATGAAAACAATTAAGACCCACTCTTCACTGAGAATGAGAGGACCCCTCACACCCCACACTCTGGTGTGTTGCCCTGCTTCCTTGGATTCAGAGGCAACATCTGGGGTGCCAAGATGTCCATGGAGGCTGGTGTGACCCTGCCCCAGTTCTTAGCCTCTGGAACTTAGCAGTATGCTATGTTAAACCTTCTAGGAAGCTTTCCAGTTATTTTTCTAAGTTGAGAAGCTGTGACAGGCTGTGTGTCGCACAAAGCTTAGACTACTTTCTTCTTCTACAGAAAACATCTCCTTAACTGTGCTCTAGGGCATTGCTTGCAGACTTTTTGTGTTCTCTTGGCTTCTTTTTAGTTCTTTCAATTCCATTTTCTTCTTTGTACAATATCAGTACACGTGGGAGTAGTTTCTCACACTATATCATCACAACAGCCTCACTGGGCTCCCCTGCTGGCTGTATCCTGGGGGAGCTGGAGGACTTGGTGATGGTCTTAGACTCCATCTAATTAAGGAATTACTACCATATCTTGTGTCCTGTTTCAAGTTCAGCTCTAAGTTTGGGTCTCCCTTACCCTGCACTCTCTCTCTGTCCTCACTGCCAGAGAGATGAGATTGTGCTTCCTGGCTCTGAAATCCCTCGGGGAACTGATTCAAGGAGCAAGCAGAAGAGTCTCAGGCTTCTGGTCTTCCGCCTGGGGGAGGCTGGCTGGCCTAGGCACCTTCCTGGGTAGGAGTCGGCCAGTTAGCTCAGTTAGTAGCTGTCCTGTAGTCAGTTGGGGGACAGGGAACACACTCCCATTGAGATTCTCCGCAAACACATTGCCCATGCCCAGTGGTCAGGAGATTAGTGAAATAGTCCAGGCAGACCGTATAAGCTGGTTCATGTGTGAAAGGTGCATTCACGGTTCTCAGTCTCTGTTCCAAACAAGAGTCTCAGGCTGGAGACTGGGTTTTTTTTTTTTTTTTTAATTCATCCCTGTCTTGAAGAACCTTCCAATACTACTTACCAGCTTAGATCTCAGCCAGAGTATCCCTCCTCCTGGCCACCCCCGCTGCAACTCATCCCACAATCCATTGCCATAGCCTTTTCTTCCTTCAGTCTTTCAAGTCCCCTTTGCCTCTGGCTTCTGTTAAGCTGTGAATGTGGAAACAGCTCCCTGGCCCCAGAGGGCACTGCAATGGCTGGATCTCCTCAGAGGAGCTCTCAGTGGACACTAGAAAGACTTCCCAAGCAATGAACAGAGAGCTGTGCGCAGCCACACTTGATCTACACCACAATCTCATGAAGGCTTTGATAGTTTTCAATCCCATTTGGAAAGGCAGGGAAACTGAGGCAGAGAGAAACTGAGGGACTCCAGTTACGAGGTGAGAAAAGGAAAGAGGCAAAATGAGAATACACCAAAGCTGGGGATCTTCTGATGCCAAAGATCACTCAGGAAGAGAAAGTGCTGGGTTTTCCCGTTTTCTTCCATCCTAACTTGTCTTATGGCATCATATGGAAATTCCTGAGCTTCCCCATGTAAGATGCTTCTTGTTAGTGAACGAGGAAAAGGGTGCCCAGTCCACAAGCCATGATCAAATGAGGTGTTGAAAAGTCTCTTGCCTGTCAGTGTCCAGACAAGCCGCTGGTCACTTCCATTCTGCACAAGAGAGTCGTTTCCTCATCTAGGTAATCCACCCCAACCCCTGGAACATGGAACTCTCAAGGGAATCCCTGTCATGCTTCGGAGGGTGGCAGCAACAGCCAGCTGGGTCAGCTCTGTTCCAGGGTGACCTGGCCTCCGGCAGTGGACACCCAGATCCAGAAACTGCAATGCTGCCTTCTGCTGAGGGGGCATTTTCAAGCCAGCTGTTCATCACTGAGGTTTTGAGTAACAGCTTCTAGGAAAGGAGTTCACCAGTAAATGCCATGTTTGTGCCCTACATCACTCTATTGGCCTTCCCTTTTTTTATATTTATTTTTTTATTCACACAATTCCTATAATCTTACATATACATAGGGTAATACTGTCTGTCTCAGTCTACTATTTTTCCTTTCTCCATCCCCTCCTGTCCCATTTTCCTTTACATCATCTATACTTCCTCCATTCTTTCCTCCCCCCCCTAACCCCCCCCCCCCCCTCCCCGTTATGTATCAGCAACCTCTGAGCAGAGAAAACATTCGGCCTTTGGTTTTTTGGGCTTGACTTATTTCACTTAGCATGATATTCTCCAACTCCACCCATTTACCAGCAAATGCCATAGTTTTATTCTTTTTTATGGCTGAGTAATATTCCATTGTGTATATATACCACAGTTTCTTTATCTGTTCTTCAATGGAAGGGCATCAAGGTTGGTTCCACAATCTAGCTATTGTGAATTGAGCAGCTATGAACATAGATGTGGCTGCATCCCTATACTTTGCTCTATACTTTGCTGATTTTAAGACCTTTGGGTATAAACCAAGGAGTGGGATAGTTGGGTCAAATGGTGGTTCCATTCCAAGTTTTTTGAGGAATCTCCATACTGCTTTCCAGAGTGGCTGCACCAATTTGCAACTCCACCAGCAATGTACAAGTGTACCTTTTCCCCCACATCCACGCCGACACTTGTTATTGCTTGTATTCCTGATAATAGCCATTCTAATTGGAGTTAGATGAAATCTTAGGGTGGTTTTAATTTGCATTTCTCTAATTACTAGAGATGATGAGCACTTTTTCATATATTTGTTAATAGCCTGTATATCATCTTCTGTGAAGTGTCTGCCCAGTTCCTTAGCCCACTTATTGATTGGGTTCTTTGCATTTTTGGTGTAAAGTTTTGTAAGTTCTTTATAAATTTTGGAGATCAGTGCTCTGTCTGAAGAGTGTGTGGAAAAGATTTTTTTCCCACTCTGTAGGCTCTCTTTTCACATTCTTGATTGTTTCTTTTGCTGAGAAAAAGCTTTTTAGTTTGAATCCATCCCATTTATTGATTCTTCCTTTTATTTCTTGTGCTCTAGTGGTCATGTTGAGAAAGTCTGGTCCTCAGCCATTGGTCTTCTCTTTTGAAGAAGGGAAAAAAGCAACTCACAGTGATCAGGTGGACTAATGAGGGAAGATGGACTTCATATGCCTTTGGATGCAATGTCACCTGAATGATGTCACTTAGGTAACATTCTGAGAATGTACACACTGAATCCAGTCTAACCCAAATTTAGGAACATGTCATGAAATAATTGGCCTTACTCTTAAATAATGTCACTATCATCATAAGTAATAGAAAAAAACTAAATAGTGATTCTAGATTAAAAAGGACTATAGAATCGTGTTCACTAAATACAAAGTGTGATTCTGGATTGGATCTTGCATTGAGGAAAAAATGATATAAAAGCAATTATTGGGACAGTTGCAAAGTCAAAATATGTAGATTAGATAAAAGTACTATAATAATGTTAAATTTCCTAAATCTTATAGCTTTATTGTGGTTATATTGAGAATATCCTTGTACTTGAGAAACACACACTGATGTATCAAGGGAAAAGGGGGCATGAAAAATGTTTACTAATCTCTAATTGTTCAGAATGAATGATGTATGGATATGTATTTGTGGAGGAGAAAGAGAGATGGAGACAGAGTCAGAATAAAAGAAAAGTATGTGATTAATGTTGGTAAAAACAACAACAACAAAAAAAAAATTGGTAAATCTAGGTAAAGAGTGCACAGGAGTTCTTTGTATTATTCTTGCAGCTATTTTATAAGTTTGAAATTATTTTCTGTAAAAACTAACTTTATGAAGGTAAAGTTGAAATTTCCCATTAAAGATTACTTGACTTTGGAGAGGAGAGGACACAAAACTAAGTACATCCAGCTAACCCAAGCACTGACATTTAATTTGGCAGAGTCAGTGTTTACTAACTAGTCACTGATCAAAATTACTAGTTATATGACTAAATTCAAACATTTATTCCCTCCTACTCAACTTATTTGAATTTAATCACAGCTGCAAATTTAAAACTTCCAATTAGCCAGATCCCATGCAGCTATTAAGAGCAAATGATCTCTAATTACACTTTTTTTTAAAAATTGCCAATGCTCGGGGTGTGGTGGTTCACGCCTGTCATCCCAGCCAGTTGGGAGGCCGAGGCAGGAGGAGTGCAAGTTCAAGGTCAACCTGGGCAACTTAGCAAAATCCTATCTCAAAATAAAAAGGACTGGGGATGGGGCTCAGTGGCAGAGCCACTGGGTTCAATCTCGAGTACCACCAAAAAATGAATAAATAAAATAAAATAAATTGCCAGCGACACCTTGGGTTTTGCACATGGCTGTGGTATTAGCGCGTTTCTCTGACCCCCTGCAGTAGGTTTTTCATACCTTCACCTCCTGCCGAACTGCATCTGCTCAGTTCTTCCAGGAATCCCATCCCAGGAAGGCTGGGCAAACCCCTTGGGTGAAGCCACCAGCTTGCTAGCTCCTCCCCCAACTCGCACCCCTCCCCCAATTTGCCAAGTGCGCTCCAGCCCCGGCCTTCCTGCTGCTCTAAGCGCCTCTTTGAACTCTCTTCCCCAGGTGATTTCATGGTGTGCCTCCTCCTCTGAGTCCTAGTGTCACCTTCCCCAAGGGCTCTTCAGTGTGAGGGCTAAGCACCACGTTTAGAACCGCGACCTTCACCTTGACACTCTCAAGCCCCTGCGGACCGATTTTTCTCTGCAGCCACTGTATCTGACAAGCAAACCGTTTTCACTTGTTTGGTTGCTGGTCTGGCTCCCGTGTTAGGTATAACTAACCTCCAGAAAGGCAAGAATTTTCATGTGTTTGCTCACTGTATTAGACCAGTACTTTCAGAATGTTACACAATAGAAAATAGTGGGTATATAATAAAAGTATGTTTGCTAAGCAAATGAGAGTTGAAATACACACACTTTTCTGGCTATCGGCCCCCTGCTCCAAAATGGTGAGAAAACCCATCACTGTTTCACTTAAGAATACCTTAGTCCAGCTTGGGAGATGTCATTATTCTAGGGAAATTACAGGTTGAAACCTTCAGTCTCTAATGCCAAATTATTTTTTAAAAATATTTTTAGTTGTAGATGGACATATTTTACTTATTTATTTTTATGCGGTGCTGAGGATTGAATCCAGTGCCTCACATGTGCTAGGCAAGCGCTTGACCACTGAGCCACAATCCCAGCCCATCTAATGCCAAATTATTTAACAAAAGAGTCTCACAAAAAAAAAAAAAAAAAAAGCTTACCTGGAAAATAAAAGCCATTTTCATCACATCTTGCAATAACCTTCTGACCTTTCAGGGGATCTACTTTTTTGGATTTGGTTTTCTTTGTGAGATTTCCTTGTGGTTTCTGTTGCTGAAAAAGACAAATAGTAGTCATTGATGAGAAAAAGTCAATACAGATAGTGAAATAATCATAAGTCACAGGTTGCCTGGGATTCCTTCCTGAGCACTGCGGTATTGGAGAAATGCCAAGCCTATGTATGCTATATCCTCAACTTTGGAATACCTTCTGTTCTACATTAATTAAAAATTACCCTCTTGGTAAGGGCAATATCTATCCTTCCCAATTTCTATACTTAGCTAATGAAAGGAGAATTAAATAACCAGCTGAAGAAAGGGAAATACAGAAAAGTCATATATCCAAGTATAATTCCTGAGTATCTATGATAGTGTCAAAGCTGGGGACCAAAGACTACCTAGAAGCAGGATTCGTTCTATCACTTTTGTAGAATTGTGGGAGACGAATGGGTCCTTCAACAGAAAAGTCAATCATCAGTGAGCAACTTTGAGAGAGACAAGCATAAAAGCACAGTGATTTGTAGAAATATAATACCTTACCCCACCTCTTCGAGACAAAGAAAAACTCTTATAAACCACCTACTTACAAAGAGAAAAGGAATACATGGGCTGAGGTTGGCTAATGAATGGATTGCCCTTGTCTTCATACCTCCTGGGGCGGGGGGCAAGAGTGGATGCTAGAAGGAACAGGGTGTCCTTTCAATGTCTCCAAAGAAAGCAACTTCCAACCTAGTATTCTAAACCCCAGCAAGCTGTCAATCAAATTAAATGACAAAATAAAGACATTGCTAGCCATGCCCTTAAGCAGAAACTTCCTCCCATTCATCTTATGTTAGGAAGCTATTTGAAAATGTACTCCAGCAAAATGAAGGAGAGAAGAAAGAGAAACATTTAAATCCAGGAAGCAGTAGGATTCATCCCAAGAAAACAGGAAAGGAAAATCTCAGGATGTTAGCTTTGTGCAGGTCATAGACAACAGGAAGTATGCCGGGAAAAAAGAGGATGTAGAAATCCTAGAAAAACACATACGTATATAAAAGCATGTCTGTCTGTCTATCTATTTAAAATATACAGAAGTAATGATTCAAACATAAGCAAAATCATGGCATAATTTTAATACCAAGGGAGAAAAGATAAAGAAATTATTTTTCTTGATGCTATTAATATTCTTTAATTGACTGACATATCACATAATATCTTCAAGAGGGCCATGTACCGCTGAACTCTGATTTGTCCTAGTATTGAACTACTGTTATGCAATCATAATAATGCAAACATTGTTTATGGTTTTTAAAACAACCTTAAAATTTACAGTGAATCTTTGGGAAGAGAACAATACTGCAATACAGTGGTCTATGTGTAGCTCTTGGAAGGTGGAATTGAAAGAAGAAAGAGAAATCACTGGTGCAGAGATATCTACCATGTGGAGTCAGAAGCTGAAAATATGAAACTTGATGGATCTAAAAAAGATAGGCTTAAATATATTAAATAAAACATTACAAATACAACTAACAGAACAAAAGATAACATACATATCCAATATTGGGAGAAGGGATTGACAAGGTTAAATGATCACTTTTTTCACCTAGAGGAATGAAAGTATTTTTTAAACATGATAAATCATGAAATAGAGGCATAATAAGAGTTTGAACAGAAGAACTAAAAACAAATATGTCATAGAAGTTGGTTCTGGGGAGCAGGAGGGAGATGGCAGGGAAGGGGACACCAATATCATTAGCATGAGCTCTTCTCTGCATTTGAGTTTTTACTATATGAAATAAGTACTATGATAAAACTTAAAAATTGATCTGGAAGTCTCAGAGAGGAAATAGCTGGAGAAGATGATGCCTTTATTCTCTCTATGAATGACTCAAATTCCAGGACTCACTCATGAAGTGCACATGTGCAGGAAACGCTCAAAGCAACATGACTCAGGCTTCAAGAATTGAACTAAAATTAATACCAGTGTCCAACTCCCAGACTGCCAGAATGAACCCTGAGTAAGACCAGCATAGGCCAGCTCAAAGGAAATAGGACCCAGCTTTTTAAAACTGAACTGACATGGGAACCACAGATATGGAGCTCTAACCCTAACCAGGTTGGATGGAAATAAACAAACAAATTCAGCCTTCTCCCAGAAAACTAAAATTTAGAATCCTAAAACATAGTATCAAAAAGTCCCCTATACATTTAAAAACGAAACATAGAAAAAAACAAGAAAATGTGACCAATTCTCAAGGTAAAGGGCAACCAAAAGACCCCAACACTAAGATGATCCGGAGGTTGGAATAATTGATAAACACTTTAAATCAACAATATAAACATAGTCCATGAGGTAAACGTAAATACTCTTGAAATGAATGGCATGGTAGTTTATTTTTTTCAATGAAGAAATCGCAAGTACAAAAAATGAAAATGTTGGAAGTAAAAAAAAAATCTACCAAGATAAATATCCACTGACTTGCAGAATTGATATAACAGAGGAAAGAGACAATGTGCTTGAAGACAGATCAACAGAAAGTGTGTAATTTTGAAGGACACCGAAAAAAAAAACCAAACAGTATCCTTTTAACGATTTCAGATAAACCCTTATGGCCCAGCTCACTTATAAATTTTCTGTGAAGACTTTACCCCTAGGAAATTTCAGAAACAACAAAATAAAGACTTCTTTGTTGCTACCAAATGACACCATAGGAGTTAAAGTTGAAGTGACAGTCATGACTATGTCTACTACGTGAAGAAGCTGGTAGCATCATTTTGATTGGTAAAGTTCAACTCTAATGTTCTATTTCCTATGTTTGTTGACTGATCATTAACAGAAAGGCTCAATTTCCACTAACACCACCCCCAAATTCCACAAAGCCTTCATTTCATCATTCAGAAGAGTAATTATTTCTAATTCCCAACCAATTTGAGGACCAATGTCCTTATAAAATACACTAAAAATTAATTGCTAGAAAAAATGAAATAATGTAGGCTTATGGAAAGTTTTGGTTCTAGATAAAAAAAATCTATTCAAGAAATCTGAAAATCAAATAGTAATAAGTGAATTGGAAAAGGAGGAAGAATTCAAAGCACTTCAAAACCAGTGCTGTGTTTATTCTATTTTTCCCTCTAGTGGCCTCATCCCAAGGTAACCAGAAGTGGGCACCAGGTACAGACATCTCTAGAAGTCCTCTGGTTCTGGTTTAAGGAACAGGAAAAAGAACTCCTAATTCTCAGAGAAGATGAAGAAATTCCTCTCTCCTTTTAATCTATTTTCATACCCCAGTCCCCCAAAGCAATCCTATGGAAACGTTGGCAACATGAGCCCAGAGGAGCAACTTTGAAGGAGGAAAATCTGGTTTGAATAGTGGTACTGGGGTCCAAAGAAAGTGGAATCAGTCCACAGATGCAAGTAAAGTGAGTAGAAGCATGCAAATTATCTGGGTAAAACCAAACCAAACAAAATATATCCAGATATTTTGGCTGGAGAACTGGAGAGGAACCCCTGGGAGTCAGAAAGACTGGGAAGATCACTTATATTAGAAAAAAGATGGTGAGGTATTATCCCAATAATAAAAGAGACAAAGATCTCATAAGATAAGGAAACTACAGGTCTATATATTTCATGAATCCACAAGATAATATTAGCAAATAAACCCAGCAACATGTAAGACGGATTATACACATTGGCCTAGTAGGATTTATTCCAGGAATGCAAAGCTGGTTTAAAATCATGCTAATAGAATAAAGAATATCAGCTATGTAGCTGGGCATGGTGGCGCACACCTGTAATCCCAGCACTTGGGAGGCTGAGACAAGAGGATCACAAGTTCAAAGCCAGCTTCAGAAACTTAGCGAGGCCCTAAGCAACTCAGTGAGACCCTGTCTCGAAATAAAATACAAAATAGGGCTGGGGATGTGGCTCAGTGGCCGAGTGCCTCAGAGTTCAGTCCCCGGTTCCAAAAAAAAAAAAAAAAGAAAAAAAAAAAAAGAAAGAAAGAAAAAAAGAATATCAGCTAATGTAATGGCATCATCTTAATAGAGTAAGGCATGAAACCATATAATTTTGATGCATGGAGAAGGAAAATTTGCCCAAACCCAGCACTTTTCATGACAAAAACTCCCGACAAACCAAGAATAGAAGGGAAGGAACCCTTTCAACTTGACAAAAAGGCATCTATGAAAAGCCTATAGCAAATCTCATAATGGTGAGAGACTGAATGATTTCCCCTTAAGATCAGAAAGATGGCAAGGCACTTTTGCTATTTCTATTCAACATTGTACTTGAGGTTCTAACCAGTATAATTAGGCAAGAAAAAAAATCCTAGATTGGAAAGGAACAAGTAAAGCTAGCTACATTTACTCATAAGTTATATGATCTATATTTGAAAAGTTATAGACAATCCATCTCAAAATCACTTGAATTAATAAGTTCAGCAAGGTATCATGCTTACAAGATAAATAAAAATTAATTTTTCTATGTACTAGAAATGAATTATCCAAACATGAAATTAAGAAAAAATTCATTTATAATAGCACTAAAACAAATACATTTAGGAATTAATTTATAAAAATAAATGAAAAAGCTATACACTGAAAACTGCAAAACATCACTGTAAGAGGAGAAATAAACCATATTCATGGATCAAAGTAGGTGTTATTAAAAGAGTCATTTTTTCTCAATTGACCCATAGATTCAATATAATTCATGTCAGAATCCCAGTAGTTTTTTTTTGTTGTTGTTGTTTTTCAGAAATTTGGAAGGTGACTAAAATTTACATATCAGTGCAGATGACCTAGACAAGCCAAAATAATTTTGAGAAGAACAAATTTGGAGATCTTACACTTCTTGATTTCAAAACTGACTATAAAGCTACACTAATCATGAAAGTGTGGTACTGATATAAGAATAGTCATGTGCCAGAAAGGAACAGTATTGAGAGTTCATTAATAAATTCTTATATTTATGGTCAACTGATTTTTGACACTTTGGAAAAAGCTTGATACTTTCTTGAAAAAAATAAACTTACCATATAACCCATAAATACTACTATTAAGTATAAAACCAAGAGAAGTGAACTCTTATAACCATACAAAGATTTATGTGCACTTTCCTATCAGCATTGTCTACAATAAAAAAATATGGAAATAATTCAACTATCCACTAACCAGGGAATAGATGAATAAAATGTGGTACACAATAGAATATTACAGAGCCATTTATATGTGAAATATGCAAAAAAGGCAAATTTATAGAGACAGAAATTGAGTAGTGGTTACCTGGAGCTGAGGGTGGAACAGAGTTTGACAGGAATTGGGCATGAGGAATCTTTTAGGGATGAAGATAAAGATAAAGATCCAGTTTTAAAACTGGATTTGTGGTGGTGGCCAACAACTCTGTTTTGCTAAAAACCATTGATTTGAAAGAGGTGAATTTTATGGCATGTGATCATACTTCTACAAATCTGGGTTTGGAGTTTGTTTTTGTCTTTTTTTAACCATGGATTGAATCCAAGGGTGCTCAACCACCAAGTCACATCCTCAACCCATTTTTAACTTTTGTTCTGAGACAGGGCCTCGCTAAATTTCTGAGGTTGGCTCTGAACTTGCGATCCTCCTGACTCAGCCTAAATCTGTTTTCATTTTTAAAGGAAAATATGAGTGATTTCTTATTTCCGATTGATCTATGCAATTGCTCGTGGGATTTTGCATATACTGGGCTGAATGAATGAGCACAGACATTTTTTGATCTATACTGAGTCCCAGCCCTAGCCCTTAAGATACTTTTAAATCAAAAGTTAAACCAAATAGACCTTTCCCTCCAAATTGCCACGTCAGATATATGGTGTTTCCCATCCTAGATTTTTATCCATTTTTTTCTTTACCACCACCTTACTAATTATTGAGTTTCTTAAAGAAGTTAGTCTTCCTTCTCAATTAGAGTGCCCAGCAAAATCATTCTGCAGATTCTCCTCTTTGCAGACTATCCAATGTTCATTTTCTCCATGACAACAGAGCCCAACATAAACTATTTCCACAGGCATTTTGATGCCACTATTTGCAGTGCTATAGCTGTGTAACTAGAGCTATGTATTTGCAGTGTTAGAGTCATATCATAAATAAAGTACTCAATGCATATTTTATGAGTTCATCTGCAGGCCCCCACTTAAGGAAGCCTCCAATTTATGAGGCAATTGACTATAAAAATTTAAATAACTTCAGGCAGTCTCAAAACCACTTGCTACTGGGCCATTATTCATGTTCAATACAATTTGGGTTCTGGTAATAAGTGGGCTCATTTCCATGGTGCCCTGATGTGACTGGGCTCTGTCTAGCCATCCATCACTGGAATCTGTTTGGAGATGTTTGTCAGGTTCATTAAGGAAGTGGGAGTATGGTTTATTTCCTCAGAGATGAAAATTCAAATCCAGGTTCTTAGAAGTGAAGAATTAGTGAGCTGAGGGGTGAAGATCTCTCCAAGGACTTGTGGAATATTACCAAGTTTTCAGAATTGCATTGCTGGTAATCCCCAAAGCCACAGTCAAAAATGTGTGAAGAGCATGGCTTTTGTTTATGATGTTCCCAGCTAGCCAGATTTTGCTTGGGTCCCTCCCTTGGCTGGAATTTGTCCCTTTTCTGAGGCAATTGGTATGTCACCAGGAGTGGATGGGGGATGCTATCTGCTTATTTCTGGGCTTTCATCCAGAGGAAAAACCTGAGTCTCCCTCCCTGTTGAAGATTGAGAGGTGACCTACTGCAGTCCGAAAACGGTCTCAGGGAGAAGCCTGACCAGGAGACAGGAGAAATGGCACCCACTGCTGCCAGGCTGGCTGTGCAAGTTTGGGCGGTATCTTTTCAGACCTTCCCTGGGTTTTTTCCCCCTGCTACATATGCAAATGAAAGGACAAACTAAATGAGCTCTCTCTATTTCCATATTCCGACAGGAGGCTCTGAATCTGCAGTCCTGAAGAAACTGTTAGGCCATGTGTCCAAAAGGGACGGGAAGCGGGGACACCTCCCTTGTTTCCAGTTTCCACAAAGTGTGGGAAAAATGGGGGCCAGAACTCTGCACACCAGCAGCACAGACTTCTCATCCTCCAGAGACAGGCCCACACCAAAGCTTCCTCCCATCAGCAACCCAATGAGAGAGCCCCTGTGTTCCAGTAATTGAGAGTTCAGAATCCAGAACATGCCAAGTTAAACCAGCTGTTGCTTAAAAACCTCACTTTTACAGAAGTTTGACTTCCAAGGCCGCTTTACGTCCTGCCACCAGGGTTCCCATCACAGACCAACTCGCCAGAGAGGAGCCAGACAGCTTCCCTGCCTCCAAATAACAGCATGTTATTTCAAAAGAATGTCCAGATTGATCCCAGAAAGGGATCGTCGTCCCTCTTCAGAGTTCATCAATATGACAAGCTGCTCCTTAGAACCCATGCCTAGATACAGTTAAGGCTCCTTCTTAAAATGCTATATGAGTATGATCACATAATTTATTTAACTAGCCTTCTTTTATCTCTGGATTTCAAATATTGATTCTCTCAATGTCCTAGCCAGAAGCTAGCTGATGAGATGACTTTTCACATTTTCAGAATGCATTAGAGGTACAAATCTGTGAAGTCAGTTGCTTAGAATAATAAGGGTTTTTTTTTTTTTTTCCCTTCTTCTTCTATTTACTCACTTTCCAATTCATCCACTATAGATGGCCATTCACTCCAGGCAGGCCTTCCCTCTGCGCCGGCAGCACACTGCAAAGGTCTTTCTAAAGGGCTAGAAGTATCATTCCCCACAATCCATCCATATACCTGTGAGTTTACCTGAAAGAGCCAGGATCGATAGTAGATAGTAAGGGCTTTGCGCCAGTAAGTTACATTTACTGTTTTTGTTTCCAACTGTTCTTACTATTGGCAAAAATTCATTACTGGTCACCTTCACAGCACGCAGCTTTAGGCAAAGAGTCATTCACCCTGGCCTCCTTAATATGCATGTGTACCGCAGCATGTGCAGTTTGGCTCCACTACCAACAGAGCAGAGCAACCCAGGCAGAATGAGCCCTACTGGGCCAGCTTTTTTTTTTTTTTTTTTTTTTTTTTTTTGCGGTGCTGGGGGTTGAACCCAGGGTCTTTTGCTGGGGAGGCAAGCACTCTACCAACTGAGCTATATCCCCAGCCTGGGCCAGCTTTAATACAGTGATTCATCCTGCAGAAACACAAGACAGGCTCCCAGGATGGAAGGATGTCTTATTACGGTGGCTAGGCACGCCCACCCTTCAGCCAGAATACTGACAGCTTTGTTCCTGAAAGATGATATTCTGTTGTTTTTAAGTCTTGCAAAACACATTGAGGTGCCTTACAGCTCACACCAAAGAACAGCCCCAGGCCCAGTCCTTTCCTGCCATAACTCACCTATACACACACACACACACACACACACACACACACACACTAAACAAAACACTGTATTGAAAAAAGAAATCCATGAGGCCATAATCAGGAGAGAGAGAGAGGAGAGAGAGAGAGAGAGAGAGAGAGAGAGAGAGAGAGACGAGAGAGACTCCCTAAAATAAGCTGACATATCTCTAGGCGTAGGCACCTGAGAATAACTGCAAACCGGTTCCATGGGGAAGTCGCATGATGTCGAGATGCTGTCCTATGGGTAATTTGATTTAGCCTTGTCTATAAAATTCAGAGAATCCAATTCACCTCTGTGCCAGATTCAATCGTCAGGTGATATATGGCGGGGCTCCAAACGATGCCACCCTCTTTTCATTTCATTGCTTCATTTCAAGGTCACGCCCTTGGGTTTGCACTGGTGGAGACGGTGGCGTTACTAAAAGCTTTAAAATTTCCCATTTGGTAAGCACAATGCTTCCACACTGGGTACAGAACACATTTCTATGATTTAACTATAACTAGACTTTGGCTCAAAAATCACATTATGAAACTACTACTTTTTCCTGCCCCAAACCATTGAACTCCATCATACACAATATCCAAGCTGTGTTAAAGCAAAAACAGCTTAATATGCTTCTATGTCCACATTTTGTCCTGTGGTCAGTAAAGGCGACGGCTGCTTTAATTAAGATAATGCATGCAGTGTCACGGGTGTTTTGATCTCTCTAGGATTCCCAGAGTGTCTCTGTGAATAATTCAGGTCTCTTTAAAACCTTGGTGAGCAGGACAGGGCCAGCCTGGAGAGTCTCTGTCTCTCTCTCTGTCTCTCTCTCTCTCCATGAAGATTTCAAGGGGCTTCCTCTACCCAGAGAATATCCAGGGTCTTCATCCCTGAATATTCAGGAAAGATGGATTTTGAAGATAAACTCAGGAAAGAGAGTGACAACGGTCAGGAGGGACAAACTCCTGCCCAGTCTCTGGAGGCCCTGGAATAGTGACCCATGGTTGGGTGGCCTCCGCGTGATTTCTTTCCTGGATTGTGTGCATTTTAACAGGAGGATAATTATTGTGCCAAAGAAGTGAAGCTCTAAGAGGAATTTCCTGCCTCAGCCCTGGAGAGGAAGGGGCGTCTCCTCGAGCCTTTCCCACAAGCATAGCAGTTAAGGGCTGGGGGGGCCGCTGGGAAAGGCAGTCATACTGCTTGTGAGTCCAAGGCTTAAGGAGGACTTTATCTCCTTCCCTTTCAGCAGTGTTGGACATTAGTCTTGCTTTAAAAACCAAAGGGGAATGCTTTTGTGAAGTTGTTTCTTCACACCTCCTCAAGGAATTTAGAAAATGAGGTGTGAGAAACACCACCCTCCCCGCCCCCTCTCCCCTGACTTCCCTGTGGTCTCCACTTCCTTCTCCAGGGGCTGTTTTCTCAGTGGACCAAAGACCCAGGGAGACGTCTGGTCCTGAGCTCATCCCAGGAAGTGGCACTTTGTGTTGTGGGAATGGCTCCCTAATGTGCCCAGGAGAGGAGGAGGAGGATGAAACCCTGAGGAGGAAACAGCCCTTCTCCCCTCCTGGACTCCAGGGTGGCGTGGGGTCTGTGGAGTCACCATACTGAAAATAAAACAGCTGAGCAGACGTTAACAGCAACGTGAGGACTTACATGAAAAGATGGAGTCTCCTTAATGCTCTTCTAGGGAAAAATCAAAGGAGGAAAAATCTGAAATGTTTTAAATATTTAATACTGAAAATGACTGAAGATTTGGGGATTTGTAATTGGGATGTTCCTGATAGAGGCATCCATTTTCTGCTACTACGGAAATGAACAAAAGCCACACATGGGAGCCACTTTGGTGTCACTGACAGATGGGTGGACCTCCACCAGACACCTGGGGACCCCTGAGGTATGTGGAGACATGGATTCATATCTCATGTAAAACTATAGCAGTTCTTTGAAGGAAACTTTTCAAGATATCTACAGCTCTTGTCCTGCCTCCACCTACCTGCTCTGCTCTGTGTCCCCAAAGGCTGGCCCCCACGGACTATACCCCACTATTTCCCTAGCCAGCTGGCTTCTGGAGGGGGACAGTCACTGTGAGGCACCAGCAGAGAGCACAGAGCACCAGGAGGAGAAAGACCAGGTACTGGTTTCCTGCTGCTCCCTGCTCTTTGTTCTCTAGGCCTTCTCTTGCTCCTGAAGGTCATCATGGCTCTCTCTCAGGGCTCCAGGGACTATTTCCTTCTACTCCCTCAACAACTTTCTGGTATTGCTAATTTCTGGGTGCCTCAATATTCCCTGCTGACTGCCTCAGACCTTTCTCCACCTGCCAATCAGCTGCAATCTCCAGCTAGGAGGGCACCGTCAGTTGGAGAACGCAAAGACAACCTGGCTGCAATTTTCGACATCTCGGGGATCCCCAGAGTTGATACCCATCTTCCCACTCCTGAACAGCCAGGTACTAGACAGAAGACTTTTTAGATAATGGAGTTTGTGGGAATTTTTCTCCCCTTCCCTTAATTTCTCGCAGTGACTGGTGTCCCTGAGCAGGATTGTCTCTTTAAATCTCTAGCTCACTGTGGCACAATCATGAGGTCAGAGGCATTTTCTCTTTAGCATCCATTCTTTCTGGGATGCAAGTCATCCATGCACAGCCCAGACGTTTGAGCCCCCGTCCTCATCCCAGAGGTCTTACTCTGTCAGAGGACAGTTCACAGTCACTAGGGAGGTAGTCTTCCTACCAGACCTGGCTGTTGGCAGAGCAGACTGAAGTGCTCACTTAGGGAATGAGAAAGGCTGATTTGGAGGTCAAGGGTGATGTCTCCCACATTGGTCCAATTGCTGTTTTGGAGCAAAGATAACAATTGTAGATAGTCTGACTTCAGACTTAATGTAAAGAAATTTCCCTCTAAACCTCCCCACCTAACATTCTCCTGTTCCCACAGTGTCAAGGTCACAACCCACCCTAAGGGTCTCAAGTCCAAAGCGCCTCTCTACTCTTCTTTCTCCCAGTCCCAACTCACCCAGCCTCACTCACGCCCCCCTTCCCGCAACTGCCATATGTATTTCCCCAACACTCTCTCTTTCTCCCGGACAGCTTTTCATGGGCAGAGTGCCCAGCCCACATTCCTAAAAGTCATGGACTCCAGACTCCTCATTGGTCATGGTTTTGAGAAGCAAGCATGTGCAGCCAGCTGTGTGGGTACATTTCCAAGGCCTCCTTCAGGGTTGCCTGCATCTGCTTACAACTTTAAAAAAATTTTCTGCATCCAGAGTTTCCAAGGCAATCAAGGGCATGGGTGTGGAGAGGCCTTTGGATCTTTCTGGATCTGAATTCTGTATGATTTGTTCTGGAGAACAATCCATACTTACTGAGAAAATGAGAGCACAGCCAACTGCCCTAGACCAGGCTCCCTGGGAGACCAGGGGAAGGTTAATTATAATTTACAGATGCCCTTCACTGCTCAGCTTTGAGGGCTCAGGCTTGGCCAGTGAGGGTGAAATCTGTAATCATGGCAACCAGAAGGGTGCTAGCAAGAGGAGTTTGCAAGGAGAATTTAAAAAATTCAGACTTAAGAGTTCTCCCTTCTGTAATGTGGTCAGTGAGCCAAGCACCTGTCTTCAGGAATGCCCTAAAACCAGTGGACTATGGAAATAGGGGGAAATCATTTTCCACAGCCAAGCATGGAATGTGCTCAGTGCAGGGTGCTTGGCAGAACAGGTGAGAAGAATGGTTTTCACCATTAGGCCAAGCAGTGCCTCTCAATGGAAACCTGAGGGTCGAGTGAAACAGACGTTATGACCTCATGGATATATATGACTGTATGACCCATGTGATCATACCATTTGCACAAACAGAAAAATAAGAGATTACACTTCATTTATGTATGATCTATCAAAATGTATAAATGCATTCTACTGTCATGTCCAACTAACTAGAACAAAAAAATTAAAAAATAAAAATAAATAAATAAATAATGAAAAAGAATTGAGCCAGGCTTACTACATGGGGCATCAGCAGCCACGACTCCTTCCCACCTCTAGACTTCACGGATGGAAAAATCATGGTGCTGTCCTAAACTCAGGAGCCAAAGGGACAGCTCGTTGGGTGCCAACGTCACTGTAGAGGAAGGTACCAGAAAGCCTCAGATGTCCCAACTCCATGGTGCATACTGGGGTGGCTCAAAGGCAGTGACCACAGCCTTCTGGACACACCTGGGCATTTCTAATTAGATCCCATTCCAAAGGAACTTGAATCATTTTTTGCTGCACATTATAAATAAATTCTAGGGTGTGTCACTATGGTTAACAAAGTTTCTTCCTCTGAAACTTTTGATCGTTGATCAAAATCTTTTGCCTTGGCGAAAAGAATTTTAAACAAGACTATATTAATATATAAATGAGTAAAAATGACTTCTACCTGTGAATATTGCACCCCCAGGATTTTAAAATACCTTGCAGTCTTGAGCTGTGGTCCCACCAAAGTGTTTCACTTTGGAAGTTGACCTGTTCATGGGCCATGAAATTAAATCAGGGGTGCATGACAAAAATGTAATTCAGAAATCTCAGAATGTATCACACGTGGTAAAAAAGAGGATTGTTTCAATCTTAGCCTGTAGAAGGACAATGGGAAGAACTCTGGAGATAAGCTAAAAAAGACAACCCCTTAATTTACTTCCTGTGGACAACTGTCCTGGGCATTTACCCTGAGCAGATGGAAGGGGCGTTGGGAACTCTATGTGGGGAGAGGGCAGAGGAAGGACAGCCTTAGTCTCTGACCAAGAAGCAGGGCAGCAGCGAACCTGGTGATGTCATTGCACAAACCAAATGCATTCTCCCACAGTCACCTGCCCCTCAAATTCCTTCCATCTCTTTCTCCTTGCCTGCCCTAAGCAGACATGGAAACAAAACTCTTCGCTTCCTATATTGACTTTCTTGACTTCTACCTAGTCTCACTGCAAACTCTGGCTTCTGCTCCCACAATTCCACGGACGTTCTTCTGGTTGATATCATTAGTGAGCTTCCTCTGGCCAAATTGAATGGCTTTCAGACACCATTCTGAATGGCTTTTCAAAAGTCCCTCAACACCAACTTTAATAATGGAAATAGCAATCATGAACTATATGGTGAATGCATTTCCTGTGGGCACCATTGTCCTAAGCTCAAGATGCTTTTTGTTTCACAACCATCTCTTAGGTTGGCACTTTGATTTTTCTATTTTAAATATGAGGAAGCTGTGAGGTTTACAGGGTTCAAGCAAAGTCACATGACTAGAAGGTGGCAGGTCTGAGGTTTGGTTTGGGTCGGTCTGACCCGAGCACAGGTTCCCAGCCCCCTCTCCTCGGTGGGCTCACACGACAGCTCTCTGTTCCCAGCCTCTCGCTCCTCTGACTTCTCTGTCTTGGTCCCTTCCATCTGTCTCCTCTTCCTCTCCTGGCACCTAAAATGATTTCATACCTTTCTGTAGCTCAGATCTCTCTTGCAAGATCCCAAGCTTCCATTACTGGCTTTCCTCACCTGGAAGCCCTACTTATAATGAAGAATCAAGAAGACCAAAAGAGAATCACTTTTTCCTCATAATCTACTCTTCTCATTGTGCCTCTCCCTCTCTGTTCCTTCTTTCATTTACTGAAATCCTCATGAGAGCCTTAGCAGCACCTCCCACGGTTTCAGGCTCCAGGAGAACCTAGAACTCAAGGGCCCAAGCCTCGCGCTTATCCTGATGGAGGAGATTGACCACGAACAAATGTGGACCTAAGGCTGGGTAGTGACATGTGCTGTAAAGTCAATGAGGTAGGGTGACAGAATGACCAGGGGAGGGGACAGGCCGACCGGGGAGCACCTGCCTTAGCGAGGGAGTGGTTAACAGTGACTCTGTCCCCCCCACTGTCTAAGACAGACATTTTCCTGGACATCTTTGGCTTTACCTCTGGCTCACCAGACACGTCCAACTTTCCAGCAATGCATGGTTCTTTTGCTGTTCCCTCCCCTGCTCCCCCTTGGCTCAAGGACCCAACACCTTCACTGGGAGCCTTGCACACGATTTTGTTCTTTTCCCTTTATGCTGGGCCTTTTCTCACTGACAAAATAACCATTGTGAGACACAGATCTGTTGCAGTCTCTCATCTGCTGAGAACCCCTTCCTGGGTATCCATTTCCCAGGGCACAAGTCTCTGATCCTCATAGAGGATTCCAAGCCCCTGGTGCCATCTTCCCTTTCCTGTCTTTTCTCCTGGCCACTCCAGGTGAACATCCCATCTTTTTTTCTACCTCCCTGCTTTGCCAAGGCTGTTTCTTTCACTCTGAACATTTACCACACCCCAACTCCAAGTCCTAAATAGCTTTCCAGAACAAACTGGATAACCCTTCACCCTGTGAAGCTTCCCTCAACTCCCCAGTCAGAATTGCTCACATTCCCATCCTCAGGTCTATGGGTGTGCCTCTGCTATTGTATTCATACACTCAAGGACTTAGGTTTTGCTCATTTCCTACATGTTTGCTGAGTGTCCACTGTGCTCAGGATCCACTCAAGGTGCTATAGGTACAGTGTAGACCAGACAAGGGTTCAGCCTCATGGCAGTTACAGTCATTCTAATATGTCTCCTCCACTGGGCTGGGTCCAAGTCTTTAGTGCATTTTGTATGCCACACACAGGATCACTCAGGAGACCCCAAGGAAGGAGAGAATAAGACAGGCTACTCACTGCCTGGGATCATCTGGGCCATACATGGAATCTTATTCACTGACAGGGAATGAACTATTTTTTTGAACAAATATTTTTGAATGAAGGATATATGGAAATTGCTTTTATTCCCCCTTTGTGGAAAGGGAATAAAGAAATAGAAAAATGAATTCAATTCATTCACATCCTGTAAACAGTGAGTTTTTGATTGTCAGAATTCCAAACAAATCTAATAGAACACACTATCTTTGTTCTGATTCAGAAAAGGTTTCTTTTCACTTCATTTACAACGCTTGCTATTTGAAAATCTAATATAAAGCAGAGATAAAAGAATAATGCCAGAAAATTCTCTTGTTAGGCAGTGATGTCTCCACCAGTTCAGCATGGAAAGTCCATTGCCTGGGACCCATAATGGTCTGTATTCCACTGGAAGGGTGGATTGGGTCTGTCGTGTTCTCTGGGTTCTGAGTACGTAGAATAGTGCTTGGCACCTTGTAGGCACTCATTAGTTTTTTAGTGAGTAAATGAAAGAACAAACAGATCAGGAGAGACTTGAGAGAAGAGTGTATTTTCAACAAGAGGTAGGTGATTCCCTTTCCATCCTCTGTCCCTGGGCTCCTGAGGTGAGCAAAGCCAAAAGGAACAGAAATGTCTGGAGGCATCCAATGGTGACTTTCAAGAAAACACTGAGTGATTCTTTGAGAAGGTCACTTTCTTGGAATAACATTAGTGAACATATGATGGTGTATAATAAGATTTTTGCAGTCTACACAAAAAAGACAGCTTTTTACACTGGAGGGGAAATTGTGATTTACGGAGGAAAAAATAAAATGAAGGGAAAAAACCAACAAGTCAAAGATCTAAGATAGCAAACACACACAGAAGTAAAAACCAGGCAAAACACACATCACTTGGCCAAGAATGAAACTGAGAGGAAGAACCCCAAAGGTGATTTCCTTGGGAATGATCTTTAGACTATTATATGGGAAATACCAAAAAATTATCTAGAGTTCAGTAAGATGCTAGATGGCTTTTTTTCCACGTTCACATACCCAAGCACAGTCAGGAAAGGAGGGCTTCACGTGGCAATATGTGCTCTGAGCTTCCAAGTGCTCATGCCCTTCAACCCAGAAATCCTCTCCTACACTGTATCCGAACAACATCACTCAACTACACACACCAAGGAGGCCTGGAAATGGGAGGGTAGAACTCTGGGAAAACCCAACATCCAACATTCAGTGAAGAATTAGATACATCAGGGTGTAAACACACCATGGGAATATGACGCAACACCACACACCCCCGTCTGAAGAGTCACCGAAAACACAAAGCAAGATTATGAAATTATGCTTGAGTAAAAGCAGAATACAAAATAATTATAGACACCCAAGCGGCATCTACATAAAAACAAATTTTTGAGGAGAATAAAAAAATAAAAACTAAAGGAAATGCTCCAAAGGGGCACTACTGCAGCAGTTGGATTATATAGCAGTTGGATTATATAATTAGAAATTATTTTTCTTTTTAGAAAATTATTTTTCCTTTTTAGATTTACTCTAATATTAATAATAAGAAGAATTGTTAACACTTAGGCAGAGCTTTTGGTGCTAAATACTTAACATGCTAACCCTAACAGTGTTATGTGGCAGGTATTATCATTATTATTATTTTTTAAAAAATTTTTTAGTTGTAGATGGACACAATATCTTTATTTATTCATTTATTTTTTTATGTGGTGCTGAGGATTGAACCCAGTGCTTCAGGTGTGTGAGATAAGCGCTCTGCCACTGAGCCCCAGCCCAGCCCTTATTATTATTGTTAGTTTGGGGTACACCAGGGATTTAACTCAAGGGCCCTCGACCACTGAGCCACATCCCCAGCCCTATTTTGTATTTTATTTAGAGACAGGGTTTCACTGAGTTGCTTAGTACCTCAATTTTGCTGAGGCTGGCTTTGAACTCGACATCCTCCTGCCTCAGCCTCCCGAACTGTGGGATTACAGGTGTACGCCACTGTGCCTGGTGGAAGGTATTATTAATACTCCTATTTTATAGATAAGAAAACTAAAGTTTAAAGAGACACCGTGACTAGCCAAGAACACACAAAGATTAGGTGGTAAATCTGAGGTTAGGCCTTGGTCGGTCTCCCATCAAAGTCCAGGCTTTTTATCACTACATTGTACTTCTATTTAGTTTTGGTTTTCAAATTAAAAGATGAGTAGTTTTAAAACATAAGACCCCACTAAAATAAAATGACATTTCCTTGATAATTCAAAAGTACTGAGATCTTAACTAGATTGGCTCTGACTCTCTGAGAGGTTGGTGTGGTGGAGGGTGGGGGAGAGGGAGGCCCGACATGGGAGGGCCGCAACACAGGATAGGCAAGGAGGAGGGAATCTGAGAGCTCACGGCGCCCACCTCGCCCAGTGCCTTGCTAATGCCACTCTTCTTGGCAGCCTCCTGCAGTTCCATGGCCTGTTGGATGTACATTTTCCCAGCTAGGATTTCATTCTCCAGCATCGACAGCTCTTTCAATGAAATGGGCCAATTCAACCGTTCCAATGCCTTGTTCAAAGCAGTCTTGTTTTCCAAGTATCGTATTGGTTTATTTGCATCTAACCTAAAAAACAAAAAAGAAACAAAAAGAGAAGAAAATGACTATAATAGAAAAAAAAAATAGGATAAGATGGTTTCCTCAGCAAACTCCTGAGAAATAATTACAGAAGCAGGCCTCAGACTTCAGATGACAGTCACAGCCATGCCCTCTGGTAGGTTAGGACTTTGGTAGCTGGCATAGGTTAAAAATAACCTGTGAATTGTGGGAGGTACTTTTGCCCATTGACTTATTTGATGACCTGGTTTTAAAGAAGTTTGATAGACATGAATTTTTCAGTAACATTTCTCAGCAGATTGGAGCCTATTCCTCTCTCCTTAGGCCTAACATTGGTTAGAGTCAAATGTGAGCTTCAAGGAGATTTCACACAACTAGGTGTAGCAGTGACTCTGGAAAACAAAACAGGGCAAAGCCAAATAAAACCCACATATTTGCTCCAGTGCAGTAACTCTGCTAGCTCATTCTAGTTATTTTAGTCTTTGGTCCTCCATACAAGCTTAACTAGGCCTAAACTTTCTGGCAAGGTTGTTAGACAAAGAACCAAAGAAGACTTGCTGGCTAGGTTGTTTGACAAAGAACAGAAGACGAACTTTCTATGAGCTGATGAGGAAGCTGTGGGTCTCCAGGGAAAGCCAGCATGAAGTGATGGCCTAGCTCCTGGTATCTATTCCCAGTTCTCGCAGCTTCTGAATCAGACACTCCTGGCGCACAAGGGTGGGGAGAAAGACATTTCATAATCTTCACTCTCTTCACTTATCCCTTTAGATGGCAGATGCTGGAGGAGTGCAGTCTAAACTCAGCGACAGGACTCAGTCTGCAAACTAAACTTCTCTCCAGGAGACAACACAAAATTCTTATTAAAACTCTAAATTAGAATGATATCAGTAAGATAGTAGAATAAGAAGCTTGAGGCCCTTGTTCCCCCACAGAGACACTGACTTAATAATGTGCAGACTAAATTGACTTTCTGAGAATTCCAGAAACCAGTGATGAGGTTGTGGCACCTCAAACAAGTACAGAGCCAAGAGGAGCCTTATCTAAAGGGGAAAGAAAGTTCATTGAGTCTTCCCCAGAACAATGTAGTACAATTGGAAGAAGACTCCCAAATTCTGTCTTTTCCCTGGAAGGGGAGAGTGGAATGTGATCCAAAGTTCTCATCTTCTGGGGTGCTGCCTAGAGAACTGGTTCCTGTCTTGTTTAACTTGGAGTGCTGAAGGTAATGGCGGCATATTTTGGATGCCAGGTTGGAACTTCTGACAACAAAAATGAATGCCAAGCATCAGAGATACAGCAGTATTTCTGACACACATAAGGGAAAGCAAGAGATCACAGAATACAAACTCCTGAAGAAGAAATCAGAGCAAATTTCCTTAATTGGGAAATAATATACACAAGACCAGAAAATACAAATCTCTAGAAAGGGTTTGGGAGATCCTCAGGATATTTAGCTGGGATGGAAGAGGTGTCTTTTAATTTTTTTTCCAAGTACTCTAATGTCAACTAAAGATCACAAGGCATACAAATATACAGGGAAACATGGCCCAATCAAAAGAATAAAATGAATCTCCAGAAACTGGGCCCAAAGAAATGGAGATATATTAATTACCTGACAAAGAATTTTAAAAATATCCTAATGATACTTCATGAGCTAAAAGAGAATGTAGTCAATTAAAGTAAATCAGAAAAGTGATATGTGAACAAAATGAGAATATAAACAAAGAGACTTTTTTTAAAGAAATGAAAATTCCAAACTGAAGATTACAATGGAACTGAAAATTTCACTGGAAGTGTTCAACAGGAGACTTGATCAAGCAGAAAAGAACATCAGTAAACTTTAATAAATTTTCAGTCATTAACAGCTGTGTATCAACAGAATGAAACAGCAACCTACAGAAGGGATAAAATGTATGTAAATCATATACCTGAGACTTGATTAATATCCAAAATATATAATAAACTGTAACTCAACCCAATTTTAAAAGTGGGCAAAAGACTTGAATAGACATTTCTCCTAAGAAAGTATGCAAATGGCCACAAGGCATATAAGAAGATGTTCAACACCACAAATCATTAGTGAAATACCAGTTAAACCACAATATCACCTCATACCCACAAAGATGGTCACTATAAAAGTGAAACCAAACTGAAAATAACAAGAGTTAGCAAAGAGGCAGGGTAATGGAGCCTCATGTACTGATGGTCCCATAGGATTACAACAACTAATGACGTTCAGCATCTTAGTTGGTAGAAGCAGATGCTCTAGTGTTTGCACAATGGTAAAAATACCTAATGGTGCTTTTCTCAGACTATATCCCTTGTGTCACATTAATGTATCAGGTAGTTTTTAAAGGAGAAAAGATTATTCTTTAAGTTTAGATTCAGGAATTTAACTGTTAAGACTTTTAAAGGCATTAAAAAGCTATAGAGTAATGGTAAAAATACTTAAAATTTCCATATCTGACAAACATCCAGCATATTTGTTTAATTTATTAAACAAATATGTACTGCATGCCTATGCTGTGCTAGGCAGAGTATGTTGATAGACACAAGGTATTCTCTGATGAATGAACAGCCATAACACCAGCCCTAGGAAGTTCAGAGTCTGGGGAGGAAGGGGAGGTAATGGGGAATGAAATCAACCAAATTATGCTGTGTGCATGTATGAATATGGCATAATGAACCCCACTTTTATGTATAATTATAATGCAGCAATTTTAAAAAATAGAAGGGAGACCAGTAAAGGAAGGGGACCAGGGGAAGGAAGAGAAGGTGAAGTACTAAGGAATGAAATGGAGAGAAGTGTGGTCTGTGCATGTAGGGATATGCACAATGAAGCCTGATATTATGCATAATTATAATGCACTAATAAAAACATAAATTTTTAAAAACAAAAAAATTTACTGGTGGGAAGAGACTATAAGCAAGGAAATATAGAAAATATGTAATTATAAATTATGACAAATGGTAAGAAGGAAATAAACAAATATTCCAGAGGGAGAGAGAGAGAGTGTGTAAGTGAGTGAACTAGGGTGATCAGGAAGACTCTGATCAAGTGACAGTACAAGGAGCCTGTCACCCAGACAGTGTGGAGGGGACCTTCCAGGCAGAGGGAATAGCATGTGTGAAATGAAGAGAGATCAAACAAATCTAACAATTTTCACAAACCATGACAGAGAACTTCAGCATACATGAATGTAGTATACGAAAACCTGGGTTTTGGAAATAGTGCTGGAAGAAGGGATTTGTAGTATGAGCTGTGGGGCAAGGCAGGCCTGGGAGAGAATCCATACACTATTAGTTTTCAGCCACATGACTTTGGGAAAATGACTTAATTTTCCTACACCAGGGATTCTTAAACTTTGTCTCATATTAGAATTGTCTGAAGGGCATTTTCCACACGGACATCTGCACCCTCCCCTCTGCTTTGTTGTCTTGAGAGAAACAATCTCATCTGCAAAGTCGGGACTGAAACCCCTCACATCATGGTGTCATGGGAGTGAAATGACATCAGAGGAGTGAGGTGCTTTATGGAAGGCCTGGCACACATCTGGTGCTCAGTAAGGCAGTGGTCATAGGCTCTGCACCTCTCTCTGAATTCCTTTTCTACAGTCTTGGGCAGGCTGAAGGGATCTTTCTCCCTGACATTTCATTTCGTCTCAACACCAATTTCCAGAACTCTGAGTATCTGTTTTCTTCGGTTGTGTATTCTCATCTTCTATACCCTCACAGTATGACTGACGTGGCAGGAAGCTCCTCAGGCAAGACCCTTGCCTGATCCTACTTTCACCCTCCAAGCTCACAGGCAGCCTTCAGTGAAGGTGAAACCAGATAATCTATGAATCATGAAGGTTAAATAAGGAAATAACGTGTTAGATGACAGCACAGAGCTCACTAAAACCTTGCTTTAGAAAGTGAGGAGTGAAGTGAGGTCATGGAAGATGGCAGAATAAGAAAAATCAAGTTCTAGTCTCTCTACCAAAACTATTGAGCCAGTTATAACTCAGAATCAACTGTTTTGAAACTCTGGAATCTAGTTGAATACCTGTAGTATATAGGGGAGTGCATGATGAAGAAAGACAGAACAGAGACTTCTCTAAAACATGCACGACAAGTAACATAATTTTTGTAAAACTTGTTTGGAAAAGCACTAACCAGACAACCATATCCTTTCATTAAGCAATGGCAGCAACTGATGAGGCAGATTCTGATTTCCAGAGGTACCACATTATAATATCCAAATGTTCAATTCTTAACCAAAAATTTTTCCAAGAAACAAGAATTATGCCCCATTCATAGTAAAATAGAAACCTGATAAAAGGAGGTCTCGTTAGATTTACTTGACAAAGATTTTAACTTAATGGTCTTCCATGTGCTCGATGAGATAAAAGAAATCATGGAAAGAGAATGAAAGGAAATTAAGAGAATGATGTCTGAGCAACTAGAGAACAGAAAATATAAAAAGGAAGTAAATAGAAATGCTGAAGCTGAAAAGTGTAATAGCTGAAATGAAAAATTTATTTGACAGCAAATTTAAGCAGGCAAAAGAACCAGTGAAGTTCCAGGTAGGTTAATTGTCATTACTGAGTTTCAGAAGCAGAGAGAATAAAGGAATGAAGAAATATGAACATAGTCTAAGGAACCTGTTCCAAAAAGTGACAAAAGAGGAAGAGGTAAGCACTTGAAGAAATATTGGTTGATAGCTTCTGAAATTTGAAGAAAGATATAAATTTACACATCCAAGAAGTTCAGTGAACTTTAAGGGGCATAAATACAGAGAGGCAAGGACAAGAAAATATTTTCTTTTTTTCTCTTATTGGTGCTGGGGATCAAACCCAGGGCCAAGTGCTGTACCACTGTCCCCAAATAAAAAATCCTGAAAAGGAACAAGACAAAAGTGACTGTCGTGAATAAAGAATCCTCAAGAAGATTAACATTTTATTTCTCATCACCAATTATAATGGCCAGAGGCAATAGGATGATCTATGTAATGTACTGAAAGAAAAAACCAGGAGTTATATATCTGACAAGATTATCCTTCAAAAATGAAGATGGAAATAAGACATTCCCAGATAAACAAAAGCTAGGGAAATTTGTTGTTAATAGATTTTCTCCACAAGAATGCTAAAAAGAGCCTTTCATGCTGAAATGAAAGGATACTAAGCCATATAAAGAAACAAACATGCCTGGTAAAGGCATGCATAAATATAAAAACTAGTATTGTTGCCAGCGTGGTGGCGCATGCCTGTAATCCCAGTGGCTGGGGAGGCTGAGGCAGGAGGATCACGAGTTCAAAGCCAGCCTCAACAAGGGCAAGGCACTAAGCAACTCAGCAAGACCATGTCTCTAAATAAAATACAAAATATGGCTGGGGATATGACTTAGTGGCCCAGTGTCCCTGAGTTCAATCTCCAGTTCCAAAACAAAACAAAACAAAAAAACTAGTATTGTTGTATTTTGGTATACAACTCTTCTTGTTTTACATACTATTTAAAAGACAGATGCACAAGATAGCAATTATAACTCTATGTTAATGAACACCCATATAAAAGAGGCAATCTCTGGAAACAACCAGATAAAGGGAGGAGATGAAGTGGCATAAAAAGAGAGTGAATGTCACTATTGAAACTAATTAGGTATCAATTCACACTAGAGTGTTAATGAATGTTTTAATGTTAACTGTAATCCCCAGGGGAACCATTAAGAAAAAAACTAAAAAGTATACAACAAAAACAGTGAACAGAGATCAAAATAATACACTAGAAAAAATATAAACCAAAGAAGGCAATGTTGGAGCACAATAAATGGTGTGTGCGCACACACACACACACACACAAATAACACAGAAATCCTCCATTATAAGTAACTGCTTTAAATATAATGGATTAAACTCACCAATTAAAAGACAAAGATTGACAGAATTTTAAAAAAATGACCCAACTGAATACTGACTAAAGGAAACTTCTTTAAAACCAAAGGCACAAATAGGTTGAAAGTAAAAGGATGGAAAAATATGTTCTGTGTGAACAGTGATCAGAGAGGGCTGGAGTGGCTAAACCGTTACCAGACAGCAGAAATTTAAAGTTGCAAATTGTTACAAGAGGCAAAGGACAACATTTGATATTGATAAAAGTATTAAATCAAAAAGATCTAAAAACTGTAAACATATTACACACTCATTAACAGAACCCCCAAATAAAAAAAAGCAAACTTGACAAGACTAAAGGGAGAAATAGACAGTTGTACAAAAATAGCTGGAGACTCTCCAGTGATGGATAGAACATCAAGATAGAAGATGAAACAGAAAATTGTGGACTAGAAAACACTACAAATCAGTTGGACAACAGACATATACAGGATTCGTCAATCAGTAACAGCGGAATATATATTCTGTAATACTGCTTCAGACTCACACAGTTTCAAAACACCCATTTAAAATAAATATGATTCTGCTGTTGTTCATAATAGAGTAAAATCTTCAGCATTCATGGTTCATATTGACTAAGATTGGGCATGATAAATTAGTGGTAAAAAGAAAGAGCACAGCACTATCGATTCACTCAAATCATATTCCATTTGAATAGTCTAAGGACTTCATCAGACAGATTCAAAAATAAGTAAGTAAACTTTCAGTTTAAAAATACAAACATTTAAATGTGTTGATTCAATTTAAAAAATACAGAAAGTGTGATGTCACCAAACAAGTGCATTCTTCAGGATTCATTCTGAAATTCAGGGTAACATATAATAATAGTATTTCAGTTAAATTATGGCATTTGAGGAAAGTTATATTTCTGGGCAAAGATCACAAGAACATGCTTTTTTGAGGAGAATATGTTAGAAAAACTATAGTAATTAGAATATACATTCTTATGTGCACATTCAACATTCTCCAGGATAGACCATATACTGGTGGTCTATGACAATTCTCAAAGTACTTTAAAAGATCAAAATGAGGTCAGGTGTGGTGGTACATGCCTGTGATTCCAGCAACTTAGGAGGCTGAAGCAGGGTTGCAGGTTCGAGGCTAGCATCAGCTACTTAGTAAGGCCCTAGGCAACTTAGGAAGATCCTGTCTCAAAACAAAAAAAATAAAAAAGGTTGGGGATGTGGCTCCATGTTAAAGCATCTCTGGGTTTAGTCCCCAGTACCAAACAAACAAAAAAAATCAAAATCATAAAAGTATGTTTTGTAACTGCAATAGAATAGAGCTAGAAATAATAACAAAGAGAAAGCTGAAAAACTGACAAATACTTAAAAATGAAATATCACAAAGAACCAACAGGTCAAAGAGGAAATCACTTGCGGAATTAGAAAACATTTTGAGATGAATGAAAAAGAACACATGACATACCAAAACTTATGTGATACAGTACTTGGAAGGAAATTTGGGGCTGAAAATACCTGCATTGAAAAGACAAATCTCAAATCAATAGTCTAATGTTATACCGTAAGAACCTTGAAAAAGAAGAGAAAACTAAACCAAAAATCAGCAGAAGAAATAAATAGAAAGAGTACAGCAGACACACAAATACACACACACACACACACACACACACACACACCACTATCAACAAAATGAAAAGTTGGTCCTTTGAAAATATCCAAATAATTGATAAACCTCTAGCTAAACTAAAAGAAGAGAGGACACAATTATTGATGTCAGAATGGACATGACTAGTAAACCTATAAATCAGGCAATAGACATAAAAATGATAAAAATTAATAGGACTGTATAGAATACTATGAACAGTTAGACACCAAAAAATCAGATAATCTAGCTGAAGTGGACAAATAACCTAGATACACAGATGACCAAAACTGACTCAGGAAGAAACAGATAATTTCAAGAGCTGATAACAACGAAAAACATTGAATAAAGAATCAACCTCCCACCTCCCCGTCCTCAAGAAAGGGAAGTCCAGACCAGATGGCTTCATGGGAAAGTTCTATCAAACATATGAAGAGAAATAAACCCCAACCCTGCTTAAACTTTTCAAAAGAATAGAAAAGAGGGAACACTTGTCAGGAGAGTCAGAATTACCCTGATAACAAAGCAAGGCAAAGATGCCAAAGACAACTATAGACCATTGTTCTTTATGAATATGGACACTAATATCCTTAATAAAATACTAGCCAATCAAATCCAACAGAGCAATAAAAGGAATATACACCAGGATCAAGCGGAATTTGTTCCAGGAATGCAAGGATGGTTCAACGTAGGAAAACCAATTACTTTAATACATCCCATTATTAGACAAGGGGAAAAATGCCTAAACCTCTCTATAGATGCAGAAAAAGCACTTGACAAAATTCAACACAAAATTCATGATAAAAACCAGCAGCAACGCATCAATGGAAGGAAATTTCCTCAACATAATAAAACATTACACTCATCAGGCATGATGGCACATGCCTGTAATCCCAGCCACTTGGGAGGCTGAGGTAGGAGGATTGTGAGTTCAAGCCAGCCTCAGCAACTTAGTGAGGCCCTAAGAAACTTAGTGAGATCATGTCTCCAAATAAAATATTAAAAGGGAGGAGGATGTGGCTCAGTGGTTAAGCACACTGGTTCAATGCCCAGTTCCAAAACAACAACAACAACAACAACAACAAAAACTAAAAACAAACAAAAAAACCCCAAAAAACCTTTATACACAGTGGTGAAGAATGACTGAACATTTTCCTCCTATGTTCAGGAGCAATACAAGAATGTCCCCTTTCACCACGGTTACTTAATGCTGGACGGGATCCTAGCTAAATCAATTAGACAAGAGAAAGAGAGTCATCTGAACTGGAAAAGAAGAAGGAAAACTGTCTCTATCTGTACACTGCATATTCCTATAAGCAGAGAATCCCATCGGTTCCCAAGCCTGCAAAACACTAGAACTAGTAAATTCAGCAAAGTTGCAAGGTGAAGGGTCAAAACACAAATATTTGTTGTGTTTCTTTATATGAGCAATGAACAACCAAAAACTAGTAATCCCATTTATAATGGAATCCAAAAGAATAAAATAACAAAGGTGAAAGACTTGTACACTGAAATACAAAAAACATTGCTGAGGGAAATAGAGACCTAAATAAATGGAAAGACATCCTATAACCATGGGTTGAAAGACCTAATACTTCTCAGATTGCAATATTTCCCGACACTCCCCAAGCAAATTGATTACAGAGTACAGTAATCCCTATCAAAATTCCAATGGCTTTATTTTTTTCAGAAAGGGAAAGTCTAATCATCAAATTCATTGGGAACTTTGAGGGACCCTGAATAGTCAAAACAAATTTAAAAGAGAAAATAAAGTTGAAGGACTCACACGTTCCAAAACTTGCTGCAAAGCTACATAATCCAAACATGCCATACTGGCATAAAGTAGACATATAGACCAATGGAATGGAACGGAGAGCCCAGAAATAAACTCAAATGTTTATGGCTGATTGATTTTTTGACAAGGATGTCAAGACCATTCAGAAGAGTCTCTTAAATGGCGCTGGGGAAACCGGACAGCCACAAGCAGGAGAATGAAGTCAGGTCCCTACCTCACTCCATATACAAAACTGTACTAAAAATGGATCCATATCCTAAATGTAAGAGCTAAAACCATAAACAAGAAAACACAGTGGTAAATCTTCATGACCTCAGATTGGGCAGTGGATTCTCAGATTAGACACCAAGAGCAAGAAGAACAACAGAAGAAAATAGACCAATTGACTTTTGAATAATTAAGAGCTTTTGGACATCACAGGGCTTCACAAAACAATCTACTAAATGGGAGAAAATAAGGGAAAATCCTATGTATGATAAGTGCTTAACATCTAGAAGACTCACAACTCAACCACCGCTTAAGAATGGATGATGGATTTGTGTGGATTTTTCCAAAGATACACAGATGGACAAGAACATGAAAAGACGTTCATGATCGTTGGTCCTAGAAAACGTCTACTAGAACCACATGGCTCACACTTCAAACCCACTAGGATGACTTTAATTTTTTTTTCTTTTTAGGAAAGCAGTCAGTACTGGTGAGACATCCCTGTACATTGCTGATGGGGGTGTAACGTGGAGCACCCCTGTGGGCAACAGCTTTGACACCCCCTAAAATGTTAAGCATAGAAGTACCATGTGAGCAGCGAATCTGCTCCTAATCATGTGGTCAGACCCTTAAGAAAAATGAAAACATGTTCACAAGAACTTCCACACAAGGATATTCGTGACATCATTTATGACATTATTCATAATTGCCAAAAAGTGCTGACAACCCAAATGCCCATTTATGGAAGAATGGATAAGCAAAGAGTGCTGTGCATACGTGTGTGTGTGTGGGGGGGGGGTTTGTGTGGTGTGTGCTTTGTGTGTGTGTGGGGGGTGTGTGTGTGTGTGTGCGTGCATATGTGTGTGTGTGTGTGTGTGTGTGGTTGTATGTGTGTGTCAGGGCACCTTGGAGATCAGTCCCTGATCCATGCTACAACTTGGATGAACTTGAAAAAGTCATGTTTTCACATTAACTAAGTAAATGAATCAGACATCAATGTTGTACAATTCCTTTCTAGTGATTCATCAGAAGAGACAGATTCATAGAGACAGAGAGCAGACTAGTGGTCTAGGGGAAAGGGCTGGGGGAGAGGTGATGGGGAGTCATTGATTCAAGGGTGCAAGGTTTCAGTTTCTGCAGTGATAAAGAAGTTCTGCACCTGAAGAGGTGGTAGTTTGCATAACATTTTGAATTCTATAATCTACCACCAAATTACATGCTTCAAAGCGATTGGTTTTTACTTAGGCAATTTTCAACGACTTTTTTTTAAAAAACGAGGAATGAATAGAATGACTTACTTTTTTTTTTCCTCTTGAGATAATGCTTGCCAAACGATTTTATTCAAACGCCTGTTTTTTTAAAAAAGCAACAACAATAATTTAGAAGCAATATTTCATTTCGTGGCAAATGTCCGGCCCCGGGCTCTGAAGGGTAACGCTTGGGGACTCCAGGCCCAGGACCATCACCAATGGACTGTGCCAACAACATCTCAAAGAAATTGGGCGTGGCAGTCTCCCTCCCTCAGCATCACACAGAAGCCTCCAGGCTTCCTGGTTACCGAGCCAGATGTTAAAGAATGACCCCGCTCAGCTCAATCAGAGTAAACGCAGTAAACAAACCAGTCCTCACCATCTCTGCTTTAACAAGTTCCTAAAGATCCTAAGGAAAACGTAACTGTGCCCTTATCTTGCCTCTGTAGACTTCCCCTTGGAATCTCAGAGCAAAAGGGTCATAAGTAACAGGATGGGGACACCCCTGTGTGCCTGACCACCTGTGCTCTGACTGAGGTCATTGACAGGGGCCAGCAGCACCTGGCTCATTCACCCCAGTTAACTGGCCAGGCTGAGACCAAAGCCCATCACTGAAGGTGTCTTCAGGGAGAAACTGCCAACCCAAGAGGGAAAGGAGGAGGTTGGAGCCGGTGGTTCCTGCGGGGTGGTTACAGCTCGTCTCGTTACTGATCAGTGGTGCTTCATTCAGAGGGTCTCGCCCAGCTCTTGTGTCCTTATGTTTTACCCCAAAGCCGATTTTGTGGGCTGCAGGGCACAGAACACTGGCCCCAGGGGTATGAGTCGGGATTCCATGAAAAAAATCTTCAATATCACGAGGTTGGGGGAAGCCACTGAAGGTGTTATTCTTCTCGCCACGGGAGCCAGTGCCTATGGGATGGGGTTCTGAACACACCTCAGGTAGAGCTACCCTGTCTTACTCGCCCATCCTGAGCCTGGGAGGACTGGGCAAGAGAGTCTGGCACGGGGAAGAGCCCAGGACCAGGCCACTGTGCCAGGGCCCAGAGCTCACTTAGCATCTCCTCTTCCTGGCTATGTGACTCTGGGCAGGGCCCAACTTTTCTGTCAAATGGGGATGGCAATAGTTATCACTCCCAGGGTAGCTGTGGGGTCTTCACGAGCTAGCCTGAGCACGGAACGTGGAATTCTGTCTGACGCAGGTAAGTGCTCTCTAAGTGACAGCAGGGAGTCAGGAGGGGAAAACAGCCAGCTCCATTCTTCTGTCCTGCCTGAAGTGTTTGGGTTTTGGGGGATCAATTTGGAAATTGGGTTTCTTTAGTCATGTGGTTCATGTAACAATGATCAGGGCTCCCAAGACTTACGGGAATGATTTATGATATGCATTTTTGTGCTCTTATTTAAAAAAATACTCAAACTCCTCTTAAATCTCAACTTGAAATTGAGTTCCCTGTGGTGGGGAGGTTGGGAGTATAGAAAAGGGTTTTTGAACATCGCAGGTCTGGGTTTAGAGCTCAGTATCCATCACCGTACTGCTGGCTGAGTCTATGTTACAGAACTTTTTGAAAATGTTTTCTCATCAATAAAACAAGGACACCATGACATGTCCTTGGCACAAAGAGGCTGCAGTGGGAGATACCTGTGAAGTGACCAGAAATAACTCAATATCTGTTGTCCCCAGGTTTCAGAGAAGGGTCAGGCTTGGAAACTTGCAGAAACCATTGGTGAATGTGAATCCGATTAGCTAGCACATGTCTGGAATTTTAATTCAATCCTTTAGAAGATGCTCTTTCAAGAGCACATTTTTGTAACCTCTTTATTCTCCCTTTGTTCATCTCCACTGGAACATTTCAGTGAGTGGGGTAGTGACCTTCGGACATCCACTAAGCTGAGGTATGTGGAGGGCCCCTCTGGGATGCAGTGGGCACTGACCTTTCTGACACTGGTCCAGATTTCACTAAGAATTCAAGGATTCTTAATTCAAGGATTTCACTAAGAATTCTTGCCCTCCTTGTTTGTTGTGGGGGAATGAAATTAAGTTGAAGGGTTGCATTTACTGGCTCGCTGTATCTCTCCTTCTCAAATCTTCTTGCACTGAGAATTGACTCATTGGCGAAGCAACTTATAAATAATGATGCTTCAGAAGTCTGGCCAGCAGCCAACTCAGCAAATAGGAGACCCTAACTAAGTAGAGGTTGCTATGCACGGTCGCAGAGCCAGGTTAGAACCCAGACTTCTGTGGATCTGAGAGTGGTGACCTTGACTTTAGACTTGTAATCAGAAAAATCACCTTTGAATTCAGACAGCTTTGAAAATATGCAAAGCTCATGCTCAGACACACAAAGCCCAAATTGCTACCTCAATTCTGGAACTACTGGGCACTGCATTCACGAACAGAATGGCTAGTTTATCTCATTGTTTTGGCCAAAGAATAGGCTTCCCATTTCCCTTGTGCTAACCCTGATCATAATGGATTCAAGGTTATATGAAGTTTATTTAAAGTTACATCTGGCTTACTTTTGATGGGAAGCTTCTCAGAAATGTAATGTTGAGGCTGGTGGGGGGAAAGCTTCATCAATGAGTGTTCCTGTTTTACATATCTCCAGAAAGGTGGAGGAAGACATAGAAGAGAACTGAAATTTTTGCCAAAACAACTCTTAAACACTACTGAATGCAAAAGATCAGAAGTTTTTGTTCTATACAATATTAATTTTAATATTAAATTAATATTAAATGATTTAATATAAACATCATCTTCACAATACCAATGTTAACTAAATCAATACCAAATGTTATTAAATACCAGTCCTATTAATGTTAATTTCACTAATAGTAAAATTATTCTTCTTACAAATAACAACATGACTGGATTATCTCTTTTCTGAAATTCTTGGGACAAGAAGCATTTGGGATTTTGGAATTTTTTCAAACTTTGGAATATATTTGCATATTCATTATAAGATGTCTCGGGGAGGGCATTCAAGTCTAAGTGTGAAATTCATTTATATTTCATATACACTTTATACATACAGCCTGAAAGTAACTTTATACACTATTTTAGTTGTTCCTGCATTTTGGCTGTGATCCGTCACATGAGATCAGGTGTGAAACTTTCCATTTGAGGCATCATATGGGCACTTAAGATTTTTCAGATTTCGGAGCATTCTGGATTTTGGATTTTTAGAGTAGGGATGCTCAGCTTGCAGTGACAGTATTTTTCTAGAGGGTACTGAAAGATTTTTCACTCAGAAGTAGGAAGTGGAAAAATCATTGCTACATCTGTATTTGGGCTTCACTTTTAAGAAAGAAGCACTTTTTACCTGGGAATTGGGGAGGGGGCCTGTCCTTCCTGAAACCCTGGGGAAAAGGTGAGCCCAGTGGGAAGAGCCTGGTGACTAGGGCACTGCATGTATTCATGGTCACTTTATGATCGTCAGAGTCAGGGAAGGAAAGGGGAAAATAATTCACATTAATTGCTTTTTATGTGTGATTTACATAAGCCACATGGGAGCCCCGTGAGATAAGTTCTTTTTTGTTTTTTTTTCGCGGTGCTGGGGATTGAACCCACAGCCTTGTGCTTACGAGGCAAGCACTCTACCAACTGAGCTATATCCCCAGCCTCAAGATAAGTTCTGTTGTAAATAAGGAATCCGAGGCTCATGAATGTCACATACTTGCCCAGCACGGGCATCAGGGCCAAGAGTGAGACCCATGAGCTCCGTCTGACCACCACGCTCCAGCTGGTGGCCCTGCACCTGGCTTTCACAGACCCAGTTGTTACAGAGCACAAATATCTGAATCACTCAAGAAAATTACTTTAGAGTTTGAATGGTGTTATTACATTGCATTTGGAATACGTGAATTTGAAAAACTGTAATAACTAAACTGAAATTATTTCAAATTTGAATTAAAATAGTCAAATGTATGAACACCTGCCGGAAGGAATAGATGAAGGGGTAAACAAAGTTGGCCAGCCCCTGGCTCTGGAGCTCACACCCCTGGCTTTGGGAGCAGAGGTGGTCAGCAAGCATCAGGACTGGGCAGTAGCAGTGAGTCCCCTGAGGACCATGAGCAGGGTGGGCAGTGGAAAGGACCTGAGTAATGGCCCTGCTGAGGAGGCAATTGGTGCTAATCCAGAAGGATGGGAGACCCAGCTGGGGGACAGCAGCATGGTAGGAAGAGGAGCTAAGGGCCTGTAGGCCCTTCAGGAAATGCCTGCTGGGAAGATCAGAGCCATGGGGAAGGGTGAGTCTTGGAATAGCCCATCCTTCCTGGGAGAGAAAGGTGGAGGGTGGGCTAAGATTCCCAGGATTTTAGATTCCCAGGAGAACAGTGTGAGCCTCCTTAATCCAATCATTCCAAATCCAAAAGGTTTCGAGCACCCCCATGTGACATGTGGAAATGTCCCCATCACAAAACTCTTTCATGCACACAATAATTTAAAATATTGCACAAAATTACCTCCAGGCTGTGTGTATAAGGTGTTTCTGAAACCTAAGTGAATGTTGTGTTTGGATGTGGGTCTTATCCCCAGGACATCTCATTTTATGTATGGAAATATCTCAAAATCTGAAAAAAAAAAAATCCCAAATCTGAAACGCTCTTGATTCTAAGCATTTTGGATCAAGGGCACTCAACCAGAGTGGAGGAGCCCATGGAGGCCACCGAAGGAGCCCACATACAGTGACCACAATTCTTAAGGGGGGGCTGTGGAAGAGGCTCCAGCTGAAGGTGGCTTGGAGAGGCCCATGGTGGACTTAATAGGACAAGACCTTTTAGTGGACTAGATTGGCACTCCCTGCGGCAGCAGTCAGGACCTATACTTGCTTTTTAAAAAAATAATTATATGTATTATTTATATTTTCTGTGAAGAGATACATACATTTTTATGTATTGTTAGTGATACTTATTTTTTTATTTCTGACTTTTAAAAAATGTGTCCTTTTTAGATATACATGACAGTAGAGGGTATTTTGACATGTTATACATACATGGAATATAACTTATTCTAACTAGGTCCCATTCTTGTTGTGGTACATGATGTGGAGTTACACCAGTCATGTATTCATATATGAACAGAAAAGTTATGTCTGATTCATTCCACTGTCTTTCCTATTTCTATCTCTCTTCCCTTCCTTTCATTCCCCTTTATCTAATCCAATGAACTTCTATTCATCCCTCCCTGCTCCTTATTGTGTGTTAGCATCTGCATATCAGCAAGAACTTTTGGCCTTTATTTTTGGGGATTGTCTTATTTCGCTTAGCACAATAGTCTTCAGTTCCATGTATTTATGGCTTTATGGCTGAGTATTATTCCACTGTGTGTATGTACAACATTTTTCTTCATCCATTCATCTGTTGAAGGGCACGTAGGTTGATTCCATAGCTTAGCTATTGTGCATTGAGCTACTGTAAACATTGATGTGGTTGTGTCATTGTAGTACACTGATTTTAAGTCCTTTGGGTGTACATCAAGGAGTGGAATAGCTGGGTCAAATGGTGGCTCCACTCTTAGGTTTTCTGAGGAATCTCCATACTGCTTTCCAGAGTGATCACACCAATTTGCAGTCCCATCATCAACATATGAGTGCCTGCACTTGTTTTGAACACACAGTAGGCCCACAACAAAATGACCACAGATTAATAAGTGCTGGCCTGGCCACATCATTAACGTTTGTGTATGTTGTTTCATTTTTCCTCTTATGTAGTGGAAAAAGAAAAGGAAAAAGAAACCAACTGTACAGCTTCCAGAAAGAAGGGCAGACTTGCCTGAAGAACCTGGGCACAGTCCAAGTTTAAGAGCTGTGCACCATGGATTAATTCCATGGTGTGGGGGAGGTGGAACTGAGCACGTCGTGGGCAAATGTGATGCTGGATCATCAGCCCCTGGGAGGGAAGGCTCCTGCCTCAGCATGGACACAGGGACCTTTCGAGTCAGCTTGGTCATCTTGAACTTGATATCAAAAGTTGTAAATCATAACCTATACTTAGAGAGTTGTCCCTCGGTATCCAGGGGGATTAGTCCCAGGACCACCTGCCCACCCTCAGATACCAAATCCAAAGATGCTCAATCCCTTAGATAAAAAGAAACACCCAGTATGTGCCTAGAACCTATTCACATTCGCCTGTGTACTTAAAATCATCTCTAAATTACCTATAATACCTAACACGGCATAAATGCCTATCTCAAAAGTTGTTCTGTTTGTGTTGTTGGAGGAGTCCTGACAAAAAGAAAAATCTATTCATGTTCAGTACAGACGCAATTTTTTTTTCTGAATATTTTCAACCTGTGGGTGGTTGAATCAGCCAGCACAGACCCCACAGATATGGAGGGCTGGCCCTATTATCACTATTATCTCATCATTGTGAAGGTTTTGCAGTCATTTTACAGAACATTAGATGTGGAAATGATCCAATTCACTGTGCCAAGAGGAAAAGCTTAGTGCTCCCAGGGAACATGAGGCTTCTGTGGAGGTTAGAAAGGGAAGTTGGTTTCTTGGAAACTCTTGGGAAGATTCAGGTACATAAGAAGTCCCTCCATGAGCTGCTGACCTTGATGTTGGATGATTTTTAAATAGCTGCTTCAAATTAAAGAAAAAAAAATTCTAAGCCAAAAATGAGCGAGAGCAAGCAAGAGAGAGAACAAGCTGAAATGAATTCCATCCCTGTGGAGGAGCAGTCAGGGGTAACACTCACTTTTCATAGGATTTAATGGCCTGTTCCACATTCTGCTTGTAGATATTGAGTTTGACTCCTTGGGGGTTGATCAGTGTCATCTTATTCGTGTCGTTGCACACATGTGCCAGAGGGAACACCTGCAGGTCGAGACAAAGGAAAGCAGAGTGTCACTGGACGGGCCACCACGGGCCTGCAGGAGTGCATCTGCAGGGCTGTGTGATGCTTTTCCAACCACAGAATCAACAAATTATATACAGGGAAAACTGGAAGATGGAGGGAACATGAAACATAAGAATCAAAGATCATGGCTAACATTTTCCTTCCCCATCTTAAAACTGTACTTATATATATATAGTTTTGTGGGGGGGAGGTACTGGGGATTGAACCCAGGGGCACTCGACCACTGAGCCACATCCCCAGCCCTATTTTGTATTTTTTTTTAGAGACAGGGTCTCACTGAGTTGCTTAGGGCCTCAGTGTTGCTGAGGCTGGCTTTGAACTCACGATCCTACTGCCTCTCAGGATGCTCCTGAGCTGCTGGGATTACAGGGGTGCGCCACTGTGCCTGGCTTAAAATGATATATTTTAAAACCATACATTAAAAGAAACCACACCATCAACCCAAAACAACCACTACCCCAAACCCAAAACTGCTTCAGAAAACCCTAGTTAGTATTGAGTGTGATTTTTCAAAAGCATCTATCAAGTTGGTGAGAGCGGACAATAAAAAATAGGAAGTCTTAAATATATATAATTATTAAATGTTAATAAAAACTTTGAAAAAAAAGAAATACATCATTATCTACCATGTCAACACACACACACCAAAAGAAAATAGGATCTCATTGTTGCTTCTTTGTAAATGACTTAGATGGATTAAACATCTTTCTCATATGTTTATTTCACATTTTTTTCTTTTGAGAACATATGACGTTGGTTCCTCTCTCTTGGCCATTTTCCCCCATCAATTTGTGAGAGACTCTTATCCAGTGGCGAACAAAAAAGGACTAGTCGCTGCAAGAATAGCAGTGTCAGAAGGAGTCGTCTTTCTGGGATCTTCTGCCTGCACCTGAAGTCTGCTTCTGGGTTTGGGATGCCTCTGATTCCACGTCAGTCAATTCCGGGGAAAAAAATGGTAACTTATTGCTGATTTAGTGGAACTTCAAATTCTGGTCTCCCTCCCCAATTCTTCTGGGACCATTCATTTCCATGTCAAAGTTTATTAAAGCTACCTGTGTCCTCTGTCCAGGATTTATAGTCATATTTCAAGGGAGAAACAGGGTGAAAGATGCTCACCCCATCCTCTCTGGAACCAGAACCCTCTATCATTCCTTTTTCCCCCAAGTCATCTTTCATCTTAATAGTCCCCATCATTTTATATTTGCCTGTTTGCATATTACCTACCTCTTCCTAGTGGAATGTGAGCTATGTGCAGGACCTTTGTTTCAATCACTACTAAATTCCTTTGCCTAGCATGGCACCTGGTGCATTGTATGTCCTCACCAAATATTTGCTGATAAAAGGATAGACATATACTCATCAAAAGGTATATTCCAAGTTGGGTGAAGTGGCACATGGCTGAAGGCTCAGCTTCTTAGGAGGCTGAGGCAGGAGGATAACTTGAGCTCAGGAGTTCAAGATCAGCCTAAGCAACACATGAGATTCCCATGTTAATAATAATAATAATAATAATAAGAAGAAGAAGAAGAAGGAGGAGGAGGAGGAGGAGGAGGAGGAGGAGGAGGAGGAGGCGTATTCTATTCTTAAACATTCAAACAAAAAAAGGAAAAACATCTAATAGGAAAATACCAAGTTATATTGTTCCAAAATTGTGTATGATTCTGATCATGATGAACATGAAGACATTTTGGAAATGTGGGAAATTACTTTTAAGAAGTGAATTTTTTACTTTTAATTAGGATGATAGAGTTCATGCTCTTCTGTCCGCCTTGCCACTAAAATCGTCCAAAAAATGTGTTATTATTATTTAAGAAAGTAATGCATAGAAAGAAAGAATACGAAAGAGGCATGGTTGATAAAACATGGATGTAAAAAGATGGACAGACACTTCACAGAAGAAGATCTACAAGCAATCAACAGCTATATGAAAAAATGTTCAACATCCCTAGTAATAAGAGAAATGCAAATCAAACCCACCCTAAGATTTCATCTCACCCCAATTAGAATGTCTATTTTCAAGAATACAAGCACAATAGGTGTTGGTGAGGATGTGGGGGAAAAGATACACACATTCATTGCTGGTGGGGTTGCAAATTGGTACAGCCACTCTGGAAAGCAGTATGGAGATTCTTTGGAATGGAACCATCATTTGACCCAGTTATCTCATACCTTGGTCTATACCCATAGAATTTAAAATCAGCATACTAGAGTGAAGCAGCTACATCAATGTTTATAGCAGCTCAATTCACAATAGCTAAACTGTGGAACCAACGTAGATGCCCTTCAATAGATGAGTGGATAAAGAAACTGTGGTATATATACACAATGGAATATTATTCAGTCATAAACAATAAAATCATGGCATTTGCAAGTAAATGGATAGAGTTGAAGAATATCAGGCTAAGTGAAATAAATCAAACCCCCAAAGTCAAAGGCTGAATGATTTCTCTGATAAGTGGATGATGATACATAACAGGGTGTGGGAGGGAGGCAGGAATGGAAGAAGGATGGATTGTATAGAAGAAAATGAGGGGTGGGGAGGAGGTGGGGAGAAGGAAAAATAATAGAATGAGACAGACGTCATTACCCTATGTGCATGTATGATTATGAAAATGATGTGACTCCACTTCCTGTGCAACCAGAGAAATAAAAGTTGCACCCCATTTGTGTACAAATGAATCAAAATTTTAAAGAAATAAATAAAACCCACCAAAACCCTAGGGGGAAAAAAAAGATGAACAGAATGTGAATGGGTGAGCAAGGCGAAAACCGGGTCTTTTGGTTCTGGATCCAAAGACGGCGGTGCAGTGGGAGCTCGGTTCCTGCAACGCAAGTGAACCACGCGTGCTCTGGAAAGAAGTTGCCTTGGTGACTGATGACAACTAGATCTCAGCCCCGAAAGAAGACCCCGCTTAGTGAGAGGACACCCGTGAGAGGCTCTATAACCAAACACTGAGCCAGACCACCCAGTCACCTTGGAACCCACGCCCTCAGTGCCATGGTGCTGTCCGTGGTGCTGAGGGGCCCGAGGGTGGGTTTAGGCAACTTCAAAACTGAAGAAAGAGGAAAGAGCACACCAACACCAGAATGATGCCGGAGGAAATTAACCATCAGAACGTCAATGCACTTAAGTTAATTTTATGAGCCATCTACAATGACTTTAGATTATGATTTAAAATTACTGATGATCAAGCTGTTCAAAGACGAAAAAGATAAAACCACAAAATTTACTCAAGTGCCCCAAGAAGAGGTCAAAGGAAAATTAAGAAGTATTATTACCAACTCTATTTCAATAAATTTGGCAACTTAGATGAAAAATAACAAATGTATTTTAAAAAGCTACAAAACATTTTTAAAAATCTATCTTTAAAAAAAAACAATGGAACTGAAACAAATACAGATCTTAACAGAATAAATTCTAGACTAGACAAAAATAGTCATAAAGCAAAGAACTGGGGCTGGACATGGTGGTGTACACCTGTAATCCCAGGGGATTGGGAGGCTGAGGCAGGAGGATCACAAGTTCAAAGCCAGCCTCAGCAACTTAGCGAAGCCCTAAGCAACTCAGTGAGACCCTGTCTCTAAATAAAATACAAAATAGGGCTGGGGATGTGGCTCAGCAGTTGAGTGTCCCTGAGTTCAATCCCTGTTACCCAACTCTCCCGACAAGAACGAAAGAAAAGAAGAACTGGTGAATGATAATGCTGGATGACTTTCCCCAGAACACAGCACAGAGACCAAAACCCAAAAATTATGGATACATAGATGATAGATAGGTACATATCTATAAAGAGGTTAAAAATCTCTTAAATGAATAGAAATTTCAAAAGAACAGATTATCAGAGAAGCAACATTTAGGAAATGTCCTCCAAATGGCAGCTGTATTTCTAGCTGTGAACTGCTGAGGATTGGAGATGGCATTACTTGCTGGGATTAGGACTGGTGCTGTGAGTTAAGTTGTTTGTGAGAAAGGAATTGGGTGTGGCCTCATTTTCTGTGTAGTTTGGGAGAGGAGATCCATTATGCAGAAGGTCAGGTCAACAGTGTTTTACGGCTTGCAAGGAGTTGGGTTCTGCAGCTGAGTTCAGAGCTTCAGCAGCTGGCCCACTAGAGGTCTGATGCCTCCTGACTCTGTTTTCTGTGCCCCAAACAAATGCAACTCCTTTCAGTTTTATTCCTTGACAGTTTAAAGTCTTAAACCTGAAGAACAATGTTTTGGTGCTCTTTATAGTACAAGTTTTAAGAACATATGGAGATTCAGGCTGCTGTTTGCCTCTGGGGCAGAATGGGATCATTCAATGGGTCCTTAAGTATTTTAAAGAATATCTAAGCCGGGCGTGGTGGCGCACGCCTGTAATCCAAGAGACTTGGGAGGCTGAGTCAGGAGGATCGAGAGTTCAAAGTCAGCCTCAGCAACTTAGCAAGGCCCTAAGCAACTCCGTGAGACCCTGTCTCTAAACAAAATACAACATAGGGCTGGGGATGTGGCTCAGTGGCCGAGTGTCCCTGAGTTCAATCCCTGGTTCCAAAAAAAAAAAAAATGAGATCGGAGAATATCTAAAACAGGAATAATAAGAAGTTTCAACTATCAACAGCAGTTACTTCTAAAAATCTGAGATTCAGGGCAAGTGAAGAGAGGCTGGTAGGACTTTCACTTTTTATCATTTAGTTTTTAAAAAATACTACATTTATCAACCTTATAATTAAACCATCAAGACCCAAACAAACCCATCAACAGGGAAAGATTTGGAAAACCAAAGAGAAAGAAATGAACTTAAAGGTGACATAGTCCAACCCCGCTACTTATAAGCCATGCGAGTTCATCCTGTGGCTTTGGAACAATCTGGTCCAAAGGAAGGGGCCAGAGCACGGGATTAAAAGTGGGCATAACTGGTCTTTGGGACTGAAACTTGCCTAAGTGAAAAAAAAAAAAAAATCTCTCAAAACAGAGCTACATGTCACATACACTCTCTCAGAGGAAAACAAATCATCTCCATAGAATGAAAGACACATTTTTGTCCCCTTTAGAAGTCTATAAATAGCTCTCCTAGTTTGATAAGGAATGGGCTCAACTGCAAATCAGGACCATATATTTAGCAACATTGTAACACATTATAACATTTCACCAGAATCTTCTTGACTCTTGACTTGATGGACTGAAAACAAAACAAAACAAAACAAAACAAAACAAAACAAAACAAAACACCACCATTCATATTCTACTTCCCTCTTTTGTGGATCTGGATCTCATGCCTTCCATGGCCATGGCCGACTTCAGTGTGGTCATTCAAATTGGCTTGTATGCACCCAGTCTCCCTCCTTTCTGCATGCAGATTTGGGGAAAGACAAAGGCATACCCCACACCTTCAGTCTGTGGTCTTAGCTTTTACAGCATGGTGTTTGCAGAGCCAGTCAGATGAATACCCTCTTTATGATGTCGAACTTGGTGTGCCGGTGAGGTCATAAGGGGCGTTCTCAGGCCTGGGGGGACCCGAAGCAAGCAAGTGGGGCAGGAAGTGGGGCTCACGAGGAAGCTGAGGGAAATAAAGCCACCTTTGAACAGGGCTTGCTTATTACTGCAGAGAGGGAGCCTCGTGGACCATAGTTGATGGTAAAAGGAAGCCTCGAGGAATTGCTGCCTCCACGTTCCTGAGGCTAACCCAGGGGCCTTACCAAACCCGTATCAGTGATCACATCCCTTGTGACAACTGTTTGTGAGGGAGGAAGAGGAAGAGCTGGGGCTGTGTGTGCAGAGAGAGACAATGACAGGGACAGAATGAGGGGAGAGAGAAAGGGAGGAGAGGCCCCGACCACAAAGGCAGAAGAAATTGCTAGAATTCATGGTCAGGCCAATTTGGGCTATTATGTTAGAAATTTTTTTACTGTTAGATGTAATACCCAAAGGCAACCACTGAACTCAAGCAATTTTATTTATTTATTATTTTTTAACATTCTTGAGAAGTTATCTTCTTAAAAATTTGTTCTAATTAGTTATATATGATAGGAGAATGTATTTTGACATATCATACATGCATGGAGTATAACTTCTCATTCTTCTGGTTGTACATGATGTAGAATCACATTGGTCTTGTAATCATATATGCATATAGGATATTAATGTCATATTCATTCTACTATCTTTCCTATTCCCATTTGCCCTCCCTTCCCTTCATTTCCCTTTGTCCAATCCAATGAACTTCTATTCTTTCCTAACACCCTGCCCCCACCCCTGCCCCCTTTATGGTGAATTAGCATCCCCATATCAGAGAGAACATTCAGGCTTTGATTTTTGTGGGATTGGCTTATTTCACTTAGCAGAATATTCTCCAGGTCCATTCATTTACTGGCAAATGCCATAATTTCATTCTTCTTTATGGCTGCATAGTATTCCATTATGTATAGACACTACATTTTCTTTATCCATTCATCTTGAGAAGGGCACCTAGATTGGTTCCATAGCTCAGCTATTGTGAATTGAACTGCTGTAAACATTGATGTGGCTGCTTTACTGTAGTGGACTGAATTTAAGTCCTTTGGATACAAATGAAGGAGTGGGATAGCTGGTCAAATGGTAGTTCCATTCCAAGTTTTCTGAGCAATCTCCATACTGGTTTCCAGAGTAGTTGCACCAATTTGCAATCCCACCAGCAGTGTATGAGTGTATCTTTTTCCCCCACATCCTTGCTAACATTTATTTTTGCTTATATTTCAAGAGCAATTTTATGAATAATGATAATGGTATTTACCCCCACTCTCTGTGGACACCAGGCAGTCTCTCTCTCTCTATTTTTTCATTCTGATCCTCTATAATTAAATGAATTTAATTGCAGATTTTGTTATATGGCTTCTCTTTCCATATCAAACTCCAGATTTCTTTAGGTCCTTTTAAAAAGTAGTAGTTACTGGCACAATATGGTACAAAGTTATCATTTATTGAATGTATGAAAGAGTAAAACTATATATAAATCAGAATAATGACTGAAACCCCAAGATATTTTTTCTTTTAAAGTTTAGCTTCTGGTAAAGCATAAGTGAATTCCACCAAATTTAAATTGTTGGTCATCGAGGCATAGGATGAAGCATAACTTTGTTATTTTTAAAGAATATTTAAAGAATATTTTTAAAGACTTAAGAATATGCAAAGAATATGAATAATATAAAAAAAATTTTAAGAGCTGTATTTAGCTTACATAAGAAAAGTATTTGCAAATGACAAAATAATTGAATATTAAAATGAAATATGGTACCATTTTTACATAGCAACTGAAAAAGTTGGGGTCTTTTTTGTTTTGCAAACTATTCTACTCTAGTAATAGCAAAAAGATATAGGAAAATGGACACTCTTTAAATTCCAAATATGCTACCTAATCATGGGAGGAACAATTAAGTAAATTGTAGTAATTCATATTATTGAATATTAGAGCAATCATTAAAATTTATCTAAAAATGGTCATTATGAGGAAAAATGTTCAGAACACAAGCTAAAGGAAGACAATAGAATACAAAACTGGGGCTGGGGATATAACTCAGTTCGTAGAGTGACTGCCTGTCAAGCACAAGGCCCTGGGTTCAATCCCCAGCACCGCAAAAAAAAAAAAAAAAAAAAAAAAGTGTCATTCTTAGAATACAAAACTGTAGGTGGGCACAGTGGCACACACCTGTAATCCCAGTGGCTCAGCAGGTTAAGGCAGGAAGATCGTGAGTTCAAAGCCAGCCTCAGCAACTTAGCAAGGCCCTAAGCAACTCATTGAAACCCTGTCCCAAAATAAAATATTGAAAAGGGCTGAAGATGTGGCTCAGTAGTGAGGAGCCCTGAGTTACATCCCTGGTACAAAAACAAAAAAATGTATTCTTTGATCCTGTCTGAATTCACCAATATCACTGGTTTTCAACTAAATCAGTTCTTCCACTAAATATCCCAGAGCTTACTACCAAATTAGCCAAGGAGAAGTTCTGATTGGATGTGTGAAACGAATGTGCAAAGCTGTGCAAATCCCGCGTGAATAAGTCCTTGAATACAGATGCAAAAGACACTGCAGTTGTGCACAGTGCTGAGGGCTGGAGTTCAGACGTCTTCAGCTTTCAGGCGCAAACATCTTCAGGCTCCTTAGAACAAGCTAAAGGCAAGGCCACCAAATTAACTGGCACAGTGGCATGACCAGAAGGTCACTCGTAAGCCCACAGACACCTGTTACTGTATTGTAGATGGTGTCTAAGCATTTTTTCTTTTTTCTTTATTTTTTAATTTTTACAGACTGCATTTTGATTCATTGCACACAAATTTTCATTTCTATGGTTGTACCCAATGTTGATTCACACTATTCACGTAATCACACACGTACATAGGGTAATGATGTGATAAAGGGATGGAACTGGAGACTATCATGCTAAGTGAAATAAGCCAATCCAAAAAACAAAACAAAACAAAGCAAAAAAACAAAGACCGAATATTTCCCCTGATAAGTGGATGATGATATATAATTGGGTTGGGGGGAGGTGAGAGAATTGTCTCAGAATTTTAAATTCAGACTTGTGAAGAGCTGATGAGCTGTATGCTGGTAGTGGATGACGTTCCTGAGAGATGACCGAGGAAGAGCACAGATACAAAGTAGCATGCTCAGCTTGACTTCACTGTGGTAAGAACAAAGGATATATATACATAGTGCAAAAGGTCTGACCCAGCAAAGCACCGGGTAAGTCACCTCTGGTGGAATTCTAACTCTACTATGTCTTTCTCTTTCACTTACCTGTAGTTTTTAATCTTTTGTACAATGAAAAAAAAAATCACACACACACACACACATACACACACACACACGGCTTTTGTAATAACCATCATTTAAAATTTTTAATTTAAAAAGATTTTCAATCAATATGTAGCTTTATGTTCAATGCTACTATGGTTGAAAGCAGCAAAACGTCATGACTTGGGAAGCACCCTGATCTCTTGCACCTGACATTCCTTGTCGGCGAGGTGCAGATGATCAGCCGCAGCCCAGGTTGCTCCGAGTTTCGGGTGAGACACTGCAATGGTATCAAACGCTTCCCTCAGAGCACAGTGTGTGGTGAGGGTCCGTCCCATGATAGATGGGCAACTTTGCCGCAGTCCTTCAGGAGTAAATGACAGAGCTGTGGTGTAAATCCACACCTCTCTGTGCACAGTCCAGAGCAAACCCAAGCAGGAAGCCTTGATGGGACGCTGAGATGTGAGCTGATGATGATGACAGATGATGATGGAGATTCTCCAAGAACACAGATGAACATTTCCAGATTATTCCGATCTTTCTTTTTTTCAAAGCAATTAGCAATGAAGAGCTTTGAATTCCAGGTTCATCAGATGGTTGAAGCAGTTTTGCTCTGTAGATGACATGGTAATAACAAATCTTTTTGCAAGAGCTAGGATAAAATTATCTGGCTCATTTTGCATTTTGTAATGGAGTTGCCAGGGCAACGCCTCTGCTCAATACATCATTTCCAAGGTGACGGATTTGATGCTGGTCCAGGAAACTGAAAAGCAAAGTGGCATTGTGTTCCAGAAGAAGAAAGGGCCCATGCATAAGTCATGAATGAAACAAAGGGCAGGGACAAAGCCAGACGCTGCGTTACAGCTCAGCCCAGACAGAGGTGGCCATGGCGGGAGCCGGGAAGTCAATCAAGGTTCTCGGCCAAGTGAGCTGGTGGCGGGCACATTTCTTTTCAGCTCCAGGTTACTCTGTCATGAAATGTTAGGTCCAAATCTCAAAAAGCTACATATCTAATGAAGTGGGGATATTCTGGATTACAGCAGAGGGTTTCTTCCAGTCAGAGGAAATATTAGGGGATAAAAGATACAAATGCAAGACATTTGAAATTCACTCTCTTGGTCATTTTGGAATGTAACCCATTGATTCCACTGTAGTTACCCTACCATACAGCAGATCTTAAACCCATTCCTCCTGCCTATAGGCAGTTTTGCACCCTTTACCAACACCCGATCACCCTCCAAAACAGCCCCTGGAGTGACTGTCACTCTACTTTCAAATGCAAATGCAAAACTACACTGAGATTCCATCTCACTCCAGTCAGAATGGCAATGATCAAGAATACAAGCAACAATATAGGTTGGCAAGGGAGTGGCAGAAAAGGTTCACTCATACATTGCTGGTGGGACTGAAAATTGGTGCAACCATTATGGAAAGCAGTATGGAGATTCTTCAGAAAACTTGGAATGGGAGAAACCAATTTTCTTCATTATATGCCCAAAAGACTTAAAATCAGCATACTAAAGTGACATGGCCACATCAATGTTTACAGCAGCTCAATTCACAATAGCTAAACTGTGGAATCAAAAAATGAATGGATAATGAAAATGTGGTACATACACACAATGGAATACTACTTAGCCATAAAGAAGAATAAAATTGTGGCATTTGCCAGTAAATGGGTGGAACTGGAGACTATCATGTTAAGTGAAATAAATCAATCCCCAAAAAACCGAAGACCAAATGTTCTCTCTGATGTGGATGCTAACACACAATGGGGGTAGGGGGAGAACAGAAGTTCAGTGGATTAGACAAAAGGGAATAAAGGGGAGGGAGAGGGCCAGGAACAGGAAAGACAGTAGAACGAATGCGATGGAACTTTCCTATGTTCATACATGAATACACCGCCAGTGTAACTCCACATCATGTACAAACACAAGAATGGGAAGTTAGGGCTGGGGCTGGGGCTCAGTGGTAGAGTGCTTGCCTATCATGTGTGAGGCACTGGGTTCGAGCCTCGGCACCACATCAAATAAATAAATAAGTAAAATAAAGGTATCGTGTCATTTACAACTAAAATAAATAAATAAAAAATTTTAAAACAAAGAATGGGATGTTATACTCCATGTATGTGTAATGTGTCAAAACATGCTCTACTGTCATGAATAGCTAAAAAGAACACATTTAAAAAGAAAAAGAAAAAAACAGGCAAGCTCTGGCACACTCAGCCACTCGGGAGGCTAGAGGATCACAAGTCCGAGGTGAGGCAACTTAGTGAGACCCTTTCTCCAAATAAAAAATAAAAAAGGAATGGGGATGGAAGCTCAGTGGAAAAGTACCCCTGGGGTCAATCCCCACCCAGGAAAAAAAAAGGAGAGAAAAGCAATGGAGGTGATGTATATGTTAATGAGCTTAATTTAATCACAATCATGCTACATTGTACATATCTCAAAACATCAAGTTGCACCCCATCAATGCATACGATTATGATCTGCCCATCAAAAATCACATGAATTTCGCAGAGGTGCGATGGCTATGCAAGGCCTGCTTGGGCAATTTAGCAAAACCTGATCTCAAAACAAAACAAAACACAGAAGTTGAAGAAAGGCTGGCATTGTGGCTCAGAAGCAGAACTCTCCTGGGTTCGATCCCCAGTACCAATGAAATGAAATAAACTTGAAAACATTTTAAGGGACAGCGGGTGCTTTGAAGATAAAATTTCGATTTGTTGCAAAATACTTCGTTCACTATCCTAACTTTTGCTCCTCCAACTAATAAGAGGTGGTGGGTTTGCTGGCAGTGTGGCACCCCTCTCTTGAAAAACATCCCTCACCTTCCTTTGGCTCTGCTTTCCGAGGCAGAAGACTGGAATGTTCTAGAGAGGACGCTCACTACTCCTCCTCCCATCTTCTTCATCTGGATCATCCGGGCTGCAATCTTGAGAACTACTCTTGACATTTTCCTCTCCCAGCCACACACTGCCAGGCCCCGTCCACTTGGCTCCGTAATGGCCTTGGATCATCCCCAGGGGCGCCACTGGGGCCAGGCTGCCTACAGCGCCTCCCTACCTGCATCATCCCTCTCCCCTAGCTTCCTCGTGACAGCCAGCGCCCTCCATGAATTTCCTCTCTCCTCTGCTAAAAACCCTTCATCCCCCTCAGGGCGAAGTTCAAAACCCTTAACCCAGCGGAGGCGCCTCCTTCATCAGCCTCCAGGATTCCTGGAACAAACTCCTTCAGCTGCATCGCAGGGCCCCTGCCTGGGACCCTGCACCTCCTCCGCTCCATGAGGCCGACACCTGCTAAGGCAAGCCTTGCCGGACTCTGAACCGAGTCGGGGCCTCCCCCGCACGATGGCAGTCCTCTTTGGCATGTGTTCCAGAGCCCAGCACAGGCATGCAGAGGCCTATAATTAAATGCCTCCAAGTACTACCCCCTGCATGCATTACTTCTTTTAATACTATAGTAACTTCAGAGTAGGTAATGATACTGCCCCCCAGCACATGTATATGGTAGACAACCCAAAGAACCAACTTCTGACTGTTGGACTGAGTCTGTGTTTGCTTCTTCACCTAGGAGCCAGCGCGGGAGGGCAGGAGGAAGAATCATTTCAGCCTCACAGCACCCTCAGCATCACCAAAGCGTCCCAGGCTCACAGAGCACATTATCAACAAGCATCAGAGCGTTCCTCTGAAGAAAAGGGCCTTATTACACGCTGCCTGAGGGGCTCTAGAGGCGTGGAAACGTAAAATGCATTTAGAAAATGACTTGGACTTCCCTATCAAAATGGAAAATGCACAGGTCCTCTGGGTCCAGCAATCCCACCGGAGGGACTCTGTCCCAAAGGCAGCCTGCACATGTGCCAGCAAGTCTGTGTGCAATGAAATTCTGCAGGGAAGGATGGACATGAGGTAAATGTCCCTCAATGACAGGGAAGAATCAAACTGAGGAGAGTAAGACACACCCAGATCCATGGAGTGGAAAGGTCTCTAAGACACATTTTCAAAAGATAATTTTTATGTTGATTAAAATTGTTATTATGTGTATAAATAGCATGTTATACATATACACACATTGATACGTGTGTGTGTGTAGAAAAAAGATTGAAAGGAAATTCACCAAACTATTCAGTGTTTCCTTCATGTCAGAGAAGCATCCGGAGCATCCTCCGAAGACTTTTAATGGTTTAAATTATTCATGCTAAAAATGTATTCACACATCACTCATCAGATAAAAAAATTAATTAACTAAATATCAAGTTCCTTTTATATTTTCGCCATCTTCTCATTTGCTCTAAGTTCTGCTTTTCTGGACTTTTCCTCAGTATATAATTAATGGAAGTTCAGAGTTAAACTACAGTCAAAACGTACAAGCATATAAATTTGAAGAAAACATTACCAACAATCACACCACCCAACCAAACTATTAACATTTGATAAAGAAAGAAGGGAACGAGGAGGTACTATGCCCATCTATGGTGGGCATACCCGTCACCCAGTGGCTCACACACTTCATGTCGAGTTTTGTTCCCTGACCTTTCCACTCAGTATGATACTGAGGATTTTCCCCCAGGTCATTACTTATCCTTCAGAAATGTGTTTAATGAATACACAACATTTGAATATACGAATGTACCTCTTAGGCATTTAGATTGATTTCAGGTTTCTTATTGTTAAATATAAACCGACAATAATTATTCTTTGCACATATCTGTCAATATCTCTAATTAAGTATTTACTTACATAGATTCCTAGTAAAATATGGATTTATGGGGGTAAATGTTTTAAGCCTCTAAGGCTCTAAAGATATTGTACACCAGGTTGCACTAATTAAAATCCTACTAGCAGGATGTAAGGTTTCTCATTTCATTCTAGCTTTGCTATTAGTGCTTATTAATATTTTTAACCTTACCTCTTTGATAGGGGTGGGGGTGTCTAATTGATTTTCAATTTACATATTTTTTCTAAGTCATAATATTTGGTTACCAGCGAAGGTAAGTATTTCCGTATGTAGTTTTGATCACTTTCCCCAGATTTTCCACTGAGTATATATACCAATTTCTTGTCCCTTTGTGATGCTGGTGTGTACCTGTGTGTAACTTGGCCGAACACTAATTTATACAGATACACACATACACATATTTAAGATAATACTCTTATGACCCTTTGTCTGCTGCATGTTACAGATATTTTTCTGAGTCCTGTCTTCATTTTATTTATATGTTTCTATGCAAAAAAGAAACCCTTCTATCTATTCAGTGCATAAATCTTTCCTCTACGACTTCTTCCTTTGATTTTATGCTTATACTACCTGGTCTACTGTATTTGTTTTTTGAGAAATTTACTTTTCAATGTGTCTCAAGTTCTTGGGAGGCTTCGAAAGAGGCACCAACCTAGGAAAATTCTATTTCCAGGAAGAGTTCACTAAATATATCTTGTTCTAAATAAAAACTCAGGATATTAATAAAAGAAATACACAGAATATGAAGAAACTGTCACCAAACTTCCTAGAAGAAGTGAATCAATGTTCACCTTTCTTTGCTTCTGGAATCTTGAGGCAAAGTAGGCAGGAACCAGATGAAATGAGGTCACGTTCAACCTCCATAATAGGAACAGTGACATTGGCAGGATGCATGTTGACCTCCATGGGATGGATGGATATATATATATATATATATTTTTTTTTTTTCTTTTTTATTGGTGGAGTGCTGGGGTTGAACCCAGGGGCACTTACCCACTAAGCCACATTCCCAGCTATTTTTATTTTTTATTTTGAGACAGGGTGTGGCTAAGATGCTTAGGGCCTCTCTAAGTTATTGAGGCTGGCTTTAAATTTGCAATCCTCCTGTCTCAGCCTTCAGTTTGTTTTGTTTTGGCACAGGGTCTTGCTATGTTACCCATTCTGGTCTTGAACTCCTGGCCTCAAGTGATCCTCCTGCCTCAGCTCCCAAGTAGCTGGAACTACAGGCACATGCCACTGTACCCAACTAGTGGGTTATATTTTTAATATGTGACTGACAGGGAAAACAATTTCACCAGTTCATCCACTTCAACATCAACTGCAAGACTAGTTAGATAAGATCTTTCCTATTTAAGAAGATTTTTTGCTTTTAATTTTTTTCTACTTTTCCCTTATGGAAAATTTCAAATATACAAAAAGCAGAAGGAATAGTACATTCAACCTCCTCCTCCTCGATACTATTACCCAAATTTAACAATGATCAACCATAAACCATGTGTTTCACTCACTCCTACCCTCCCCCACTACTCCCACATCCAGATTATATGGAAGCAAGTCCCAAACATTTTATCACTTCCTCTGTAAATATTTCAGCATGAGAAAGGTCTTTTAAGGACACTGTTTCCATTCAGCTACTGTAAAGCCTGAGGCGTTGCTATTTAAAGCATTAGGTTGCTGTTACCTTTGCCAGGAAGCAATGGAGCCCAATCTTCATATTTATATTCTTTTGTGTTCCATGTCCCACTGCCATCTCACTGCTCCCTGGAATTGTTCTTTGTTTTTTGGTAGCAGGGATTGAACCTAGGGTGCTTACCCCGAGACATATCCCTGGTCCTTTTTATTTTTTGACACAGGGCCTCACTAAGTTGCTTGAGCCTCCCTCAGTCTCTGAACTCCCTTTCCCACCAGCAGATACCAAATCTGCAGATGCTCAAGTGCCTTATATCAAATGGCATGGTCTTACAATACAACTTATGCACATTTCCCCATACACTGTAGATCATCTGTAGATGACTTATAATACTTCATACAATGTAAACGTTATGCAAATAGTTGCAGTACTGATTTTTTTCCTTTGGCACTGGGGATGCAACCTGGGGTGCTTAACTACTAAGCCACATTCCCCAGTCCTTTTTATATTTTTATTTAGAGACAGGGTCTCGCTAAGTTGCTTAGGGCCCTACTAAGTTGATGAGGCTGGCTTTGAACATGCGATCCTCCTGCCTCAGCCTCCTGAGCTGCTGGGAGTACAGGCATGTGCCACTGTGCTTGGCTGCAGTGATGAATTTTTAAGGGAACAATGATAAGGGGAAAAAACCCTCTGCACACGTCTGGTACGATGCAATTGTTTTCCTGGGTATTTTCAACCTGAGGCCAGTGGAATGTGCAGATGCAGAACCTGCAGATATGGAGGCCTGGGCCACCTGCTTGGCCTTCCTGCACAGGCCCCCTCCTGCTCCAGGCTGTTTCTCCTCTCAGCACATGGCTATCACTCTCTCACGGTCTGTTCTTCCTCCCTCTCTCTGACTTTTCCCTGTGGAGGCCTTTAGGATGGAAAAGAAGTCACTCAGTTCAGGAATGAGGCTATCAAGGAAGGACGTGAGGGCTCCCAAGTTCTTCCCTGCTCTGGCACTGGATGCTGAGCACACTCAGCTCAGGCCTCGAGAGCCTCTGAGCATTTCTGCAGCTCCGGACTTGCACAGGAGCAACGAGGCCTGAGCCACCTTTCTCAGCTTAAACAAAGGACTCTCTCTTTCCTTCTTCCTGCCTTAGGGATAATTTCTTTCATATATATATATATATACATATATATATATATATATATATATGCTGAAATATATTTGTTACAACTGCACAAGAAATTGCACTGGGTTAATTTTTATTTAATCAGAAAACTAAACACACCCCAAGCAGGGACATGAACATAATCAGGTTACCTCGTTAAAGACCTTGGAGGTGACGTGCTTGTCCAGAATGGGAACATAGGTGGCACTGTGGGGCACGGTGGTCCCTGACAAGGCGTCCATGATGGTGAGTTTCCTGGCTACCAGGCCATGGGTCTGAAGCCAGCTTGCTGAGGACATCTCTGAAGAGCTAAGAACAGAGGATTGTGGGGTTTTAAAACTTCCGACTTAATGGGTCATGAGCAAAAACAATGAAATTATCCTCATAAAATGAAGGCTCTCACTTGTCATCGGAGATTTGGCTTCCTTCTCCAGTCCACTTTTCTGACAATCTGTCGTCTGGATACTCACTCGTCAGCAGGATGCTCATTTCTGTGGAAGAGGTAATGGCAGATATGTGCTTTCCTCACATCTAGAGTTTTTATCCAAATGCACGAGGATCACGCTTGTGCCGTTCAGTGCCATTGTGATGGAAGGATACAAGGGACCATGTGTTGGAGATCACATCTTGACCTGTCAGGGTGGGTTGTCAGGCAAGGCTCATTTGCAATTTACACTAAAGACCAAAGTAGGTAAATAGGAGCCTTGCTAACGTGCCTCACTCCAGGGAAGGTCTCTGCCCCTGGATGAATCAGACACACTCATTCTCTGATTGTCCAGAAAACACACTGTTTAAAGGATCAGTGAGAACACCAGGAACCCATGATTGACATCATGAGACTCCCTTGCAATTACAGAAGAGAGCCCTGGTTAAGATTTCAGATTCCAGGGCTGGGGATGTAGCTCAGTTGGTAGAGTGCTTGCCTAGTACCCACAAGTCCCTCCCTTCAACCCCCAGCACCAAAAAAAAAAAAAAAAAAAGATTTCAGATTCCAAAGTGTATTTCGTGGTTTCTCAGCTCTATGTGGGAAATCAAAGACTTTGTTAGGTTGAGTTTTGAAATTAATATCTGGAGTTTTAAGGATATATCCTCATAGGTACTTGGCTTTATGAATGGAAAGGGATGTCACCTCACTGAATGAGGAGCATCTGGAGGGAGGGGTTAAATAGGTTGGTTCGCCACCTCAGAAATCAAATCCTGAACTGTGCGCGTAGCAGAGACATGACAGGCTAAGTGACATTGAGGGAAAAATATGTCACACAGAGCAAGCCCTGAAAAAAGGGTTTGACTAGGCTCTGAGGACTAACAACAGGTGCATGTTGGCCACCAGCTGGGGACTATACGTATGTGTGGCTGGGATAAATTATTTACTATTTTAGGTATAGGGGAAAATAATATGACTTCAATTTTTTAAAATTTATTATTTTAAGAATAATAATTTTATCAATAGTAATAAATTCTGAGTGGAAAAGTCATGTTTTCCTCACATTTAGCCCCAAAGGGCTAATAATTTAGACCACAGAGGGGCTCATCAGATAGCACCACCAATGATTGAAGGGAAGAAAAAAAAAAACACTATGAAGCATAAGAGGTTCATATTCAAAGGATGGAGTGGCCACAAGCAGCTTGTGTGTCGAGCACACAAGAGCCAGCAGCACAAATCCAGTCATGAGGAATCCAGCCTACCAACGCTGGTAGGGCCGATGGACAAGGGAGCCCTCCAAATGGGAAGCAATCTGAGAACCTTTGAAACAGGATTCATTCTCCCCAACACATGCCTACTCAGTGCATTCAGGAATAGGTACGCAGGCCAAAGGAGGCTGGCTGGCATTTCCTGGGACAGGGACTCTCGTGCACTTGCCTCTGTCGCTTAGAGAAAGGCTCCAGCTGCTGGATTTGGAGAGACTGTCCTTTCTTCCACTGCAAGGTGAGCTCTTGAGGGAGGACATCTGGCTCCTGAGCAAGCTGGTTTTGGTTGATTCTGTTGGTACCACAGGGAGAGGGATTAAAGGAATCTGGGGTGGAAGGAGATACTTGATTCGATGTGCCTATTTCCCTAGATCCTTAAAAGAAGAATGCAACCTGAGTGTCCCAGCCTTCAGAGGGTGGCTGAGAGCTGCAATCATGGCTTGATCCCTTTATCTGAGTTCAAGCTGTGCTCCTCTTGGAAAAAAACCCACTTCCACAATCGTTCACATTGTTGGCAGAATGCAGTTCCTGTGGCTGCAGGACTGAGGTTCTCATTTGCTAAGCCAGCAGCCTGTCTCCTCGCAAGGCACCTACATTGCTTCCCACAACCTTCAAGCCAGCAATGGTGCATTGAATTCCTATCACGGAAATCAAATCTCCCTTTTTCTTTTGCCACCAGCTGGAGAAAGCGCCTGCTTTCAAAGGATTTCATGTGATCACACTGGACCCCCTGGATACCTTGGCTTTAAGTCAATGTGACATAACCATGAGAGCAATGTCTCCTCAAGTTCAAAGGCTTCGTTCAGGGTTTAGGGCAGGACATCTCTGGTGAGCCCTTTTAGAAATTCTGCCCACCACAGCTGCTGTTCAGACTTCCATTACATTGTTCTTAACCTTTCCTGGGTCCCCTGACTGATCTAATGGTGACACTGAATCTGTGTGCTTTAAGATAAAGAGTCTGTGACAAGGTGTCTTGGTTCCTTTTCATCCTTGGTAACACACACTACACTGGCTGCAAATGTGTTCTGAGTTCTTCACAAGCACCAAGGCTCTCTGTAAGCATTTGTGAAAGAAATGCATCCATGTTTTCAATAAAGGAGGGGGACTCGATCTCTCCTACAAGAAATTACATAGTGGGAGTGAAACTTAGCCAACAATCTGCAAATTACTGCCAATCTCTCTGCTGCCCAGAACAGTAGCGCCCAGGTCTCCATGCATGGAGATGAGGCTGTGTTATGTGGTGCTTGATGTCTTTCTAGGCAATAAGAGAGAGAGACTGATCTCCCTGCCTCTGTAGCCAGAGTGAAGAAAGATGCATTTTCTTGGGAGCTATGTCTGTGAGTAAAAGATCAATGTCCCTCCACAGGGTAGCTGAGTTCCTGCTGCTGACCTCACTGGCAGGCCACCATGTCCACAATCACAAGGCAAACCCCATTAGAAAAACAGGTGTGGCCAAAAGAAAGTGAAATCCAGTTCTCAAAGTCCCCAAACAACAACAACTACAAAAAAGATGCACTAGGGCCAAACCCTCAAAATACTGAATAAAAACAGATTCGTCTGGCAGTGGATTCAAGCATTTAACTCTTCCCCAGACTCTGTTGAGCCACTCACTCCATTTCAGCACTCCTCCACTTTTAAAGTGGAAATGAAATAAAAATTCAGTCCCTGGTTGCCTGCCCCATATCAAGGATCCTGGATAAAAGTGAGATGTTTAGAACAAGTGGCAAATGACAGCTGTAGCCAAACTCAGGTCTACTGGGTGGGGCAGGCAGGACCGGCACTGGGGATACAGCACCAAGTGGCCTCATTATGGGAAGCCTGATTGTACCCCAGGTGTAAGACACTTTTCTCTTGTACAGAGACATTGGGAGTAAGTGGACAGGTTGCTCACAAGGGGCTGAGTTGCAGCAAGTGGCCTGTTCCAGAAAGCCTCCTGGTCCCTGTGAGGTCAAGGCTGGCATCTACTGCCTTGAGACATGGGGACCCCCATGAGATAGCAGTGGGAAAAGCCTCCATGATCTTCCCTCTGGGAGACACCCACATTCTGGTCTGAGGAGACCTCAGTTGACACCTTAGGCAGAAGCAGCAGGGACCACAAAGAGACACAGGGATGCCAGAAAAACAAAAAGAAATAATACCAGAAACATACCACAAAGGCTATAAAAATTAAATTGCCATGGCAACCACAGCCCACAGAAGCAGGCCAAGGCCTACATTGCTCAATTTAAACTGGGTGGCCACTTCCCCAAATAAAAGACTTACGTGGGATCCAGAGTCTCCAACATAATACACAAAATGTTCAGGATCCCACAAAAAATCACTCGTCCTATCAAGAACTAAGAATCAGATCTTGAATAAGAAAAAAACAACAGTGATGCCGAGAAGATGAGTCGGAAGTTAGAATCCTCAAAAAAAGTTAGAGTCATCCAACAAGGATTTGAAAGAAGCTCCATCCAAATGCTTTCATGATTAATCACTAACTCTCTTGAAACAAATGAGCAAATAGAAAATGAAACCTCTCGTGAGAATGAAAAAGACAGAAAGAGAGAAGATTGACATAAGGCATGAACAGCAGGAACGAAAGAAGGGACGTTAGTATGGATCTTGCAGCCAGCGAAAAGGTAACGAAGGAATACAATGAGCAAGTTTACGCTCACAAATATAACGAAGTAGAATAAAATGGACCTACTCCCCAAAATCCACTAACTTCTAACCCTTAAACTAGATGAAATAGATGATAATAACATTAAAACCATTATGGATATTGAATTCATAATGAAAAATGTTCTGAAAAAGACATCTGTAGGTCTAAATGGTTCCATGATGATTTTTAAAAATTTGTTCTAATTAGTTACACATGACAGTAGGATGCATTTTGACACATCATACATAAATGGAGAACAACTTCTCATTTTTCTGGCTGTACATGACGTGGAATCACACTGGTCATGGAATTACCAAACATTAAAAGAATCACATCATTTTCTTCCAGGAAGAGGAGGGACAATTTCCCAACTCATCTGATGAGGACTGTATTAGCCTGATGCCAAAACTGGACAAAGAGAGTCCTAAGAAAGAAAGAAACACAGACCAATAGTTTTCAAGAATTTTGACACAAAAATCCTCAACAGAATATTAGCTAACAGAACCTAGCAATATAGTAAAAGAATGGCACACTGAGACCAAGAAGAAAATATTCAAGATATACAAGGCTGCTTCAACATTTGAAAATCAATGGAATCTGCACTATCAATAGACAAAATAAGAAAAATCACATATCAACATAGAAAAATTATTTGCCAAAATCCTGCATCCATTGTTGATTAAAAAATAAAAAAAAAAAACTTTCAGAAAGTTAGGAAGGTGGAGAGCTTTTCTCAATTTGAAGAACATGTGCAATCACGCATAACTAAAATCATAATGGGAAAAGACTGAAAGACCTTTGTTCAGTATGGTACTGAAAGTTCTAGATACTGCAACAAGGCAAGAAGAAGAAATAAAGCCAGAAAGATTGGAAAGGAGGAGATCAAACTCTCCCTATTTGCAGATAATGTATTGTCTACAGAGAAAACAACAAGGTTTCTACCAAAAATAGCTCTTCTAGAACTGATGAGTTCAGCAAGCTTGTATCAACTCATTTTTTTTTATAGGACCTACATGCTGAAAGTTACAAAATGCTACTGCGAGACATCAAAAATGATCTAACTAAACAAAGAGACATAACGTGTCTGTGGGTTGGAGTAATTGGCATTATAGATGACATTTCTCCCAAATGGATCTGTAGGTTTAATGCTACTCCCAAAGACATCTCAGAAAGATTTTTTTTATAAACATAAACATGTTCTAAAATGTGCACATAAATATCAGGTCCTGGAACAGCTATGAAAATTTTGAAAAATCAAGTTGGAAGCATCACTGGACCTGATTTTAAAACTTACCATGTAAACACATGAATCAAGACCATGGGGTATTGTCAGAAAAATAGACACTGGCTCAATCAAACAGAACATAGAAAATAGATTTAACTCATACAAACATGCCCAGAGGTTTTTGACAAAGGTTCAGATGAATTCACTGAAATGCAACCTTTTCAGTAAATGCTTCTAGAGCATTCTAGGCCAAAAAGAAAGCCGAAAAAAATTTTTGACCTAAAATTCAAACCCTGCACAAAATTGAACTCAAATTCATCGACTTAAATGTGAAACATAAAACTATAACACTTCTAGAAAAAAACATGTAAGAGAAAATCGTCAAGAATTAACATTTGTTCTTGGATTTGACACCAAAAGTAGGATCCGTGAAAGGAAAAACTGATAAATTGAACTTACTGAAATGAAAAGTTTCTGCCTGGCAAAAGATCTCATTAAGAGGATGAAAAGACAAGCTACCGATTGTGAAAAAAATATATGCAAATGATGTGTCTGGTATCTAGACTAGTGAAGAACTCTAAAAGGCCAGCAGTAAAGACAGACCATTCATTTAGAAAACGGGCAAAACAGGCACAAACACCTGACTAAAGATGATCTGTAGATGGCATGAAGAGAGGTTCAACATCATTAGCAATCAGGGGAATGCAGCCCCTGTCAGAAGGGCTAAAATAAAAAATAGTGCCACCTCATGCTGGTGAAGGTATGGAGTAACTGAATCATTCATTCACTGTGTACAATCGCACAGTACTCTGGAAAAGTCTGGCAATTCCCTTAACGATGAAAGAGCCATATGACCAACAGTTGCGCTCTTAGATATTGTATCCTAAATACAAAAACTTACGTTACACAGAACTTGTACATGAACATTCAGAAACTGCTTTATTGGTAACAGCCAAAAGTTGAAAATGACTTGGATGTTCTTCAACAGATAAATGGTTAAACCAACTGTGGTACATCCATTTCTTGGAATACTACTCAGAAATGAAAAAGAATGAACCATTGACGTAGGCAGAAACTTGAATGAGCTTTCAAGGAAGTACGCTGAGGGACAAAAGCTAGTCAGTTCCAAAAGGTGATACAGAATATTTTTCAAATGCCAACATTTTAGAAATAGAGACCTAATTGTTGCCAATAGTTATGAAAGGATACACAAGGAAGGTGATGTGGTTATAAAAGGGCAATAGGAAGGATCCCTGTGGAGATGAAATTCTTCCTAAACACAGATGGTCACACACACACACACACACACACACCCCAAATACATATAAGTAAAACTGGGACATCCATGTAAGCACCCTGGTTTTGAGACTATATTGTTATTTTGCAAGATAGTACCATTGGGGGAAGTGGGGAATAGGGTAGTTCTATGGGATCATGTAAATATACAATTATCTTAATAAAAATTTTAACTGAAAAATTCTACGAGGGCTGAGGGGGCTGAGGCTAGCTCAGTGGAAGAGCACTTGCCTAGCATGCGTAAGACCTGGGTTCAATCACCAATACCACCAAAACAAACAAACAAACAAAAACCCCCACAGGGTCAGGGCTTTAAAAGAAATTCTTGTGTGTTCGGTTCTAGTCTATTTTCTTGTATTGAAGGGAAACCAATAAAAAGAGGAGAGTCATGTGTTCACTTATACCTGCATGGAGGGTTTTCTTTTTTAGCACCTGCTGATTTGAAAGGTCCCATGGTACTTTCAACGTATGTAGGGATGAGGTTTGCGTTGATGCAACATCAGATTGAGGTTTTGCACATTTTTCTGGGATTGCAACCATAGAAGAGATTTCCTTTTGATGCCTGTTTTGATTTAGATAAAACATAGACAAAGAAAGAAAAAGGGAGAAAAAGAAAAAGAAAATTTCCATCAAGAAGGAAGACTAAGTCAATGTATTCATGTTGAATATTGCAAACTTAGAGAAGTGAATGAGCCCTCCCTTATTTGGACTAATGTAAGAATAGCCACCTATTCCTGCCCCAGCAGAAGAGTCAACAGGGGTCCAGTCCTCGAGTCAGGTGGGAACATGTGGCTCCATCACAGGTCTGTTCCTCATGGGGTGACCTCGTTGAAATTGCTCAGTCTTCTTGAAACTTCTACACTCTCCTCATCTATTCCTCAGGAAGATTCGCCCGTGCACCCACTGTGTAGGGCTGATGGGGGGCTAGCAGGGAGAGCCCGGTGTAAGCATGTCTGCATTACAGAAACCCATTTCTCTAATCACAGTGTCAATCCGCAAGCTCTTACAAAAGCCAGAGAAGGGAAACTCTCGCCTTGGACTCCCCCACTAGTGAGAGATGGTGACAATCCATTCTGGGGAAGATCTGGAGCCAAGAGGGAAATGCTTCACTAGTTTCTGACACATTTCTTTCTCTGAAGCTCTGAACACAGCAGATGTAGACAGGAAAGTTTCCAGAACATTCTCCTGCTCTACCACTTTAAAGTGTGCTCCCCCTCCTTCACCAACCTGTCTCACACCCCACCAAACGCCTCCACGGAGCACCCGACCCACGTCCCCGAATCCTTTGTGTGAAGGTACACACGGCGCATCCCCTAGCGGAAGGGATCAAGCGCACATTGATTGTGCATCCCAGTTCCCCTGTGCACAATCTGTTCTCAATAAATGTTTGGAAAAGGATTTGGGGCTGTTAAATATTTTCTTCGCCTGGAAAAACTAGAAAAAGGTAGTTTGTGGTTGACCACAGCTAAGTGGGAGAAATAACGTTTCCTAACGTTGTTAAGTGAAAAGGAAATTCAGCAGCGTGGTTCTGCGGGATGAAGGCTGTATTTAGCACTTCCCTTCGTGTTAAGTATGACTGGGCGCACTCTCATCTGATCCACCCACGGGGAGGAAACTCAGGCCCAGCAAGGGTAAGTGACTTCCCCGAAGTCGCCCAACATGTACTAGTGGAAAGTTAAAATGTTTCTGTGTCCAACTCCAGAAACGGCTCCCTCCAGCCCTCAAAAATAAAAATAAAATTAAACAGACAAAAAAGATAAAAATAAAAAGGACTTCATCCACTACTCAAATTAGCAGACACAGCCAACTGACCAAGTCAACTTCCAAGAAACAGCTGGTCTTTTTGTGCTGAGATCTTAAATTTCATTAAACAAGGGTAAGAAGGGATTTAAGGTGCAGGCCTGAAAGTGCACAGAAAGTAATGTACATTTAAGAGCAGTTCTTTTATTTGAGTCTTAGTTTATTTGTCCAAATTTGCTGAGTTTAGCCGGGCATGGTGACTCACTCCTGTAATACCAGTGGCTTGAGAGGCTGAGGCAGGAGGATCATGAGTTCAGAGCCAGCCTCAGCAACTTAGCGAGGCCCTAAGCAACTCAGTGCGACCCTGTCTCTAAATAAAATACAAAATAGGGCTGGGGATGTGGCTCTGTGGTGGAGTGCCCCTGGGTTCAATCCCTGGTACCAACAAACAAACAAACAAAAAAACAAATTTGCTGAGTTTAGAAGATGTACCTGTATTCCTAAATACTTAAAAAATATATTGTAAGATCTCATTATAAGATGACCATTATGAGACCATTTGACCATTTTTTTTTTTTTCCTGATACTAAGTCTATGCTACGGCCCTAGCCCATAATAATGCTCAATTTGCTAATAGGAAGACAGTCGATTTCAATGAAAAAGAAATATGATTTAATTTTGTTTTTCAATTTCTTTCCATTTGGTTTTCACTCTCAAATAAAAAGACATCCTCCTGGCAGGGTAGGTGGTAACCCTGGAACGTCTGTTCACAGACCTTTGAATCATCTGAGTGAGTTTTGACACATTTCCTGAGTGTTGGGAATATTTTTGATTTGGGATTTAACTACGAATTAGAAATGTATTATAATATAGGGTGGAGAACAAAACCCTCCCAACCAGAGCCTCCATGTCAAAGATGGGGAATCTAAAGCCAGGTGCATGCCTGTCATCCAGGCTACTCAGGAGGCGAGGCAGGAGGATCCCACGTTCAAAGCCAGCCCAGTAATTCAGCAAGACCTTGTGTCAAAGTAAATCAATCAATCAATTAATTAAGGAATAGCAATAAGGAAAGGAGTCCAGCAGTGATGGATAGGTTCAGAGACAAGTTAGCCCTCGCCAAGGTCCCACTAGGTGAAGTCCAGGCCAAGGCCTCCTGACCTCCAAGATAAATCTCCTTCATTACACAGCACCTCTCTGTCCTGTCACTGCTTGGGTTGGGGGACCTGTCTACACTTGGTAGAACATAAAAGTGGCCTCTTCAAGACAATTGATTGCTATTAATTTATTCTCTCTGCTCGGAAAAAAAAAAAAATCCTAACTAAACTCTACTATGTGATTCTTACACTAAAATAAAACTTCCGAGAGGGAAGTCAAGGAGAATGAGCAGGGGGTCTGAGAGGACCCCCAATGACAGGGTCAACAGGAGGTCTGGCCCACTCACTTGTTTTCTTCCTTCTCTCCATTGTACCACCAGTCCATGATCAGGGACTTGGAATAAAGGTCTTGCACTTTCTCCAGGTCACTGTAGCCCTGCTCCATCTCCTGAACCAAAAGAGTCACATCTTCATTCTGCTGAAATGAGAAGTGAAGACATGGTGAGGTTGTATCAGAGCTCCCATCTCAAACATTTCTAGCAGAAAACTGGCTGTATTGGGAAAAGAGGAATCTCAAGAATTCCACAGGATTCTTACATTATTCCATTTCTAAGCAACTTCTGGACAGATAATGCTCCTGTAATAAACTGGACATATTGAAGTATACAACTTGAAAAGTTTTAACATCCACACCTGTGGAATCATTATTATGATCAAGGGCAAATATGCCCTCCTTCCTTCAACCCCTCTTCCCAATTCCTCTCCTTGGCATTCTGCTATGACATGTATATTTGAATTTTCTAGAATTTTATGTAAATGGAATCGTATAGCAAGTACTCTTTTCTTGTGTGGCTTCCTTCACGTGGATAATTATTTTGAGATTCACCCATGCTGTAGCAGGGAGCAATAGCACATTCGTTTTACTGCTGAAGATGATTCCAATGTATGCAAGACCTTAATATTTATTCATTTGCCTGTTGATGGACAGTTGAGCTATTTCCAGAATTGGGCTACTATAAATAAAACTATGAATTTTCATGTGTAATTCTGTGTCTGGACATCGGCTTCCATTTCTCATGGTGGGAACTAGAAGTGGAATCTCTGGATCATACAGATGGTGATGTCGAACTTCTGAAGAAACTACCCAAGTATTCCACAATGGTTGTACCAGTCTATGTTCCCATCAGTAATGCGTGAGAGTCCCATTTCCTCCACATCCTTGCAGACACATGGTATAGTCAGTCATTCTAATTTTAGCCATTCTCTGCAGGTGTGACAGTATCCAGTCCCGCCAGCAATGCTGTGGTCCTCTAGTAAGCACTGCGTTTTCTCACAGTTTTTGATTTTTGCCATTCTGACAGGTATGCAGGGATATCTCATATGGGTCCAGTTTGCATTCCTCTAAGGCTAATGAGGCTGAACCCTTTCATGAGCTTATCTGCCATCATTGATCCTCTTCAATGAAATGCATGCATGTGTTTTACCTATTTTCTGATCGGATGTTTTGCTTTTTGCTGTTGAGTGTTGAGAACTCTTCATATTCTTTGATACGTCATTTGCAGATACTTCTCCATGTCTCTAGCATCTTAGGGCGTATGATAATACAAAAAGCACACTCCTCTCTAGAAGGGCATTCTTAAAACAAACGTCTTCTAGGCAAGATTGGAGGATTGGAGGATAGCGTTGTATTTACCTCCTGCCATTAGCCCTTAGAACTTGTTGCTTTTTCGGATGGTCTGAGAAGTCAGGAGACAACTACCTGACATTCAAAATTGTTGAAAGTTTCTCAAATATCCGTATACAGCAGTGGGTAACAAACTTCACACATAGACCCCAGGGACCCTTGTTTAGAATGCAGATTCCTGAAGTTTGACAAAATGTTGATGATTATTGATTTTGAGTGATGGTTTTCTTGGGGTTCAGGCACCTTCAGACTTTTGGGTGTGTTTGAGACTTTCCATAAAAAAAGTTTAGGAGAAAACAAATTCCATTACGATTCCTGGGCCTCCATGCCTACAGCCTGATTTAGCGCTCTACAGTGGACCCCGGAGTTTGTGTCCCAGTTCAGGTGGTCCTTATACCCCACCCCCTTTTTATTTTTTGGTACTGGAGATTGAATCCAGGGGCAGTTTACCACTGATCTACATCCCCAGCCCTTTTTATTTTTTTATTTTATTTTGTGACAGGATCTGGCTAAGTTTCTCAGGGCCTCACTAAAAGGCAGAGGCTGGCTTCAAACTTGTGATCCTCCTGCCTCAGCCTCCTGAGTCATTGAGATTACAGGCTAGCACCACCATGCCTGGCCCTTAGATCATTTTTGAGAAATGCTGGTATACTTTCATCAGTTCATTTGTTTAACTTGGTTTTCTCTGTGGTTTTTACTAAGGTACTCTCTGCACCTCCATCTATAATGTTAAAATAAATGAACACTCTTTGCTTAGCCCATCTAACTCTTACCTGAAGAGCCTCCTGAGGAATGGGATCCTTGTAACCAAAATTATAAGAATGGAACTCTCCTCCTGTTAAAGAAGCAAGCTCTTGCAAAAATTCATTTGCAATCTCGTCATTGTAATTGAAGGAGATGGTATAAATAGGAATCTTCTGGAAAACTTTGACTTGCTCTATCACCATTTCAGGTGGCTGAAATGAGAAGAAAGGAGATGGAAAAGAGAAAGAGAAAGAAAAATGAAGATGTGAAAAATCCTTAGTATTTGGCCTAGAGAGAGATTCTGAAATAGTAATTCCTCATAAAGTGATAAGGGGCACTTTTAATGTTAGTTATACATTACAGAAGAATGCATTTTGACACATCATGTGGAAATGGAGTATAACTCCTTATTCTTCTGGATGTACATGATGTAGAATCACACTGGTTATATAGTCATAGGGTAATAATGTCCTATCCGTTCTACTTTCCTCCTACACCCCACCCTCTCCCCTCCCTTCACTACCTTCTACCTAATCCAAAGTACCTCTATTTTTCCCTAGCCCCACCCCTCCTTTGTGAATAAGCATCTGCATATTAGTGAGAACATTCGGCCTTTGGTTTTATGGGACTGGCTTATTTCACTAAGCATGATCGTCTCCAGATCCACTCACTTACTGGCAAATGCCATATAATTTCATTCTTCTTTAAGGCTGAGGAATTATTCCATTGTGTATATGTACCACATTTTCTTTATCCATTCATCTGTTGAAGGGTATCTAGCTTGGTTCCATAGTTTGGATATCGTGAATTGAGCTGCTATAAACATTGACGTGGCTGTGTCACTGTAATATGCTGATTTTAAGTCCTTTAAGTGTAAACTGAGGAGTGGGATGGCTTGGGTCCATTCCAAGTTTTCTGAGGAATCTCCACACTGTTTTCCATAATAGTTGCTCCAATTTGCAGTCCCACCAGCAATGTATGAGTGTACCTTTTTCCCCACAGCCTCACCAACATTTATTGTTGCTTGTATTCTTGGTAACTGCCATTCTGACTGGAGTGAGATGAACTCTCAGTTTTGATTTGCATTTCTCTAATTGCTAGAGATGTTGAACATTTTTTCATATATTTGTTGATCAGTTGCATTTCTTCTTCTGTGAAGTGTCTGTTAAGTTCCTTAGCCCATTTATTCATTGGGTTATTTGCTTTTTTGATTGAATTTTTGAGTTCTTTATATATCCTGGAGAATAGTGCTCTATCTGAGGTGTGTGTGGTAAAGATTTTCTCCCATTCTGTAGGCTCTCTCTTGACATTATCAATTGGTTCCTTTGCTGAGAAGAAGCTTTCTAGTTTGAATCCATCCCACTTACTGATTCTTGATTTTACTTCATGTGCTTTAGGAGTCTTGTAAAGGAAGTCAGGTCCTCGGCTGAGATGGCCACGATTTGGGCCTATTTTTTCTTCTATTAGGCACAGGGTCTCTGTTCTAGTGCCTAAGTCTTTGATCCACTTTGAGTTGAGTTTTGTGCAGGGTGAGAGACGGGGGTTTAATTTCATTTTGTTACCTGTGGCTGTCTAGTTTTCCCAGCACCATTTGTCGAAGAGGCTATCTTTTCTCCAGTGAATGCTTTTGGCACCTCTGCCTAGTATGAGAGAGCTGTATTTATGTGGGCTAGTCCTTGTGTCTTTTATTCTGTACCATGGTCTATGTGTCCGTTTTTGTGCCAATGCCATGCCATTTTAGTTACCATGGCTCTGTAATATAGTTTAAGGTCTGGTATTATGATGCCTTCTGCTTCACTTTTCTCGGTAAGGATTGCTTTGGCTATTCTGGGTCTCTTATTTTTCCAAATGAATTTCATGATTGCTTTTTCTAGTTCTAAGAAGAATGTCATTGGGATTTTAAATGGGCATTGCATTAACACTGTATAATGCTTTTGGTAGTATGGCTATTTTGACAATGTTAATTCTGCCTATCCAAGGGTATGGAAGATCTTGCCATCTTTTAAGGTCTTCAATTTATTTCTTTAGTGTTCTGTAGTTTTCATTCTAGAGGTCTTTCATCTCTTTTGTTAGATTGATTCCCAAGTATTTTATTTTATTTTTTTCCTGAGGCTATTGTGAATGGGGTGGTTTTCCTAACTTCTCTTTCAGTGGATTCATCACTGATGTATAGGAAAACATTTGATTTATGGGTCTTGATTTAATATACTGCTATTTGGGTGAATTCATTTCTCAGTTCTAGAAGATTTCTGGTGAAATTTTTTGGATCTTTTAAATATAGAATCATGTAAATGTGTCATTTCAATTCAATAAAGGGATACTGGCAGGTAGGGAGGGCACAAAGACCAACATGGGGCCCTTGCCTTCCCAAGTCTCACACTTCATTGGGAAGAAGAAGCAGGGAGAGAGACATTTTTTTTTTTTAGCCAAGTCGCTCAACTTTAAGTGCTCCTAAGCTCAGAGTCCAGGCCACTAAAGTGCTGGGCTATGCCTTAAAGGACTGGGGTGATAAGCCATGGGCAGACTATCCTGGCCATCAGGATTCTGGACTGGGTCCCTTGAATTTCCAGTGTGGCTTCTGTTATGGTTTGGATGTGAGATGCCCCCAAATGCCCATGGGTGAGACAGTGCAGGAAGGTTCAGAGGAGAAATGATTGGGTTAAGAGAGTCTAAACCCAATCAGTGATTTAACTCCCTGATCAAGTGGTAACTGAAGTGGTGGGGTGTGGCTGGAGAAGGTGGGAATTGGAGTGTGACTTTGGGTATATATTTTGTATCTGGAGGGTGGAGACTCTCTCTCTCTCTCTGCTTCCTGATCGTCATGTGAGCTGCTTCCCTCCCACACTCTCCCGCCATGATGTTCGGCTTCACCTTAAGCCCTGAGGATTGGAGGTGGCCTTCTACAGACAAAGACCTCTGAAACCAGTCACCTTGTCCTTTGGTGGCTGCCATCCTCTGATCTCAGGAGGGGGTCCCCACCTCCCTGATCCTGCTGCTGCTGCCCAAGGCTGGGCATTCCTAATGTTGCCAAGGTCCAGGCAGAAGGCTCTGGCAGGGCCAACCTTTCTTGGGCACTACTGGGCATGCTTGTAAGCACAGATGGATGGGATAATGCAGTCCTTTGTGAGTCCTTACTGAGAAAGGCCCATGCTGTTAACATGGCACTCAGGAACCTTCACAGCCTCCTCAATCCAGCTTTCTCACCTCTACCCCGCCTCAGCCTGTCTCCCTCAACCAGCCCCCACCGCATTTCCACACCTTGGTCCCTTCTGCCCAGCCACATCCCCAGCCATATCATCATCCCCACCACCATTCATCTCCTCTCCTCTGTTCAGAGCACTCCTTCCTCTCTTCCCATACACAGCTCCAATGTCCTCTCCAGGTGGGACCTTCCCTGGTCTTCTCTCCATCTCCTACCGCATTTGTCCTCTGTGCTCCTAGGACTGTGTCAGTGTTAACTGTACACACTTGTTCCTCTAGTGTGAAGTCCGCTCAGGCAGGATGAGCTATTGTTCACCTTTGTAGTCTCTGACCTTGACCCTCCACCCCAACACCCCCCCGGAAACATAGGAGGGAGGCAAGAATCTGCTTCTAAATGGGAAACACAGCAAAGTTGATTGGAAAACCATTCAAAATAAAATTTCTTTACACACCACCTCCCTGTCATATATCCAGTGCCCAGGGGGGAAAAAATCCAACTGCTTTAATCCCTCAACCATCTGACACAGGATATTCCAGAATATTTGCCTAGCAGTCTGCATTCGTAAACATCTTACAAAGGAAACCAGTTGATAGTCATTTGCTTCAGTGGATAATTTACATTGTGCTGGCCTGGAAATCCCTCTGTTTATTTAACAGCCGCAACACTAGTCTTTCATTCACAAAGCTGAACAGGCTCCTCCAGGACTTTTCAAATATTTCCCAGTCAGGCTAAACAAAACAAAGAACATTTCACTGGAAAGGCATGCTTTTGTTTAAATGAGGACTATGCTAAAATTAGGGGCACATCCAAGGAGGTTGTGCAGTGACATGTTTAGATTGAGTCCTCAAAGGGAAGAAAACAAAAAAAGGCTCTCCTGCTCTTAGTTGGTAGGAAAGTGTAAAACAGCCTTTAACCCAAGGCAGCTGACTCCCCTCCCAGGATGAGGGCACACAAAGGAATTCCCCGGGAGTCTTCTCACCTCAATTCTGGGCCCCTAAGCCTCGGGAGCATCTCTGCACAACTTCTTCATGGTGATTGTGAAGGTCCCCCAAACCCAGGCTCGGCATTCACTTTCAGAGGACTGGCAAGTCCAGCTTTGAAAATAAATACCTGATCAGGTCTCCCGTCTGTCAGAAGGTAGATCACTTGTGTTTCTTTATCAGCAAAAGCAATCTGCAGGGCATTCAGGGTGTTAGTGGAGCTTCCAACCTATGGGAAAAAAAGAGGAACCCAAAGATCTCACAAAAGAGTAGTATTTATTTTCTGCTTCCAAAAATAATAACAGGGGCTGGAGTTGTGGCTCAGTGCCAGAGCACTTGCTTAGCACATGTGGGGCGCTGGGTTCCATCCTCAGCACCACATAAAAAGAAACAAATAAAATAAAGGTATTGTGTCCATCTACAACTAAAAAGTTAATAATAATAATAACTTAAGTCCAATGATTTCAAGTCACCAAATCCCTGAATGTGTCATCGAAGTCTCTTTCTAGGCAGTCCAAGGACTACTAGCAGCTAGGACTGTGGATTTCCTACCTTGATGACAGAAATCTTAATGCAATTTTATATTTGGGTTTCTACGTGGGATGATAACTCAGTTACATCTTGTCCAGCTGACAAAAGAGCTTAAACAGGCAGCCTGGATGCACCCTGGTGGGGATTGTGTTTATTTTAAACCTGGATTTACTCATGATACCCAACATTTGGCAAACATGAGTGTGGCATCATTAGAAGTCTAACAATGAGCACAGGGACAAGTCTAACAAGTACTTGTGACTATAGACCTTCATGAGCACATTAGGTCATTTGTTGAATACTTAATGTGTGGTGCTGGGGATTGAACCCAGGGCCTTGTGCTTACAAGGTAAGTACTTTACCAGCTGAGCTATATCCCCAGCCCCCCACATTAGGTCTTCTACAGGTACATGACACTGAGCGAGGGACTAAATACTCTGTTTTACATATCATGGGAATAAACACACAAATACAGTTGGCACTCGGTCTGTGGATTCTATATGCATGGATTCAACTGACTGTGAATTGGAAATCTTTGGGGAAAAAGTTGCACCTGTACTGAACCAGACTTTTTTTCATTTCATTATTTCCTAAACAATACAGTTTAGCAACTATTTGCAAAGCGTTTACATTGTAGTAGGTGTTTTAAGTAATTGAAAAGTGATTTCAAGCACATGGGTGGATTTGTGCATAAGCAAATACTATTGCATCTGCAGATTTTGGTATCTATTGGGGATTGTAGAGCCAATCCTCCAGGGCTATTGAGGCACAGCTGTTCCAGTCAGAATCAGAGTCAATCAAAGGGAACAAGTTATGGCTCATTCTCTCTCATACATAATATAAATCATAACACCATCCACAACTCTTTATATAAAAAGGTAAGATTATGCACATTGTATATGTCAAGAGAGATGAATGACATTTCACTGATATTAAACAATTATAAATTAGAAGATTTTTTTTTCCTTTTTTTTTTTTTTTTTTGGTACTGGGGATTAAACCCAGGGGCACTTGACAACCAAGCCACATCCCCAGCCCTATTTTGCATTTTTTTTAGAGACAGGGTCTCACTGAGTTGCTTAGGGCCTCGCTAAGTTCCTGAGGCTGGCTTTGAACTAGTGATCCTCCTGCCTCAGCCTCCCAAGTGCTGGGATTACAGGTGTGCACCACTGCGCCCGGCTCTAGAAGATCTTTTGTAAGATATACAGGACTTTAAGATTTCTAACTGTTTCCTTAAATCTCTCCACTCATCTCAGGCCCAGAGTATCAGTTCAGCTTTAATTGTAAACAAGAAAACCAACTGTGGTTGAGCCAAGAAGAAAGGAATTTATGGAAAGGACATTGGATAGCTTATAGCATTACCAAACTGGCATGAGAATGTGGTTGAGGACCTCACACTGGGAGCAAGACCTCTAATCCTGCCACAGACCTGCCTGGTGGGGCCCCGCTGCAGCTCTGCTGCCAAGTACCAGACGCTACAGCTTGCCTTGCCAACACTAGGAGTGCTGGATGTGAGCTGGACCAGCATCCTGCTGTCCCTGCCACCCAAGGAGCTACATCAGACTGCACCTGCCATCACTGCCATGCAGGTCCTGCTGGGACCATCTGGAGTCACTGACTCGCAACTCAGAGTCCATGAGGCTGTTCTGATTGGTGGTGCCTGGGTTGTGCAATGCACACCCTAGCTGATGGGGCCAGGACCTTCGACTTCCATAAGGTGAACAGGCTCTGCCTCCCCTACCAAGAGTCAGGATAGGAAGGGAGTGGAAACTGATGGCCAAGCACATATCCAAGCCTCTGCCCAAGATGTCTCCACAACATGACCACATGTCACAGACCCAGACATGAGTGGCACATTCTGTGCCCTGACCCATCCAGCTGTTGTCACCTCGGTCACCTTCATTTGATTATACTCCCTTTCCTTTCTGTGGACATTTAGCAGCACTGAAGTCCTACCTGCCAGGCATTTTGCTAGATATGGGATATAACTCACAAAACCAGACCAAACTTTGTGTCTCGAGGGGCTTTCACAGGGCAGTGCAGGAGGCCTGGAAAAGCACCAGCAAACTCTGTGCGGCATCTTTCACTTTCACAGCTCACGCCCAGCACCGGATCTACCTTGCCTTAACTGAGTTGGTAACCAAGGACTTCTCATGGGGGAGACGGCAGGGAAGATGATTAAAAGATCAGTAGGCTAGGTAGAAAAGATGATGGGTGTTCCAGATGCCTATTTTGCTCAGGATTTGGCAAGTGATTTTATTTACAAAACCCCTCTGATGACAGGCCAGAATGGTGATACTGGTGGTGGCAATCGTAGTACAACACACAGAGAGTACCCACCAGGCGAGGGACTTGCCTTCCCTACATCTTTATCCCCTGGTCATAACAAGACCCTGGCAGCAACATCTGTCCCCGTGCCCCTGGAAGTTCACCTGGAAACATCAGGACCACCCCTGCAGACAGCACCAAATGGGAATTGAGAGGGCGCCCCAGCAGCACAAGATGGCTCAGAAAACTAAACTGTCACTGGAATGAAACTTACAGATATAAACCAGAATGACATGCTAAATCTAAATAGTGAATGCCTGCTAAATGAGAAGATTTAAGTGGGATTAGTCTCCTGACATAATTATCAAATTGTCCAGGATATAATAAAAAAAAAAAAAATCACTCATCACACCAAGAACCAGAAATACTGCTTTTGAATGAGAAAAGGTATCCACTGATGAGGCAGAAGAGCCTCAGAGATCTGTGGGACAATAAAGAAGACACAATCTTTATGTTGTGAGAGTTTCAAAAAAGGAAGAGAAAGAATGAAAAACTTGAGAAGCATTTAAGAAGTAATGGCTTAAAAAAAAAATCCCAAAATCTGGTAAAAGATACAAAAACTACAATTCAAGAAAATCCCAAAGAGAAAAAAAGAAAGAAAGAAAGAAATCCACACCAAGACATGTTGTATTTAAATTGCTGAAAACTAAAAAGAGAGAAAAAACAGTCAAAACAGTCTAAAAACAGTCAAAAGAAAATAACACTTGTAATATCTACAAAAAAATACCAATTCAAATGACAACTGCCTCTCATCTGAAAGCATTAAGACCAAAAAGAATAGGCACAATGTGTTTCAAAGGCCAAAAGAAATGAACTGCCAGCCATGAATCATAACATGGCTGGTGAAAATATTCTCCAGGATTGAGAACTATGAGAATCTATTTTTGGAAGACCTGTCCTTGAAGAATGGCTAATGGAAGCTCTGCAAATAGGAAGAAAACATTCGAAGAAAAAAGATTAGACTTTCAGAAAAGAAAGAAGAACAATGGAATGGATAAATATAGAGGTAAACATGACAAACAATCCTTAACTTCATGAGTTTCTAAGATCATGTTTCATGGTTAGAGCAAAAGTTTAGCACCATCTAACACAGTATGTAATGTATATGGAGGAAAGACTTCAATTTTTAAAATAGTGAAAGTAAAGGGACCTAAATGGAAGTACTAAAACATCAAAATCAGGCTGTGACAACCTGCACAGACAATCGTTATAAAGAAAATCCCTAGGAAAACCATTAATGAGGCAAAGCAACACACTAAAAATAATATAAATAAGTCAAAATGGAACACAAAAAATGGTCAGATAACCCCTAGGAAGTCAAATTAAAAAGACAGAAATGAGAAACAGAGGAAAGACACAGAAAACAATAACAAAATGGGAGATTAAGCTTTAAATATCAACAATGACATGCAAATGGTGTGAATATACCAATTACATGACAGACACTGAAGAGTGGACAAAACCATGACCCAACCATATGCTGTCTATAAGAAACTCACTTTAAGCAAAACAACACAGGCAGGTTGAAAGCAAAAGGAAAGAAAACATACATTGTGCAAAGATTATTTTTAAAAAGCAGGAGTAACTATCTTAATAGTATACAAAATAGACTTTAAAGCAAAGAAAATTATTAGGGACAAAAAAGGGACATTGCATTAAGGTTAAGGGCTCAATCCACCAAGAATCCTAAATATTCATGCACCAAACAATGGAGCTTCAAGATACATGAAGCAAAATCTGATGGAAATGAAAAGGAAACAGATAAATCAACAATTATGGTTAGGTTCTTCAATATCCATGGTTGACAGAACAACTAAACACTTTGCAAGAGTATAGAAGACATAAACAACATAAGTCACTAATCGGATCTAATTAACATTTATAGAACCCTCCACCCAACAGCAGAATGCACATTCTCTTCAAACAAACATCATACATTTACATAGACAAATCTTGAGTCATAAAACAACACTTAATTTTTAAAAGAACTGACTGAGGTCATACTGAGTGTGTCCTCAACCATCATGGAATTTAAACACAAATCAATAACAGAAAGACAACATGAAAATCTTCAAACACTTGGAAATAAAAGAACATGCTTTAAACAATTCATGGCTCAAGAAAAGAAATCACAGATAGAATAAAATTAAATAAGAGTTGAATGAAAATTAAGTAAAACATTTAAAATTTATGGGATGCAGCTAACAAAGCCGATGGGGAGATTCATGGCACTAAAAGTTTACTTTAGAAAAAAGGAAGTATCTTAAAACAACAATCTGTGTTCCTCACTCAAGAACCCCCAGAAAGAGGAGTAAAATTAACTCAAAGCAAGCAAGAGGAAGGAAAAACAAAGAAAGAAATCAATGAAAATCAATAAAATTGAAAAGGAAAACAAGTGTTCACAGGTGAACAAAGGAAAGTCACTGTAGATCCCACAAAGATGAGAGGAATGATAGGCAATATTATAAATAATTCCACGCCCTTAAAACCAACAACTTGAAACAAATGGATCACTTCTCTCTAGAAGCAAATGGCAGAAACTAACTTGAAGAAATTCAGATAATCTTGATAGTTCTATATTTATTAAGAAAGTTGAATTCAAAGTTTAAAACCTTCCAACAAAGAGAAATCAAGGCCCAGATGGTTTCATTGGAAAATTCTATCACACAGTTAAAGAGAAAAAAATCACACCGATTCTACAGAATCTCTTCCAGAAGAAAAAGAATAGTGAACACCTCTCTACCCATATTACAAAGTCTGTATTCTCTGAAATCAAAACTAGACCATTATTTCTGAGAAAAAAATCTATAGACCAACATTCCTTGTGAACATAGAAAAATCCTCAACAAGATATTTGGACAAATTTAATGCAGAATGTATAAAATGTAGAAAACCTCGTGAACAAGTAGAGATTATCCCAAGAAGGTAAGACATCAAAAAACAAATAAGCCAATGTGATTCATCATATTTGTGAACTACATAGATCAGTTCAATAGATGCAGAAAATACATCTAGCAAAATTTGGCATTTGTTTATGGCAATAATTTTCAGCAAACCAAGAATAGAGGGGGACTTCATTAACCTGAAAAAAAGCATAATTAGAAAAAAAACATAAAAACGAAAAACCACTTACAACAAAAAAACCCCATAGCTAGCAATGGTGAAAGATTGAAACCTTTCCCTATAAGATTAGGATATCCACTCTGATCACTCTTATTCCGTATGAAAGTTCTAACCATTGCATTGACACAAGAAAAAGATACAAAACCATTTCTATTCATAGATAATATCATTGAAAAATCTCCTAGAACAAGCGACTTTAGTAAGGCCAAAAGATACAACGTCAGTATACATTTATCTATTGTAATAAACACAATTTAAAAATTAAAAGTACCATTTATAATAGTAACAAAAAGACCTAAATAAATGAGAGAGAGAGAGACAGGGTTAAAATGTCAGTTCTGAATCTGATCTATAGGCTTAATGCTATCCCAATCAAAATCCTAGCACATTTGTTTTTTGTAGATTTCAACAATTGATTCCAAAATTTATAAGGCAGGTCAAAGGAACTAGAATAGCTAAAAATTTCTGGAGAGAAGAAAGCAGGTTCATGACAGGTGATTTTAAGACTTAGTATAAAGTTATAGTAATAAAGACAGTGTGATGTTGGCAAAAGAAGAGACACCTCATTCAATGAAACAGAAAAGACCCCCAAGTAAACCTGTCTCTGGCATCCCTGAGGATTGGTCGATAGAAGTCACAAACAGGTCCATTACCAATCAACACGGTGGCTCCAAATTGAGCAGAGGTATAAATGTGAACTCACAGTGCATTCAAGGTAAACACAGATAAAAAGATACAGAAATCCAGATGTCTGCCTGCCCCCATCTCTTTCCACTGGGAATCTGAAAGCAGTGAAAAAATCCAGTAGCAATAAGCACACCAAGCACCATGATTGTGGTTTCTAAATACCATTTCTAATAAAGAAATCCTTGATGAACTGGTAGACTTTAGGGTTGGGGCTGGGAAAATTTAAAATGATCATGAAACATATTTTCATGTCAGAAAGTCAGGAAGTGCTAACATAAAAAAAGGAAAAAAAAGATGGATTCTTATTTATTCATTCATTCATTCATTCATTCATTCATTCATTCATTCATTTTGGGGACCAGAGATTGAACCCAGGGGCACTTTACCCCTGAGCTATGTCCCCAGCCCTTTTACTTTTATTTTAAGACAGAGTCTTGCTGAATTGGTTAAGGCCTAACTAAGTTGCTGAGGCTGACCTCAAACTTATCATCCTCCTGCCTCAGCCTCCGAGTTGCTGAGATTACGGGTATACACCACCACACCTGGCCTTGTATTCATGTTTAAAGGACACGGGAGGCAGCCTGAAAGAATTCCCAATGGCCAAAGTGGAAATAATTTTAGTAACAAAATAAAAAAACAACAGTATTGGGTTATAACTCCATGAGTAAAATAAATATCCAGGAGTCCATAATAAAGTAAATATATGAATGAACAAATACAAGGAGGAAAATGGAAACTCTGCTTTGTAGAAGATTCCAACAAATAAATGCAAATGGAATTAAGGAAATAGAAAATCACCACTAGCTTAGTCACACTTGCTGTAGAGAAGATTCACCACTGAATGCAAAAATTAGTGGGCAAGGGTTGGGGTTGTGGCTCAGGGGCAGAGCACTTGCCTAGCACGTGTGAGGCACTGGGTTCAATCCTCAGCACCATGTAAAATAAATAAATAAAATAAAGATATTGTGTTCATCTGCAGCTAAAATTATTTTAAAATAAAAAATAAATTAGTGGGCAAAAGTTTAAGGAACAAAGGGTATATGCATAGCCTTGCAATATCTACATCAAAACATTCATTAGTTATAAAGGGGGAAAATATTAACTTTTCAGGGGAGAAACCTGGCTGATGCCACCTTAGCTAAATGGTCAGTGTTGACATCACTGATAATTTTCAACACCATGTGTCCCTGGATACCATGCTGGGAAGGGCAGATGGCTTGGGGAGATTCTTCCTCGAAATCCATAACCCTAATCTCATTGTGAGAAAACATCAGACAAACCAAACTGAGGGACATTCTACAGAATATCTAGTGAGAATTCTTCAAAAGTGTCAAGATTATGAAAGACAAGGGAAGGCAGAGAAACTCTCGCCAACTGGAGAAGACAGGAGACATTGCAACGGAATGTAACGTGAGGTCCTGGAACCCAGAAGGGATGTGGCTAGGAAGACTGATGGAATCTGAATGAAGCCTGTGTTTTCCTTCACAGTATCCATGGAAATTTCTTAGGCTTGGTAAATAAACCACAGCCACGTCAGAAGTCAATGTTGGAGGAAGTTAGGTGAAAGGCACATAGGGACTCTGTATTGTTTTTTGTAACTTTTGTGAAATCATTTCAAATTTAAAACTTAAAATCAAAACAACTTCTGTGCAGGATTTGGGCAGCAGAAATAGAGCTCAGATGGTCAATGGAACAACTTCTCTCTCTGAGTCCAGTCTCATTAGTCCTCGGTGGACAAGCCCACTACCGGGCAGGTTGAAAAGATGGTGGAAAGCTGGAGGAAGGCAGATGGAGAAGCCCAGTGAAGGGGGTCAGAGATGGGTGCCTGTTTTGCGCTGCTCCTCCAGTGGCCTCTCGCCAGGCCTCACCCCCAGTTACCCAGCAGGCGCTGACCCAGGCTTCCCCTCTGGGGGCTTCAGAATGGCAGTGTCCACTGCTCCACAAGACCAGCACAGAGCAGGCACAGCACACCATGGGTGGTGTCCCAGGTTTACAAATCAATTGCCGGACAAACCAGTGAAAGAATAATAGAATTCAGTCATCCTTGCTACTGTTGTTTTCATTCATTTATGTTTATTGACAGCAATTAAATATACTAATGGTATATGACATGATGCTTTGGTATGTGTATACATTGAGAAATGATTACATCAAACTGATTTGCAACTCGTGTATTTTTTTTAATGGTGAGAACACTCAATGTCTATTCTCTAGGCAGTTTTCAAGAACGTGTTATTAACTAACAACAGTTGCTATGCTATGGAACAGATCTCTAGAACTTATTCCTCCTATCTAACTGAAATTTCATGCCCTCTCACTAACCTTTCCCTCCTCCTTGTCCCCCACACCCAGGCTCTGATAGCCACATTCTACCTATTCTGTCTGAGTTCAACATTTTTCAATGTCACCCATGAGTGTTCATGCAGTATTTGTGTTCCTGTGCTAGATCATTTCTCTTAACATAATGTTCATGTTGTATAATGTTGCTGCAAATAACATTTTTTAAGGCCATGTCATATTCCATTTTCTTTTACATTGGTCATCTTGAAAATGAATCTTGGACATTCAGTAAGCAAGCAAGGAGCCACAATGCAGATTTTTAAAGGGAGCAGAACCATGCTTTACCAAAACAATTACAGTTATAGCTTAGCCAAATGGCTAAAATCTAAATAGATGGTTGACTTAATTCATTATTTATCCACTGAGATTATATACATAACATTTTGTTATCACAACCCTAAAAAATAATGGACTCTAAGTGAAAAAGACGTTTCTGTAGTTTGTAAAAGGAGAGAACATGTGTCATGAACTTGGTTCATTCCGGAAATTTAACAAGTTGGGCATGCGAATCAGATTCTTTCCCAGGATAAGGTGGCCAGTCAAGTCAAAATCTTACAGGTTCAGGAGGCTGAGGCAGGCAGATTGAAAATTCAAAGCCAGTCTCAGCAACTGAGACTCTAAACAATTTTGCAAGATCCTATCTCAAAATAAAAAATAAAAAGGGCTGAGGATATGGCTTAGTGGTTAAGGACTCCTGGGTTCAATCTCTAGTAAGAAAGAAGAAAAGGAGGAGGAGGAGGA
>JAJEJO010001754.1:0-43172 GCA_020662805.1 Glaucomys volans
GGAACTCCTCACCTTCTAAGCATTATTCTTAATTTGTAAGACCTCAATATAAATATGACATCCCTGTCTGAAAAGAGTTAAATGCCCAAGGAAACCTGAACTTCCCTTCCTGTTCAGTAAAATCCATATTTGTATAATACCAGTACTATATTAACTACTCATGATCATGTCTGGTCCATCTTCAAACTAACTTATTTCTTGTTGTTTTTAAACATAGTTAGTTATTTCCAATTTTCTGCCAACACATTTTTTTCCTGTTTTTTTGTCATTCCTAAACTTGATTCTTAGAATGTTACTTTATTTCAACTTATCTTTCCAATTTTGCATTAAGAAAATGTTAAACCACTATAAAGTCCTAACTTTTTCAACCATACTTCCATATACATTTACTAATAACTCTGACTCATTCCCTATTGTCCCAATTTTATTTTGCCAAGTGCTCTGCTGATCCAGGAACCAAAATGCTTATGCTACTTGATACCTTTTTTCATTTGCTGCCAAATACCTTCAAGAATGTACTGTTCTCTACATGTGCGGCCATCAACTTTTCACTTCTCAGTCACGTGTCAAGCCATTTCATCTTACTCCAATAGTACCGGGCTTTGAAAAGGGCTTTCTTAAAAATGAGCATTCACCAGCTAATTGGATAAGTGGCCTTTTCTTTGGTTTTTAACCATCTTCACTCTGTCACTTTGAACACTGTTGATGGTTTTCCATTTTTAAAAAGTATCTTTTTACCCTTGATTGTCTTGAAAGTTTTCCATCCTATTTTTTTTTAATCTCTTTGACATTTGTCCCTTGTCTCTGACACTGTACCCTCTTTTGAAATATTCTAATATGAGTCTATTTCCTTTGTTCTCTGCTTTGTGCCTCCAAGGGATCACTTTCTTTTCCATGATTTCAACAGTCACCTGTATAATGATGTCACAAATATATTTGTCACATTGTCCCTTATCCTGAACTTTATACCTGTATTAAGTACCTCTACCTGAATGTAATACAGACAACTCAGAAGATTCACACACACACACACACACACACACACACATACACACATTTTCTGCAATATTTATTTGCTAAATAAGGCTAACAATAGGACCTACAGCATCATCAAGGTAATATTAGCTGATGTAACAGATAAGCCCAGAAACCCTAGTGACTTCAAAAAATGAAAATTTCTCATTCACCACAGTTTCAATGGCAGGAGAAAAGAAGTGATCTCTGCTGTTTTTTGTGGATTCATTCAGGCATGCCGAAAAGAAGGAATATGTCAGCTATGCACATTCTTGGGCATGATCCTCAGCTGGTAAGCAAAAGAGTAAAAAAGAAAAGGAGACAGTTTTCGAGGAGTTCCTGCTTTTATAAGCCAGGCCTACCATGGTATATTTCACCTCAGCCCAAAATGTCTTTGAGGAAAAAAATATCAGGCATATGTCCTAATTGCACATCAGGGTAAGAAATGTAGTCCATACCTGTGCACAGGAAACAAAAGGATAATGAATGAACAGGTGACAAGCCTAATGCCGCAGTTGTGAAAATGAAATTAATGCATGCCTACTGCTTAGCCTAACACATAGCAACACAATGTTGTGTAATGGATTGACATATTTGACTCCCTGGAAGTGTTATAGGCCAGGCTATATGGGCAATGACTAAACAGACTTCATTTTACCCTGAGACTCCATGTTATGTAGGAAATCCTTATCCCATGGGAGCACCCCGCCTCTGTACCCATCAACAGTTGTTTAGCATGACATGTTTGGCAACACAAAATGACAATTCTTAGATAATGAAAAATTGTTCTCTTTTTGATTCCTATTTTTCCTAAACAATGTACCATGTCAACAGTGATTATCTAGATGTTAATAACTTCTTTAGTTTGTACCTAAGTAAGTTCATTTTGACCCACTTCTCCCTTCTGCTTATGATTTTAGATCTCATGATGTTAGTTTATAGTTTTTGAATCATAGCAACAGACACTTATGATTGATGTACTGACTTATGGCATAAAAAACCCTGCAACCCTGTGGTCAGGGCCATTTTGGGGGGCATTGTGTGAGGCAGTCAGCTGTCCAGCTAATAAAGACTCTCAAATTTGGACTTCTCAGTGGTGATTGGTATGTTCTTAAAATTGCGCCCTACAACAGTTGACTTATCATGTATTTATTCTCTCAGCTAGAATTTTCAGTTATTTCTAAATTTATCCTTGTATCATGTTCAACTGGCCACCAGCATCCCATGTACCACTGGCCATCAGGCCACTGCAATTCTGCCTTGCAATTATCTCTTAAATTTAAAAACTTGCTCTCCATCTAATTAGCCTTAGTTCATGGTTGTGAATACTAAATTGACAACAGGATCACTTGAGGGTGTTTAAAAGTAAAAGTGAGCTCCAGGTCCCAAGGTAGTTCAATTAAAGTAAACCTTCAGGGTATCAAAATTTTATTAAAGTTTTCAATGTATTCCTATTGGGCAGCTAAGTGTAATAACATTGCTCTAATCCAATCTTCTCCTCTCCACACCCAGGATGATCTCATTGAAGCAGTGATATGATGTGACCTTGACATTTCCTTACTTTAAAAAGATTTGTATTTCTACTCTCTAAAGCAAGGTATGCATATCGAAAGGTTCTGCAATACGATCCACTGGAAGAAGGAAGATGTTGATTTGTATATTTTCTTTCATGCTATTTTAATTTGATCACTGTGTACATTTTATAATTTATATAATTCATTAATTCATTAGCACAGTGTAGAGTCAAGGCATTCCCTTAAAATTTCTTATTGATTTTGCATTCTCCAATGCAATGGTTTCCACATTAGAATGTGAATTCCTGAGGGAATATGCATGATAATTCACTAGGGCTTGACATTGAGCACTTCTGTGAAATCACTCTGGGGACAGAAGGCCAAAACTAAAGTCTAGCCATGGTAGGAAGTCTAATAGAAGATTTCTTGCACATGCATAAAGTATAAATAGATATGGAAATAAATTTTAAAAAATGGAAATAGGGTGAGCTAGAAATAAACCCATCTCATAGAAACTGACAGCATGAAAACTTGGAATCAGCTGAGGGATAGAATGTTTCCCCTAAAAATTTGAATCCCCAAGTCCACCATTGTATAGTAAGTAGTATCTTATAATCTGTGTTATTTGGTCAAAGAAAGTCTGAAGAATGTAATATGGGGAAAAAAAGAGATGGAACATGTAAAAGACACCTTTGAAGACAAAGAGGAAAAAGTGAAGAATTATAGGGCAGATCTAATCAGTTTCAGAGGAAAAGAGAGAAAGAAGTCCAGGAAGTATTCCCAAAGATAAAGCTGATAATTTTCCAGACTACGAGAAAGGCATGAAACTTCAGATTCATGATACACAAATTGGATCTGAGTGGTATCACTGAATCTAAATATAGGCTTAGACATATCATGGTTCACGATCAAAGTCAAAGAGAAATTCTTAAAACTACCAGAGGGAAGAGAGACAATTAAATAGATTTTAATAGTTGAAAAGCAGTGGAAATATAGGTTACGTGTTTTGAAAGGTAAGCCTCTTAAATTTACAAACACAGCATGCTTAAGAAAACTAGTAAAATTCAAGGATATTTTCAGATGAAATTAAAGTCAAAAGTTTACCACCAACAAGTCATTATTAGAGGAACTTCTAGAAATTATACTTCCAGGACAAGCAAAGTGACCCTTGAAATTTGAGTCTGATGTACACTAAAAATTGTAAGTAAAGACATTTTAACTGATCTTAACCCATATTTACCATGCAAAACAATAATTACATGGCTAATATGAGGAACCAAAATATGGACCAATGCTAGTATAAATAGTAAAGGAGTGACTGAAACAAAGAATTTTTGGTGACGTGACATCCACAGCCCAAGTATACTCAGGCAATAGAATAGGTTTCTAAATAACCAAAGAAAACACCAAGGATAGGGCATAAGACATAAGGCTTACTGATAAATACATAAGAGGATGATCCAGTGGTGACAGGCTAGCCATGTACTTCACAAGGAAGCCCATTGGTGATGGGATAGCAGGTGTACCTCACGTCACAGGTACCTCCGGCCCTTCACCAGGAAACACCACTTCCATGCTCCAACAACGCTTTGTCCAGTGGTGGCCAACAGGACTAGCATTTCCCTCTCCACAGTGCTCTGATCTGCACCAGCTGCCACAGGGAGAGGGACTGTATCAGCAAGGCTACAGAAGCGGTGACATCAGTAGTTTAGCTTGCTTTGTCCTGTTGTATGACCAGCACTCCAAGGAATCTGGCATACATGCAAAAAAGTGTCTTTCTACCAATAACAGCAATTTGTTCTAATTTCCAGCACGCATGAGAGAAAACAAGCATCCTTGGAAATAATATATGTGGACATTCCAGCCCCGACTTGCTCTCATCATTCCTTAACTTGACTAGATTTGGGGGCATGGGGTGGGGCACTCAAGGGATGTCATACTTCACAGGACCCCTTTTCTCCAAGTATGACAGATGAAAATAACAAAACTTGAGCTCTCAAGGGCAATAACTTGGTATTTTCTTTTCTACTGTGTCCTCAACACCTAAAAGAATGCCTATAACACAGTAGGCGCTCAATAAAAGTCTCTTGAAATAATACATATTTTGTTTAGCAACCAGATAAGTCAGGGTCCCTAGAATAACAGAACTAAAATGATGTTTACATATAGGGATAAATTTCGTTGAAGAAATGATTTGGGGAGCTGTGAAATACAAAATCTATGGGGTAGGCAGCTGGTTGGAGGCCAAGGAAAGAGCTGATGGCAGCTGAAAATTCCTTTTGCTGAGAATGTCTTTGTTCTCTTCAGACCTTCAGCTGATTGAATGAGACCCATCCGCATCATGGAAAGTAATTTGCTTTACACAACGTCCACTGATTTAAATGTTAATCTCATCTTAAAAACATTCTCAAAGAAACATCTAGAATAATTTTTGATCAAATATCTGCACCTGTGTCCAGTCAAGTTGGCATAAATTTATCATTATTGCAATGCAATCAAATACAGTAAAAATTTTCTTTTGTGTTTTGATACTGTAACTGAAAGTTCAGCCTTTGTCCCCAATGCCAATTAATGTCAATTTAATAATGAGGACACAGTTTTGAGAAAAAGGAAAAAGTTGTTTTATTGCTTTGCTAGCAAAGGAGAAACACAAGGGACTCCTATCCCAGGGGCTGTGATTCTGCCCATCAGGGAAAACAGAGGACTTTGAAAGGAGTGATTCAAAGACTGTATTCCAGGTGTGCTCTGGTAGGAGGTCCCAGGACGTGGTGATGGTGTTAAGATTCACTTGTTAATTTGGGACATATTCACTTCCTAGGTCCTCTGGTAGACATTTTCTTCCTGTGGAGCACAGATAACTCCAGGTAATCTTGTCTTCCAAGATTATCCCCCCATCCGCCCCAGGTTAGGGAGAGAGTAAGGGAAAAGAAGAAAAGAATATGTCTTACAAAAATAAGCCTCAGAACATATATTCAGAGCTTATATTCAAAAGGTGAAGTGGACCATTGTTACAAAATGATAACAAGTATGAGCTACATTTTTAAATATGAATTTTATAGATCATATTGATTTATTTTTATTTTTTTTGGTGGTGCTGAGGATCAAACCCAGAGGGCCTTATTATGCACTGGGGCATGTGCTCTACCACTGAGCTACAACCCCATCTCTTTTTATTTTATTTTGAGACAGGGTCTTACTAAGTTGCCATGGCTGGTGTTGAACTTAAAATCCTCCTGTCTCAGCCTCCCAAGTAGCCAGGATTATAAGCATTCACCAACACACACAATTTCATACTGAAGTGTTAATGACATTCAATATATATTGACCTAATACTTGGGATTAACTACAAAATAACCTGGAAAAGGAGAAAAGCCAGGAAGTTGTCAGGAAAGTTGATCATTGTTGTGGTCAAATACATAGGAGTTCATTATTGTACGTGTACATGTTGAAACTTTGCTTATATGTTAAGTTTAAAAGATTAACAAGGAAAAGCTAAAGAAGAAACCTGCAGAGTTGGTGAAATGAATGTTAGAAACTTGTAGTTTCTTATGAATGACTAACTCCTTTTCTGAAATGTTCATTCTAATGCCTCTGTCCTTTGTAGAAATAAAATTTGGGATTATATGAAAATTAGCCCACCCACCCCAAAAAAGAATTCTCAAACAAGACAGAACAAAACAATCCTAGGAATTAAAGCTCCGCATCCTCACAGACCCTGGCTTCACAGAGCAACTTCAACTCTTCGTCTCCATCCCTCATTTCCCTAGTTATGTATCCTGGCTTTCCATCAACACCCCGTTAAGCAAACAGCCGCACTTGAGCTTTCTTTATTCACCTTAGTGTGCCTATTAACCCTCCATACCCCAAACATCCGTCCACAGACAATTAATGTAAAGTTTAAACCACAATTAAATAACCATATTCTGAATGCTTTTAAACTCCTATGTGGCATCAAAATTTTACTTATGCACCTTGTAACAGAGAACTTGAAATTCATCTCTTCTGCATCAACATTTGCATCACTTCACAGAAAAAGAAAAGCAAAATCAAGAAGGCTAACTTCATTTTTTATCAAAGGGCAGAGAAGTAGGTAAAATTTATACATCTTGCATGTAAGACAATCACACATTTTTGTGATTCAGACACCAGAGAGAGTCAGTCACCCCATTAAAGTGCTTCTGAAGCCTAAATATGCAGGGATGGGGCCAGTCAGCTTTTGGGTGCAAGGATTGGGATGTTTCCTCTCCCTGAAGTTCAACATGGCAGCCTAAAGGTCCATCCAAGTTGACCACACATTGTTTCCCTATCTTGTGCTTTGGAGACTTGCACACAAGAACAAAGGAGAGAGAGGTATTTCTTGAAGTGCTGTGACAAATTCAAAACAAGATTCTAAACTTGCCCACTTTGCTTAATGTTCTGTTAGGTATTTGTCTTCATTTGGGGAAAGAGGGATCTAAAACTTGCTTTTTGTCAAAGCATCAGGTTTGTTGTTTTTTGTTTATTTTTTTGAACCAGTCAGTATATTTTCTTTTTGTAGTTGCATAGATCACATTTCTCTTACTGAAAGAAAAATTCTGAGACAAGAAAAAGAGAAGCAGGTTGTTCTTCTCCCTGTCCTGCTATTTGCTTTTAAGGTCTTCCACACCCTTTCTTGTTGTGTTCCTGTTTATTCCTAGGAAAGATAGAGCCTTGTGTGTTTATTCGTGGAGATTTTATATTGTATTCCCTGAGAAGGGACAAAAAAGAAGGAAGGAAGGAAGGAAGGAAGGAAGGAAGGAAGGAAGGAAGGAAGGAAGGAAGGAAAGAAGGAAGAAAGAAAGAAAAGGAAGAAAGAAAAAAAAAAAACTGCCTTCATATTTCTTAGCCTGGGATTTGCCAGATTGTCTTGAACTTGGGTTTTAAGTGATTACTTTGCACAACAGCCTATAGTAGTAACAAACCTACTATAGGCTATGTTCCTTGTTAACGGAACACATAGCAATACTCTTCTGATTGCAGTAGTTCCCAGGCATTTGAACATTTAGAATATGCAACCGCAGGTAAAGCACAAGCAAACAGGAAGTATCCTGGTGATACCAGCAGTGACAGGTATGGACCATTTAGATACTTAATTTTGAATTTGAGATTGAAAGACCAGAGTGGGTCAAGGACAGCGCCTGGGGCAACAATAATTTAATAATAGTTAGGATTTATTTCAAGGTTTTCAGAGCTAGTGCCACTGTTAAACTTTGTGTCAACAAATCCTAGAATTACAGGTTGGTGAATTCTTCTAATTGGGTATCAGCATATGGTGTCAACTTTTTGCCAAGAGAGGATGTTAAGCAGACACCCATTGTCACCGTCATTTTATAAAAGGGAAATTTAAAACCACATAAGCAAATGGGACATAACTTAGAATAAAAATGAATGAGTCTAATTAAATGAGTTTATCTTTATGGAAAACTCACAGCATTGATCTTATTTTCACAATTTCTTTATAGACATGGGAAACTAATCACTATGCCCCTGTCCACAAAGAAGACTTTGCTGGCTCGTTTTTTAAGGGCCCCTTTTAAGTGAAGAAATATCTTACTCTAGGGACAACATGTGGACAGAAAATTTGAACAAGTCAATAACCAGAAGATGAATTTCTTTCATCATCAGGATATTAAATATTGAGCATTATTTGTTGAAGAAATGCCAAATATGGCCCAACTTCTATTTGCTTTGTGCTCACAAATCCAGTGGCAAGGATTTATGTCCCTTTTCCTCCCCACCAAAATATGTGTATTCATTTGTTTTAATGCTGATTCTTTGTGATGCAGAATCCATGTTTTTATGGTACAACAACAAAACTGGCTCTTACCAAAACTATTTTAGCACAAATATGATTTCACAGTAGTATAAAGTTCATAGTTTCACTCTGAAAACTACATGATTATAAACTGATGCTCTTCAAAGAGAATTTAATGGAGGATGGGAGTGTTTTCTGTCTAGTTAGATGAATTATTTCATTTCACTGTATAAGACTTTTCAAAAACAGAAGTTTTAGTCAGGTTTTTCGTCACTGTGACTAAAGGACAAGACCAGAACAACTTTAGGGTAGAAAAAGTTTGAGCGCTTACAGTTTCAGAGGTCTCAGTCCATAGCAGTTTTCACTCCTCCAGGCTCAAGGTGAGGCTGAACATCATGGCAGAAGAGTGTGGTGAAGGGAAGCAGCTCACAGATGATTAGGAAGCAAAGAGAGACTCAATTTGCCAAGTACAAATATTTACCCCAAAAAGCCACACCCCCAATGCCCCACCTCTTCCAGCCTTACCCCACCTGCCTTCATTTACCAGTAAATTAATCCCATCAGGGATTAATTCCCTGATTAGTTTAATGCTCTCCCAACCTGATCATTTCTCCCGAATCCTCTTGCATTGTGTCACACATGAGCTTTGTAGGGACACTTCACATCCAAACCATAACAACAAACAAAAACCCTAAAAGTCTTCACATTTAATTTAAAAGTTTCCTGATATTCAATCAGATCAAGTTTTCTAGTAAGATTTCCTCAGCATTCTGAAATACAACTAGAGACTTATTTTTACATTAATTGATCTGAAGTTATAAATATATTTGTTGAGAAGTATAGAATTCTCTTTTTTTAGGGGTGGGGGATACCAGGGATTGAACTCAGGGACACTCAACCCCTGAGCCACAACCCCAGCCCTATTTTGTATTTTATTTGGAGACACAGTTTCACTGAGTTGCTTAGACCCTCAGCGTTGCTGCGGCTGGCTTTGAACTCCAAGTACTACTGCCTCAGCCTCCCAAGCTGCTGGGATTACAGGCCTGCACCACTGCACCCAGTAGAATTCTCTTTCTTAAAGAGAACTGAACACACATACTTAACGGAAGTGAATTGTACATGAGACCAACTACCACCTGCAAGATAGCCAATCTCACATTGCATATTAAAACCACACCCTCTTCTGTCCTACTAAATTAAGAAGTCTCAAAGATGTTCTCATTTCTTCAACTGAATCTGTTCTCAATTAGGAAAACTTTAGAGAATCCTCCCCCAAGTTCTCCAAGTTGATATTTTTAATGCATAACGTCTAGAACATACTTGGAACCTTCTGTTCCCTAATTAGTTCAGAAGTAACTTGCACAGAATCACCACTCATTACCATTCCTATTCTTTCCAGCTCTTGGCATCCCTTTCTCAGTTACTGATCCCCCTCTTCCTTCTTAAAGTAGATTTTGGACAGAAATATTCCAAAGGAAATTGTGGCAACTATGTTAGTTTTTAGTGTAATTAGCAAAGATTCAAGCAAACATCTCCCAATCAAACAATTGCCGCATGCAGGGGTGAGATTCCTGGTCAGTTTAGTCATCTTACAACAGTCTCTACAGCTTTGGTACCCAAACCACATGTAACTGCAGAAGCTGCCTCTTCACTGTTCTCCTTTAACTCTAAGAACTTAGTCACATACAATTTTATCTGTCAATTTAAAAAAGTCTTTTTAAGAATTGAATGGCAGTTCTTTGGGGTTGAACACATTACACATGCCTTTTCTGAAATTTCATAGCAACCACACAATGAAAAGATGTTGCTACGTATCGTGAACAAAATGAAAGGAAGGAGACAGAGATTTGATCATGGCCTCATTCTCTGATCTCTGTCTTGAATGCTCTCTGTCTTCCGAGATGTTTTCCAGAACTATACCTTCCCCAGTGCCAACTGTTTCAATGTCGGGGTGCGGGGGGGACCTGATCAATATCTTCTCTATTACTATGTCCAGGATCTGACTGACCAGCATTTAGTTCCACTGCCATGCACCCACTATCCTCAGAAGTTCACGTTTCTAGCAACACCTTTTCCGTGTTGCCGTAGTCACAGTTCCACTACTACTCATTGGACTTGTTTTTGGAATTGCAATTCCCATTGTCCTTTTCGTCACTCCACTTATAAATGATAACTTTAAATCATTCACAGGTTTCTTTGGCAAGATTTATTTATTATGACCTGCTCTTCGACTCAATTTTTAAAAAGTAAGTATTCTCTGGTTTGGAACCACTACATTGAATTAAACACCCATGCTCTGAGTTATTTTGTAACTAACTAGCAGTGGGCATTGACATAAATCAGCCTAGCTGCAACCATGTTATACATAAATTGCTAGTTACCTGGTGTGCTGGTGTCAGATTCCCTGACACGGAATTCAGTGATCTGCTAAGGTCCTCACTGTCCACATATGTAACCAAAGTGGTTTTTTAAAGGCTTCACTAATTAGACACTTTATAAAAGTGCTAAAAGTTTTATTGTTGTTGTTGTCATTTGACAATGACTAAATCCACACACACGACAAGGACTCTGTGAAATTTGTCATGAATGTAATTTGAGCATGAAGTATATCCAACAAATTATCAGCCTGATTTAGTAAAATTCTGTTTCAGTGGATCAGCCTGCTCTGTGAAGAGCACTTTGCTACTTATGGAGAACTCAACAGTGAACATACAGAGATGAACATCTGGTTTCCCCTCTGATTTTAATTGTATTCCTTTCTTTTCACTATGAAGGAATCTATAACAGAATGATCCTATTTTATTTTTTCTTGGCCTTAACTATTTTGGCAACTTAATAACTACTTTCAATTGGTTCTTCTATTTCATTCCAGTCTTTACTGAGATTTTTCTTCTATATATTTAAGAATCTTATTTTTATTTAAAGGCAATGTTATCTCTACATCTGTAATGTCTGAAGGTTTAATGTGGACAATGAACTATGCCAGGCACTGAGGTGCTTGCACAGCACATATTTAATCATCGAAATAATTCTAAAGGTTTTATGTTTCCCATTCTGAAGATGATTTTGAAAAGGCTTATTAGGGCTTGATAGGAACGCCATAACACAATCCACAGACTGAGTGTTTTGGACAACAGAAATTAATTTTCTCACAGTTATGGAGGCTAAAAGTCAAAGATCAACTTGTCGGCAGGTTTGGTTTCTTCTGAGGCTTCTCTCCCTGACTTGTAGATAGCCACCTTCTCTCTATTGCCAGCCACACAAGATCTTTGCTGTGAGCGTATGTGTGTCTAGTGTCTTAAGTTTCTTCATATGAGGACACCAGTCAGACTGTATTAGGGCCCACACTAAAGACCTCATTGTAACTTACCTCTTGAAAGATCCCATCTCCAAATATGGTTAAATTCTAAGGCACCAGGGTTTAAAACTTTAACTTGTGAATTTTAGAGGATTACAATGCAGCCCATGGTATAGGTATCTTATATCACGTATCTTTGATGGATAATTTTGTGTGTCAACTTGACCGGGCTACAGGACGCAGACATTAGGTCAAACGTTTTTCTAAATACTTCTGCGTATGTATTTTTTAGATGAGATTAACATTCAAACCAGTAGACTTTCAGTAAAGCAAATGACCCTCCAGACTGTGGGTGAGTCTTCTTCTGTTAAGTCCTTCAACCCACTCAGTTGAAGAAGAGGGAATTCACTCAAACCTTGGCTCTTCCCTGGCCTGTCCTGAAAATTTTCACTTTGCCATACTTGGTAGGGTGAAAATCTGCAGCACAGGCTGTGGAAAGCAGTGATTTGAATCATGGTCTTCCTGACTCCTTCATGTCTGCATTTGTGCTGGAAACTGCCTAAGCAAAAGTGCAGGCCAAGAAGGCCCAGTTGTTACGATGACACCTGCCCAAGGAAACTCTGTGCAGAGTTATCAGTCAAGACCTCAAATTCAGGCACCAACTCCCAGGGACAGAGAATTCTGAGCATAACAAAATGACCTTAATGACTCACCAGTCCTGTGTCCTACAGATTGCCTGCTTTGCTAAAACTTTCCCCCAGATAACCTTTCGATGATGAAACCTATGTAGCAAACGTGCTGAGCCAGCACTGCTGCTGGGTCACTGCTGCTCCATCAGAGAGCAGTGTCACACCTGGCCCCACCTTTTTCCATGTGTGTCTGTTTGTCTTTTCTTCTTCCCCCATCATCCCACCGCCACTTTTTCCCCTGAATTAACCACCAGCAATCAGAGAGAGATGAGAGGGCCACAGCAGTTGGCACCCAAACAGGGATATGAAGAGGTCCCAGCAACAGGCTGTGTGCCCACACACACGCACACACACACCACAGACAGACAGCCCCTGATGGGAGGGGGATTTAAAACAAGATGATCCAAGTTTATTCTGAATAAGCAAAGTGATATCTACCTGAATTGACAAATTTGGAAAAGAAGATGGGAATGGGGATTGAGAAGAATTTTGAGGATTGAAAATCTTTAACCACTCCTGTTTTTTCTTTTTATCAAATTGCTCCTGCAAATTTCATTGCATTGCCATTTGGATTTCTTGCTGAAATGAGATGTAATAAAGCAGACTTGTAAAAATGCCACATAAACATAATCTCTTACGGAGAGCTGTCTGTCCCTTGACTATTTAAAAGACAGCATGGACTCCTAACAAAAATGGTAGCAGGGTACACGCAAGTAACTTTCCTTTTGTGTCAACCAGTCGTTACCAGGTTGCTTAAGTTTTTGTTTTTCTCAAGAGCTGAGACCTTTGAATTGTCTGTTTCAGAAACACCAAGAACAGTTGGGAAGAAAGTGGTTGGATTCAGAAATAAAGCAGATAGTCCCACGGTGGCTAGCCCAATCAATGACTTTGGTACCAGTTTCAATAAGTTCTGTATGACCAAACTAAACTGTCTTAATATGAAGGAATGAGTTTTAGCACCCTTCATCTCATTAATGTTGATAACAGAAATCTACATTACTTTAACTTCCACCAAAGAAAAACCTGTCTGTAGGTTTCCTTTTAATGATATGGAGCATCAGAATGAAGATCGGTCACAAGATGGGCATTTCCATCTCTTAAAGAGAATGATTATTGAACAAATGACCTGTTTGCTTTTTCATCTTTGTATAAATAACCACATGAAATCTGTCATTTACAAAATTTTATCTCTCCTGAAATCATGGTAGTGGCTTCTTCCCATTCTTCTCTCTCCCTCCTCTACCTTCTCCTTCTCCCTCTGTTTTTGCAAATGACTCAAAAAGTCTTTTTGAGAAAAACTCAAATATAAATGTATTTTTATAAATACAATAATCACAGGATCCTAGGTAATTGTCAAATTTGTCATTTCCTAATAACTTTATGGCTTGAAATTTTCTATTTTAGTATTCATATGTTAGATAAGCCTTTTGTAGTAGCACTCTCAAGTCCTTTTCTGAAAAGGAAAGCATCATTTGTGAACTAACATATTCTTAATAAACAAACCATATGCAATTGTAATACAGTTTTTCTTATTTTTGAAGTAAGAATTTCACAGTTTGCTCCTTTGGGCTTTCTAACTTTATTTAACTGTAATTCCCATGATTCTTTCATCAATTACTTGCACTTTGCCCAATTCAGATCCTTTTACAGTCTCTCCCCACAAATGTGTGGTCTTTTTCTTCTTTTTGTATCAGAGACTCTTAGAGAATTGCTCTCTGGTTTACTATACCTGCTTTCAAAGCTGACACAAAAGTGGAAGTGCCTGGGAAGTTACATCCCTCTGGAGTGGTCACTCGCAATCACTGATTAAACTTAGCTCCTTTGCCTCCAGATGACACAGGCTGTGCTGTGTAATTCGCACTCCAGAGCTTCTTGGCCAGCAGGCTGATAGTGAAGATAAGGGACTTCACCTGAAATCACATTTGTGTGGCTTTTCTCCTTTGTTCTGCTTTTATTGTTCCCAAATTGGTTATTATTGGGTTTGCCTGATAAATTGTCACTCATGAATCCTTCTCTCAAGGGTTGTTTCCAGTGAACTTGTCCCCAAATACCATTTATTGAGTTTGCATCTTTACACACACACAGACACACACACACACAGACACACACATGCACATACACATAATCTTATAACCATGAATGTAAGGGGGACAAAGGGAAAGACAGTAATGATTTAAGTTAATTAAAGCAGAGAGAGATCCAGAGTAGTTTCAGCACTGACCCAGTGCTAGGGCACATAATAACAAGACTTTATTTAAAGAAGAAAGCTTATCTGGGACATTATTGATGAAAATTTAGAACCTACAGTGGAAGGACTGAGGCCAAGGAGAGAATTTAGAGTCAATCAGATGCATCCTGTCTACCCAACTCAATAGATGTAGTACTAGCCAGGATTGTCCAGAGATAGCAAACCAACAGGGTGTGTGTGTGTGTGTGTGTGTGTGTGTGTGCATGTGTGTGTGTGTAGACTGAAAGAGAGAAATGAAAGAAAGATGGAAGAGGGGAACATTTTTAAAAGATGAATGAAACTCAACCTTTACCTGTTGACTCCGTCAATTGTGAGCTTCAACCATGAACACATAACTTCCAATAAACCTCTTATCAGTCTCAATTAAGAGAAATCCAGATGTGTTTTGAATGTGTAAATTCTGAAATTCATATTAGAACTACAGGTAGAAATATCAAGTTAGGGTCATATGCATGAACTTGAAAAGTTCAGGACAGAGGATATAAACCTGTAATAAAAACTAGGGGACTAGATGAGGATAGGATAGGATGGAGATGACGAGGACCAAGACTGAGCCTCAAGACAGCACAAAATTGCCATGGTGGGAAGAAGAAATTGGTAAGGAAACAGAAAAATTAAAAGAGGCTAGTAACCTAAAATCCAAGAAGAACAAATTGCAAGAAGAAAAAGGGAATGATTGTACAGATTAACCATTAGATTTTTCAAGGTGGTTGTCATTTTAGATCCTTTTGGTAAAGTGATGAGGCTAAGAGCCTAATGAGTGTAGGTTAAAGGGTAAAAAAAGATGTAGATGGGGAGATGGTAGGTAGGACTATTATTGGATGGAGTTTTGCCAGAAAAGATGGAAAAAATTGAAATAGCAGTTGAAGTGAGACAAAGACTTGTCAAAAAAGTCCAGAGACTTTCTTAAAAAGGGCAGAATGGGGGATACTGACCTTATATTTGTGTCCCAAAGGGAGCAATCCAGTAGACAGAAAAGTGAGACTAAACATGCTATAGAGGAGACCGCAGGAAGAATGTGCTTCAGTAGGAAGGAGAGATGAATTGACTGGCCTGAGATAAGCCCTGCAAACTCTGGCACTGCAGCTGGAGGAAAGGAAGAAGGGACAAAGGGAGGCAGGTGAGAACATGAGAACTGAGGTAGGAGGATCAAGAGTTCAAAGCCAGCCTCAGCAACTTAGCAAGGCACTGAGCAACTCAGCGAGATCCTGTCTCTCAATAAAATATTGAAAAGGGCTGGGGATGTGGCTCAGTAGTTAAGCACCCCTGGGTTCAATCCTCAGTACCAAGAAATAAAAATAAAAAAGTGAACATGGGTTAAGGAAAGAAATAGGACCATGTAGTATGTGATATATGATTTAAAAAACAACAAGGTCAAAGAATTACAGAGTAGGGAATTGAGAAGGAATAAGAAACCATGCATGATACACACTGGTGGTGGCACCACTGCTAGTCACAGGTCTCAGAGGTGATCCTAGGATGAAAAGAATGTGGCATGAAGGGACAGCTTCTTACAAGCTCCTTGTGTTCCAGGGACTCAGTGGCAAAGGGCTGAATGGCTTGTCTCCACATGAATGGTAACACGTCCACCAGGAACGTGGAAGTGAGTAAACCAGAGGTTAAAATCTCCAGATATTTGGTCAGATACTTAAAGAAAACTGTGGCAGGGAAAGATTCTTCTTAGCACACATTTTTCTTCACCCTCTGTAACAGTTTTTCTTTAATGTCAGTTCAAAAACTCTGCCTATCTAATGAATGCGTTCATGCAACAGAAAAAATGTTTTATGAAAATTAAACTGACTCATTTTTTTCCACTGAGTTTAATTCATTAATTTTTATTTGCCCCAGAGAAGGAAAAAAAAAAAAACATTGTCTAAAACAATAAGGTCTACTTTGAGTCTCAAAGATGGTTTTCTTGATCTTTTTCCAAGGACAATGGTCTTGAGTAAACAGGTTTTGTGTTCAAGTTTTATCCATGTTGTAGCATGTATCAGAATTAATCCATTTTTAAGGTTGCATGATATTCTATCACATGTATCCTCCCCCCATTTGTTTATCCATTCTTCTGCTAATGGACACCTTTCAGCTGGTGTGAATAATGCATTATTATAGCATTATAGCATTACAGGACAAATGTGGCATTATTCCTCTTGCAATAAGGCACATGGGATATTCAAATTCATAGAGGTGGAAAGAGGGCTTTCAGGAGCTGAGGGAAAGAAATGAGGAATTCATGTTTTAATGAACCCAAATTTCAGTTTGAGATGATGAAACAGTGATCAAGATATTTTAATGCATTATTTTAAAAATCAAAATAAATATTTAAAAATCTGTAATGAACAAAAGGTCAAAGTTCTAAATAACAATGGGATCAATATTACTGTTTTTCCCTTTTGCCTCGAGCGCCAATAGGGCTCAGATGGGCACTGCATAGTACTATGCTCTTCATGGGATACTTCAGAGATTCAGTGAAATGATTTAATATCTTAGCAACCACTTAGTGCCATGAAAAAAGGGCCAGATTATGTGCTAGGCACTTGGGACATGTCAGGAAAGCAAAAAGGCAGAATTAACTGTCCTGGTAGAGATTACATTCTAGCAAGAATAGGTAATAAAGAAAGGATATAATAATAATCAATGATACTTTATATTAGAAAGTAATGAATCACATGAACCACAAACAGTACAACAAGAAAAAATAGAGCAAAGTGAAGAAGATTAGGAATGTTGGTGGTGGACACAGAAGGAGGTTATGATTTTAAATAAGATGGTCAGAGTAGTTCTCACCGGGAAGGTGACATTTGAATGGATTGAGGGAGTTAACCATGCAGATATATTCAGGGCACAATTTCTAATAAGGAACATGCTTGACATGTTCAGTAGGCAGTAAGAGGGCCACCTGACCGTCATGGAGAGTGAGAATGAGCTTAGCTGAAGATGAGACAAACAGGTAGTAGGGCTGCAGCTTGAGAATACATCATAGAGAAACTATTTAACATCCAAGAGGAGATGTCAGGTAGGCAGCTGTCTGGATCAGACTGCTTTTAAAATGTGGGTCCACCACACATACATGCAGGATAAGTCATAAGGCAGAGGAGATCCCCACAACAGTAAGTGTAGGACAAGGAAGCTCCCTGAAAATTAAAAGTCAAAATATCTAAGATTAAATAGACTGTAAAAACCAAGTGTCTGTGAGGATATGTAAAAATTGCAACTCTCTTATATTGGTATAACCACTTTGAGAAAATGTTAGACAGTACCTATTGAAGCTGAACATATATTTGTGACCCTGTTATTCCACTCCTGGGCAATCACCCAACAATAATAAATGCCATGTTCACCAAGACGTTAAGAAAATGTTGGTAGCATCTGTATTTAAAACATCCAAAAACTAAAAATGAAACAAAACAAAATGCAAATACTTATCAATAGTCACATAAATATGTAAATTGCAATATATTCCTACCATGGAATGCTACCCAGCAGCAACCAAGGTAAAAAACTCCTGATGCATGAGAGATCATGGACAAATCTCTTAGACTAATGTTTAGTAAAAGACATCGGACAAACAAGAACAATTACTATATCCTTCCCTTTGTATTATGTTGAACAGGAAAAATGAATATTTGATGTGGGTAGTAAGAATAGTGGATATTTGGGCTGGGGTTGCGACTCAGTGGTAAAGCACTTGTCTAGCACATGTGAGGCCCTGGTTCAATCTTCAGCACCACATAAAAATAAATGAAATAAAATAAAAATAAATAAATAATAAATAAAAATGATAAATAAAAAATAAATAAAATAAAATAAAAATAAATAAATTAAATAAAGGTATTGTGTCCATCTACAACTAAAAATTATTAAAAATAAAAAGAATAGTGGATTTTCTTCATGGTACTGCAAGAAGAAACAGAGAGAGTCATCTAGAGTTGTATGAGTGTTGTCAGAACATTCATAGATTCAGAGATTCAATCTTAATGTGGAGAGTGATAACATCTGAGCAGATCAAACACTTTAATAATGTACATTCTACTGAATGTATATAATCTCTCAAGAAAGTGAAAAAATTCATAGAGAAAAGAAAAATTCAGCAAAAAAGACTAAAAGGAATGATCACTACATTAGGAGAAAAAAAATAGTATACTGGAATCCAAAAAAAGAAAGTGGAATAAAGAGAAAAGAGCCCACCTGATGCAGATTAAGGGCTGAGAAATGGCCACTGGATCCAGTCATGGAGGTCATTAGCAACTTTGGTAAAAGTAGCTTGATAAAGGGTTAAGACAAAAGCTTAATTGTTATGGCTTTCTAGAGAGATGGGGAAATAACAGAATTGAGGCAACAAAGGCAGATGATTTTTGAAGAGTTACTGAACAGGTAAGCAAAGCATATGGTGAAAGTTATTTACTACAAGAATAGATCCAAAGAAAGTTGTTTGAAATGATAAAGCTCTATTTGTGCATTCTAATGAAAATTTATCTAGTACAAAAGAAATAGTTAATGATTTATGAAAGAAAGGAAGAATTACAGGGCTGATGCCCTTGAAAAGGTGAGTGTGGCAAGACTCTAGATTACAAATGGAGAGAGTGGCTTTGGAGAGGGGTTCTGACACAACCCTCCTGGTAGCAAGGCAGAAGCTAGTGTCCAGAGATGCAAGTGCTGGCAGGTGACTGGCCATTATCATGGGAGTCAGTAATGTCCTCTTCCAATTGCTTCAAGTCTCCTAGTAAAGAAAGAAGAGGGATCATATTCTGAACATGAAGACATAGAAGGTTTGAAGAAGAAGAAAAAGTCTAAAACATCATCTAAGGAAATGAGAATAACTGAACACAAGGCTAGTGTAGGTTATGTGTAATGAATTTGGTTTGGGGATCAGCTGGTACGGTTGAGAAGGCAGAGTTGGAATTTAAACGAGAGCTGTGGTTTTGCCAAGTAGCACATAGTAGATTAAACTCAGCAAAATAAAGTGCTTACAGGGCCCATGGGCCCTATGACCTGGATCACATTGGCTTGGTCATCATTTACTCTTGGAAGCTCATCTTTTTCCCTCTCAGGACTTTGTACTTGTTATTTCTCTTATTTAAATTTGCTCTCTTGTCACTGGCTTCTTTTCAATTCTAGTTTCTACAGTTCCCTTTAGAAAGACCTTCCAAGATGATCTTCGTCCCTTACCATTTTACCTTCTTCACTGATATTTAGTAATTGTCACTGTCTGAAACATGTTCAACCCTTCATTTGCTTCTTATCTCTTCACCAATACTAGAACATCAGCTTCATGAGAGCAAAGAACCTCACAGTGAAGTTCACCCCTGGATCCAATGTCTGACGACACCTGGGATCCACTAGGCCAACAATAAATGTTTGGTAAATAGAAATGTCAAGCAGTATTGTCTATCTTTTTGATGATATTATGATCAGGCTGGGAACGCAGAGATATAAACAAATGAAATAGTATTTCTAAAGCTTTACAGATGACCAGAGAATGCTTACATGGCACTGAAAAGCAGAGTCTGATCAAGAAATATATATTTCTTCCACAAATCCTTGGGATTCAATGCATTGCATCTCAGCTTTGTTTTATACAACATTCTAAAAGAGAATGATAACAGAATGTTTAATATGTACCCAAACTCTGCTCCTTATCCCTACATATAAAAACTAAATACATGTCAGAGGAGCTACATTCAACATGGAGAATTCAGATCCTTCCTGCCCCAAGGCAATTAAAAAGCAACACAATATTTTCAATTTTTAAAAAATCTTTTTAATTTCAGAATATTTTTCCTATAGATTGTCTTTTAATGGATTTATTTAGCCATTTTCCTGTTCTCCGTTTCTGGCTCAAAATCCTGACATTTCCCTGATGCGTTAATTTTAGCTGCAAACACCTAATCAGACTTTTAAGGATAATTTGTAGGTTGACTAACTTTCAGGAAGAAATATTAGTGGTGTTTTCAACAGGCCGGCAGGATGTCTCCAATTTTAAAGATGGAAGAAATAAAAACAACAGGATGGTTAAATCCACTGTGGGACAGATTGCATTTTATAGGAAAAGAGGTAACTTCATTTAGTTTTGGTTTTTATGTCTTGCAAATATGTTCAGCACTCCTACATCCCATGGGTCTTAGCGTCAATATTTATGTGCTGGAATACTTCATTGCCTCATAAACCAAGAGGTAACTGAGTATTTTTACTCTCTAGAAAAAAAAAAATGTGTTACACCATGTACCTTCCAGCAGCTCCATTCCTTACTCACACTTCAGTGCATTGACTCTTGAGAAGACACAAAGCTAGATACACAAGAAGCTGGATCTTTAGTTCTTGCCCCTGAATTAGATATTAAACATTGGTACTTTGTTTTGTTAAATGTGATTTAGCTCCAACCAAAATTCAATCACTGAAACTTTGGATTTATGTGTTTTTTTTTAATTAAAATTTCAAAATATTATGGAGCGAAATCTTAGTACTTTAAATAGCAAATTTAGATTTACAGTTGATATTCTCCCAAAAAGGGAATAAAGAGAACTTCTAAATAAACAATCTTATAAGGGGCTTAAAAAATATGAACAAACATTACATTCAACCTTCAGAAACAGTGTGCCTCAAGGGAAAAGCAGCTCTTGTTAGTGTCACATGGAGTCCAGTTATAAGCCCCCTCCCCCAATTTCACAGAAGGTTATTAATCTTTAAATATCTTTTCTCCAAGTTACCTGAATGCTTATCCTTCCATTTCTGCTCCAAAGCCATTGGTTCCATCAATATTTTCAATAAGTTTTAAGTTAGAGAACAGAATCCAGGCACCTGACCAGAATGAGCTCACCCATCTGGGAAGTGATCATGTATTCTACTGACCAAACCAGGTTTCTCAATAAACACATAAACAAGCAGTTTTCCACATTGTGTCTATGGGGTGATAATCTATGGACTGTTTCTTCCACTCCCCCTGCACACACACACTGACACACACACATTCTTCTTTATTCTGGACCTCTCTCTCTCATTCACACATACACACACAAACACACATACACACACACACACACACACACACACACCCCAACACAATCTATAGTGAAATAACTTTGAGAGATGCAGATTTAAAACAAGACAGCTCTATTAGATTTCTCAAAGTATATGATGTGTTAAAATGCATTGTGGTTTTGATTTGCATTTCTCTTATAACGAGTGATGTTGAACATTTTTTCATAAATCTGTTGATTGCTTGTAGATCTTCCTCTGTAAAGTGTCTGTTCATTTCCTTGGCCCATTTATTGATTGGGTTATTGGTGTTCGTGGTGTAAAGATTTTTGAGTACTTGGTAGATTCTGGAGATTAGTGCTCTGTCCAAAGTGTGTGTGGCAAAGATTCTCTCCCACTCTGAAGGCTCTCTCTTCACATTGCTGATTGTTTCCTTTGCTGAGAAGAAGCTTTTTAGTTTCACTCTATCCCAATCATTGATTCGTGCTTTTATTTCTTGTGCTTTGGGAGTCATGTTAAGGAAATCTGGTCTTAGGCCAACATGATGAAGATTTGGACCTATTTTCTCTTCTATTAGGTGCAGAGTCTCTGGTCTGATTTCTAGGTCCTTGATCCACTTTGAGTTGAGTTTTCATCTTACCCCAATTAGAATGTCTATCAAGAACACAGGCAACAACAGGTGTTGGCGAGGATGTGGGGAAAAGGGTACACTCATACATTGCTGGTGGGAGTGCAAGTTGGTACAGCCACTCTGGAAAGCAGTGTGGAGATTCCTTAGAAAACTTGGAATGGATCCACCATTTGACCCTGCTATCCCATTCCTTGGCTTATACCCAAAGGACTTAAAATCAGATTGCCTCAGTGATGCAGCCACATCAATGTTCATAGCTGCTCAATTCACAATAGCTAGATTATGGAATCAACCTAGATGCCCTTCAGTAGATGAATGGATAAAGAAACTGTGGTATATATACACAATGGAATATTACTCAGCCATAAAGAAGAATAAAATTATGGCATTTGTAGGTAAATGGATGATGTTGGAAACTGTTATGCTAAGTGAGATCAGCCAATCCCAAAAATCCAAAAGCCGAATGGTCTCTTTGATAAATGAATGATGATGCATAATGCGGGGGGGAAAGGTGGCAAGAATGGAGGAAAGATAGCTAGCATAGAGGGAAGGGAGGGGTGGGGGCGGGTGGGGGGTAAAATTAATAAAGAGTGTGTGACAGATACCATTGCCCTGTGTACATGCATGAATGCACAGATGGTGTGACTCTACTTTGTGTACAACCAGTGAAACAATAGCTGTACTCCATTTGTGTTCAATGAATCAATAAGTAAATAAAAAAAAATGCATTGTGAATCGTCAATAATGCAAGGAAGGATGCAGGGTTTTCTAAACAAACTGGACTACAGATAAACTTTTAAAGGAACAACCTTATTGCCACAATTATTTGTAAAGCACCCTCTGTTGGTTTGAGTAAGTGCATAGCAGGATGAAAAAATAAGATAGATTCCTTGCCCTAAAGAAGCTTGTAATTAAATGAACACATCACATTCTCTAGAAAGGTTCTCTCCAGAAAGGTGGCAACTAGTCACCTAAGGCTAAGTTTGGTTGAGTAGACACAGCATCAAAAATTCTCAGTTTCTTTGCCTTCCTGTCACATTTCAAATGAAGAAACTAAAGCTTAGAGACATTAGGAACTTATCCTGGCTGCATAGATGTTAAATGGCAGGACTCACCTGAGTCAAGCACAGTGGCTACACTAATTGCGTAGATCTTAAGTACTGCACACAAAAGGCACAAATGGTGGCATAGCACACTGCTGGCTAGCAAGGGCAACTGTATGAAGAAGGGAATTTTTCTGTGGATATTTCAGGGTTCTTCTAAGATGATTATCATAGGCATTAAATTTAAGTTTCACTGAAACTCTGTACGCATCACAAACAGTAAGCCCTGTAGAGAGTACTCATTTGCTCCATTACCAAGTGTATGTCTGTATGTTGTGTAGGCATGGGTATGAGCTTGTGTGCATATATGTTCATGAATAGCAAACAGAATACAAATTTTTATTTCTCAATATTCAATTATACCACAATAAATACCTCATATTTTATAGCACTTACCATTTCCAGTGTTCTTTGCACACAGTATTTCCTTGATCCTACAACATCCTATAAGGTAAGGATTTTTTAAATGTGAAAAAACTGAGGTTCAAAGAGATTAAGAATCTTTTAGCTCTGGTTCATATGAGTATGCAGGAAACAGGACTCAAATTTAAATTATTTTGTCTCTCAAAAGAATATAATTTCTACCATATCACATCTTCCTCCCTTCAGAAACATGATCAAATCATTGCCATTGAGCATATTGATCATCCTCCTCCAAAACTACTTTTGCAAAAATAAAGAATAAAAAATTACCAGGCACCTAATCCATTTTCACGATATTATTGGTATATTAGTACTTCTGGCAGCATTTGGTAGTATAACATTTCTCTTTTTCATCAAATGTGAGTCATTTCCTTTTCCATGTGAGTCCACATACTCTCTATCTTCAATTATTTTTGTCTTCAATGGACACAAATGTCATGAAATAATCCCATCTTCCATTAAAGGGTAAGCCTCTGACATTCCTATCATTAAATCCCAGGAGAATTCTGGATTAAAGAACTGAGTTAAAACCTTTTATCTACCTGTAAAACTCATGAAAATCACACTTCTCTTCGATGAATATGTTTTTAAAAGCAGAAAAACATTTGGCAAGTGTGCCTCAATTTTTTGACAGATGGAAAGTGTCTTTCATCTTCCCAATACCATGTAAATGTAGTGTATTCTCTGGGTAGTCGAAATTATGGGCTCTGCTCATCAGATCTCTGAAATGGCTGCCCAGAAAGATAACAAAAAGCAGAAGAGCCTCAAAGGGCACATCTGGGAACTAAGTCACATACACTAAAAAACACAGAAATACTTCTAGGCACTTGAAAAACAGGACATTAACAAGATTTGGAAAATAATTTTGCCTCAAATTCGGCAACTATGCACAGCTGAGTTTTGTATGAAACTTAAGATTACTGTCTAGTATATGTTATGGCAAACTTGAAAACAGTTTTCAGGCTCTTTAGAAAAAAGAAGTAAAAGGCCTCTTTCACACAACAGGGCTATAAATTAATGTACAGAGTTTTAAAAGCCATCTTCCTTGCAGCCCCAAGACAAAAGCAGCTGTTGATTTTGGATTGTTTGCCAATCGGTGTTCCCCTCATTTTTCCCAGGGCAAGTACTAGGCTCCAAGTCATCAAAAGGAGGAAGCTCAGCTTTTACATCCAGTTGAAAATGCCAGCTTGAAAAGAGAGAAATAAGATCTTTGTGGAAAAACCAGGAAAGTCATGCAAATAAAAATGTCAATGCTCTCAATTAGTGTAGGTTTATCACAGGATTGAGTTCTACCAGCAGATTATTTTGTGGAGCTGCATAGTTGTAATACTTCAGGATCACAGAAGACAACGTAAGAGTTGTTAAGAACATCAGCTCTGAAGTCAAACAGACCAAACTTCATTTCCCCATCCTGAGATTTCTCCATCCATCTTCCAGATGGATGAAGCCAACGGAATTGAAGACTGTTCCACAACGTCTCTTGCGAATTTCTCCATTCTACTTTCCCTTCTCACTTATTGGATTGGATATGACTATGAGAGTCATGGACATGGTGTGAAGCCCTGACAATGGCACAGCCTCTGTCAACATGGTCTCCTAAATGATCACAAGAAGGAACCTGCACGGCTGACATATACCCACAAAACAAGTTCCTATTATTGCCAGACATTTCATATGTAGGTCCATTTACTATAGCAGTCAGCATTACACTAGCAAATACACCCATTTACATATATCACCAAAATAGGGATAATGCTTTTCAAGCAAAGACTTGTGTAATCTTTTAAGTGTTTTCCATTTCTTCATTTAAAGTTCTCAGTGCTCAAAAAGAGTAAAGTTTTCTTTTACCTGTTATGTGTCATGGGGAACAATAAAGAGTGTAGGATCAGAGCATGACTAGAATTTTATTGATGACCCAAGGCAAAATAAAATTCAGCATGCTCTTTTTCAGCAATATTAGATCTGCTGCACTTTCAGCAGTAAAATCTTGTTTTGTCAGCAGCTATTGAGAGTAGATATGACTCAGAGGACACATAAAAGCCTACATGTAAGGCAACTAGCTATTATGTTTAGAAAACCTTTTTTTCTCTCTTTGCAACATAAGTACACTCTAACATTTCATATTTTAAATAATCAAAATCACCTTCACAATGTAGAATCTTAAAAACATTATGTTCCTCTATTAATGTCTTAATTGCACAAGATAAAATGGAAAGATACACAAGATATCCAAGGACAAATGTTAGATATAAGAGAGACTTAAAGACCATTGAGCACACCACCTCCATTCTCTGAAGAGGGAACTGAGGCATGGAAACATTATGTAAACTGCACATATCATTCTAACAGAGCTGGGACTAACTTCAATTCTCAGTGTTTTTTCAGAGAACACTCATTTTTCAGATAATGCTTTAGCATTGTGGAATCTTGTTTGGTTTTGTGGACTTATTTTTCAGCTTTTCCTCAAAAGGTGATATTAATGATAGTACAATTTATTATATAATATGGAGTTATCAAGAAAAACAGTTCGAAAGTCTACCAGAATTTTCTGCATAGATGGCGCTCAACAAACATTTATTGATTGAGGTTGTATTGTCAAATGTCAAGGCCTAATGTAAAGCCTTTGCTATGGCCTCATAGTCAAACTGTCTAGGACTACTATAAAAATTTTTTTTTGAAAGACAGAGTAAAGGTGAAATACTAAACATTTTATATAGGTGAAATACTAAACATCTTATATTTCTCAAGACTCAAACATTAGCTTTTATAAATACAACATTAACTAATCAGCTTTTCTTCAAAAGGTGATATTAATGATAATAAGATTTATTATATAATATATGTACAGAATATTTCTGGATATGATCATGATAGAATTACAGGTATAGGGCTTTTTTTCACAATAATATGTAGCTAACTGAACACAATATAGAAAATAACTGGTTTTAGGCACTAGACAATAGACAACATAGCCTGTGTTCCTAGGGGGAAGGAAAATACCTGAGGTGAAGTTAGCATTTGCTTCAGTATTCTGTATTTCCATGCTGCAGCCTTGAAGACCAAATAAAGACTTCATTTTATGGCAGAGCAAACAGAGCATAGAGATCCAACTAACCAGAAAACAGTAGAATAACATCTTTAAAGTGCTGAAAACCAAAAACTGTCAACCTGGAATACATGTCACATGAAAATATTCAAAAATGAAGGAGAAAAAACTATATTTTCAGACAAATAAAAGCAGAAGGCTCGTCATTAGTAGATGTACATTACAAGGACGTTGCAGGGGGGCTTCAGGTTGAGGCTTAATGATTCCAGGTGTACACATGGATCAGAGGTCAGCCAGTTAGAACAGTGAGCCAAATCCAGCCAGCTGCTTGCTGTGCTCCATGAGCTAGGATGATTTTTTTTTACTTATTTAAATGATTGGGAAAAAAAGTCAAAATTTCAATATTTTGAAAATTATACATTTGGAATTAAATGCTTAGTGAAAATTTTATGGAATACCAATAATAGTGGTCATAAATAAAGTTTTATTGGAACACAGCTGTGATCATTTGCTTATAAATTGTCTATGGTTTCTTTCACTCTACACAAACAGAGTGGAGTTACGGTGAGAGAGTTTGCTTTGCCCACAAGACCTCAAATATTTACTACCTAACCCTTTACAGGAAAGCTGAGCACTGAAAATAGTAAGATGGGTGGGGAAATATTTTTAAAAATGTTTTTTCAGTTTTTAATTTGTTTAAAGCAAAAATAATGGCAATGGTTTGTGGATTTTAAACACGTATTGAAGTAAAACAATTGCAGCTATAGGAAAAATGACAGGAGGGGAGTAAATAGAAACACAGTGTTTAATGAATGGCCTTGCATTGACCATGAGGAGGCATGTCTTAGTCACTTAAGGCTACTATCCCAACTACCACAGATTGAGGATTTAACCAAGAAATTTTTACTTCTCATGGTTCTGAAAGTTAGGAAGCCCTAGAAGAATCTGCCAATCAACTCAGTTCCTGGTAAAGACCCTCTTTGTGGTATGCAGGTGTATCTTTCTTACTCTATGGCACAGAAAGATGTCTTCTCTCTCTGGTCTTTCCTTGAAAGGACGCTAATCTCATCATGAGACCTCTACCCTCATGACCTAATTAACTCACACAGGGTTTACCTCCAAGAACTCTCACATTGGATAGTAGGACTTCAATACGTGAAATTGAGATGAACACAAACATTCAGTTCATAGCAGAATATAATATTAATTCAGACTAGATTGTGATAAATTAAAGATCTGTGGGTTAATCCCTGGACCAATGTTTAAATTTCTGAAAAATAACATTAAAAGATAAAGACAAAGAAAGAAAAGCAAAATAAAATACTAAAAATACTCAAACAAAAATAAGACAGAAAGGAGGAAATCAAAGAACAGGAATAAAAAACATAACTTAAGATGGTAGTTTTAATCCTAACAATATCAGTAAGTACATTAAATATAAATGGATTCAACAATCTAATTAAAAAGTGAAGACTGTCAGACTAGATAAAAAATCAGGGTCAAATATATGCTGTCCACAAAAGCATCATTTAATTATAAGTACACACAAAGGTTAGAAATACAATGACAGAGAAGGTGTATTATACAATAAATATGTATTAAAAATGGATTGATTATATTTTAAAAATTAAACCAAGAGTGCCTCAAGAAACAGTTATGCTAAGTGATATAAGCGAATCCCAAAAACCAAAAGTCAAATGTTCTCTCTGATATGCAGATGCTAACACACAATAAGGGACAGAGAGAGGGAAAGAAATTCATTGGATTAGACAGAAAGGGAAGGCGAGGGTGGGAATAGTAAAGACAGGGAATGAATTGGACATAACTTTCCTATGTTCATATATGAATACACAACCAGTGAAACTCCACATCATGTACAACCACAAGAATTGGATCCTAATTAGTGTAAGTTATACTCCATGTATGAATAATATGTCAAAATACACTCTACTGTCATGTATATCTAAAAAGAACAAATAAAAAAGGAATAATAAAGATGAGGAGGAACATACAATGAGCAAAAGACCAAGACATTGAAATATGATATCAAACAATGTAAGAAAACTGATTGAAACTTATGGAACACTTCTCAAAGCTACCCCAGAATTTGCATTCTTTTTCAGTATACATGAACTTCAAAAGATAGGTTAGAAAATGCACCTTAATTTCAAAGCATAAAAATAATTAATTAGAAAAAGATATCTGCAATAGCCTCAAATAAAATTCTAAATAAAACGTGAGTAAAAGGGGAGTAAAATACAAAAATAATAAAAATATTTTACCTAAATGAGAACAGTAATACAACATATTAAACTTTCTGCATTGCAACTAAGGAAGTCCTTTTAAAAAGAACTTCAAAGTAAGTAAAAAGGAGAAAATAAATTAAATGTAATTTAAAGTAGACAGACAATAAAAAAATAGCCCCAAATAAAATTCTAAATAAAACATGAGTAAAAGGGGAGTAAAAATCACAAAAATAATAAAAATATTTTACCTAAATGAGTACAGTAGCACAACTTATTAAACTTTCTGCATTGCAATTAAGGAAGTTCCTTTTAAAAAGAACTTCAAAGTAAGTGAAAAGGAGAAAATAAATTAAATGTAATTTAAAGTAGACAGACAATAAAAAAAATCAATAAAACTGAAACTCACTGAGGAACTCATCAAACATTTGAAGAAGAAATAACTACAATCCTCCAATCTTAAATCAATGTTTTTCTAAAATGAAAATGGTCCAAACACTCCAATTAAAAGGGAGACATGTCAGACTGGAAGAAATGTAAGGTCTAACTATATGCTAAAAAAAACCAAACAGACAGAGAAGGAGGTGTTGTGGGGAGAGAGGAAGGAAGGAAGAAAGGAAAATGAAAAAAAGAAACTTCAAATACAAAGATTTAGATAGGTTAGAAGTAAATTCATAGAAAAACATCTGTCAAAAAATATTAATCAGAAAGCTAAAGTGACTATATTTAATATTAGACTATTATTAGTCTAATATTAGACTATATTTAATAATTTTAAAGTAAGCTTTAAAAATAAGAAATATTACTAGGATAAAAACAAAGGAATTATAATGGTAAAAGGATTAACGAAGAAGGCATTAAAACCCTTAAATATGAATATACCCCAAAATAGAGCTTAAAAATAAATACAGCAAAAATTGACAGACACTTAAGGAGGAAAAAATACATCCACAATTATAACTGAAGATTTCAAAATGTCTGTTTTAGTAATTGATAAATCAAGTAGACAGAAAATCAGTACATACACAGAAGAATAAATAGCTATAAACTGATATTCAAAGAACATCCCCAAAACAGAATAGCACATACTTTTTTCAAGAACTCATGGAATATTCACTAAGAGAGACCACATGCTGAGTCATAAGTCATGTTGCAATAATTTTAAAGGATTGAAAAAATAAAGTTTATGGTGATTTCCTTGCTTATTAAGAAGAAAACATTTTTGAAAGAAGCCTCTTTCAATGACGTTAGACAAGTCTATGGCATACTGTTTGAAAACAAAATCCAGATTAAAATTTATGTTTTCAAATGAATTTTTAACTAGCATTTTATTTTCCTATTCTGAGTTATTTTATAAAACATGCAATATCTTATGCTGGACAAAAGAAAATCTCGCCATGAGAGAAATGCTTTTACCAATATATCAAAAGGTAAATGATCAAAACTCAAAGGCTCTGAAAACCTACTGCAAGAATTGTGCTCATGTTATATCAAATACAATGAGAAATAAAAAGTCCTAACATATTATTTCAAGGCCTATTGAAAAACATAAAGAAATTGTGGGAGTCATATCAAAAAAAAGAAGTGTGCAGGTAAGAGGCTGGAGTTGTGGCTCAGTGACAAAGCACTTGCCTGGCATGTGTAAGGACCTGGATTCAATACTCAGCAACACAAATAAATAAATAAAATTAAAAATGATCCATTGACAACTAAAAAAAAATTTAAAAAGAGATGTGTGCAAGTAAAACAAATTCTTTTCTAATTCAAATATGACATGAATATAACTCAAAGTTGTTTTGCATGTTGTTCCTAGAGCTCTATGAAAAGTATCATCTAATGTGATGTGTTTAGGGTAAATAACAATACATCAAAATAAACCTGGTCTGGCTGTGATGTGAGTACATACAAGGCTATCTACACATATAACCCTATTTTTCCATTAATCCAGTGAAGGTATGGTGCTAGTACCTTTTTAAATATGTATTGTTTGGTTGCTTTTTGTTTCTCTTATTGTTTTGTGGAATTGAATCCAGGGCCTCATGCAGGCTAGGCAAGCACTCTACCACTGAGTCAGTTTACCACTGAGTCACACCCCCAGCCCAAGATCTTGGTTGGCTGGTTGGTTGGTTGATTGGTTGTTGGTTGGTTGTTTCACACATTACACAAAAGGCTTCTGGCACTAACATGGATTCTAGGATTAAGATAGGAGATAATTGGAACAGTTTTGAATGCTCAGAATCAAAGTCAGAAATATTGATGAGGTATTGATAATCAAGATATTGATTATGGTTGTTAATGAGCCCAGATAACCAGAGGAAAAATAAGGCAAAGGTCAAGTCACTGGCACAGAAAAGCTAGTAAATGACTTGGGAGTAAGGATGAAGGCTGGATCAGAACCCAGAAGGCCCAAGAGAGCAGTTAAGAGAGGTTTTGCAATGACTACAGAATACAAAGAAGTAAAAAGGAGGTCAAGAAAATAAACTATGTAATTTAAGCCCCCGTTCCCATAATTTGCATAGAACTTGAGGTCAGAAACAAAAAGTAGGCATCAGTTATTCAGGCAAGATGACAGGTCAAAATCTAAATCTAGAGTTATGAAAGAGTGGGGGCTCCAAAACCCACCCAAAGTAACTATATTTCAGCAAGCACAACTCAGACAAAATAGATTATCTGAGAATGGAAGTACTGAGCTCCCACCCTAGGGGTGTAATTATCAGCCTTGAGCTGTTGAGTGTGTTCAGTTGCTATGCACATGAAGCTTCACCCGAATCTGTACGTGTGCTACGTGGTTAACAGGGGAAAGATCAGAAGATGGGCTTGAAGCTGACTCAAGGTCCTGCCCAGGATTTTGCAGAGTTGCCCAGCAAAACTGAGACCAAGCAAAAGGCAGCAATCGGCTTACCTACCAGGAGTAAATGTGAGTCAAGAAAGAACCAAACCATTTCCATCACAGGGATGTGGTTTTTCAGTGAGTCATAAAGTCACACTACATTTTTGGCAACTTTTTATGATGCAGGTATTTTTATGAAGCAATAGCACTAATAACCAGAGGCTGAGACAAGAACAGATGAAACACTGACTACTTCAGAGATAGAAATTGTTGGTTGAGAGCTGATAATCCTGAATATGACCCTAAATGCATAAAAGACCATTTCAATTACTATGGCTCTCCCATATAAGTGTAAGTATTTTTGAATTTTAGTGGTATTATCTATTTTTCCTCTGCAGAAAAAGTTGCTAAAAGAATGTTGATTATCTCCAGATTTTATGAAGAATTTGTTTTCTCAGGAATATAAAAGTGTTCAAGTTGAACATCTTTGCTGAGAGAGTAAGCATTATTAGACCCAATGAACCAAGCAAAAACAGGGTCAATCACAGTGCTTTGTACATTTACACTGGGGTGATGGGATGGAGTGGGCCACTGCCTCAATTCTGCCTCTGCTATCCCTCTTCTTATGGAAGGCTGACTTCATTGAGGATTTGCACTCTCCAAGACCAAGAAAACAGATGGAATATGAGCTTAAATTGTAAATTGTTTAACTGCTTTTCCTCCCCTATCTCACTACCCATCTTTCTTCCCAAGACTTCTCTCTAGACTCCTCTTCCCTAGTCCTCCAGCTCCTACTGAGAACACAACTAGCTCTTGCTCCTCCCAAAAGTCGGATCCTGCCCTCAGTTCCAGGGTTAGTTCTGCAATATGTACAGATCTTCGTTTGCCATCTGTCTAACCACAAACCGTGACCATTATCTGGGTGCCTCAGTTGTCTCACACCAACCAGACACCTTGATATTGACTGTTGCTTCCTGTACCCAAGTGCACGAGTCTTAACCACCAGATCACTGGTACACCTTTCTATCCAAGGAGTACCCACCCAGCCTCTTTTACAGAGCAGTTTCCCCCCAGAATAGTCTTGCTTCCATTCTCTCCAAGGAGATGAACACACACACCTGTACCTGACTCTCTTAATAAGAGTAATATTACTACATGGGGTGGTTTCTAATTTCAAAGTCCAAAGCCCATGGGCTATAGAAAAGAAAGTTGCTAAAACAACCCACTTATGATTTCCTGATCTCTGAGATATATTTATTAGGAAAATAGAGGCTAAAGAAGAGATGCTAAGAATGATTTTGTCTCCCCTCCAAGCCACTGAGCAAGCATTCCTGAGAACACAGGAAAGTTGAACTCATTGCAGGGTGAAGCAGAAACTGCCTACAGCTAGAGTAAAACTAATGAGTTACAAAGTCACTTCCCCGTCATTTCCAGCAGGCGTAAATTAAGAAGTTGGGGTAGGTCATCCCTGAGGCCCTCTTAAGCTCTTAAAGTCTATGATCTGTAGAGAGTGACTCCATCTAAATGAACATTTAATGTCAAACATACAAAAACTTATTGACAATGGGATATATTTTTGTAGCTAGTGACACAGAATCAGTATAGCTACAGCAAGAGGTTTTAAAAGAAGACGAAAGGTGAGTACTTAGAACTGAGAGGTCATGACAGTAATTTGTGGAGTACCCATAAGGTCTGACTAATAAAGCACTTAACTCTACAGAGTATTTGACAAATTCAAATTTAAAACCATTTGTTTATCAGCATCTTTCCAGATCCCACAGTGTGGTGGGGGTTATCTATGCTGTATTATATGAGAATGCATTATTTATTATCATTCAGGAAATTGTGTCGTGGAATAAGAAAATTCAAGAACTATTTTTCATCATTTAAAAATCTATGGCCATAAAGGCAACTGGGCAATAGCAGTAGATTGGGAAGAATACAATGCTCCATCTCCCTGGTCACAACTCAATGACCACAATTTCCATTCATTCGTGTTTTTGAGAACACGATCTCCTTTCCAAAATGTCTTAATGGTTATGAATGGCTTGTTTTCCATATAAATACCTAATGTATTTTTCTATCAGATTAGTTCATTATGGAATAATGTACATCAATTTCATGCATAATTTGCACTTTTATAGCTGAAATATCAAGTAGAAACATTATCATTAAATGCTGATTCATGAAGCAAAAAAAATTACTTTTAATTCAAGCTCAAACCTATGCTTATGGAACCATCAAGAGCTGAGAATTCTGCAGAGACTTCACACAGCTTCCCCGAGGAATCTTCTCTTTTCCACCTAACGCTCTACTCTTGCCTGCCAGCTGCTGCTCATGGCAGAATTTTTAGGAGGTTGGTCTTTCCTTGTAAAAGCAGAGCTTGTGCCCCACTGCAGGGCTTGGCAAATGAGCCCTGAGTGCCACATGCATCCACAGGCCTATTCTGGTACAGCTCCTCAACTGAGAATGGTTATTACATATGTAAGAGTTTGACAAGAATAAAAAAGATAAAATATGTTTCAAAACATATGAAAGTGATATGTAATTCAAACTTCAGTGTCGGATGCATAAGGTCTGGAGCACAGTCAGACTCCCTTATTTACATATTGTGTCTGATCACTCTCATGCTCTCATGTAATGTCAGAAAGCCACAGCAAGGACCATAGAGCCAACAGGCTCAACTTTCCATTTGGCCCTTTAGAGAAAACACTTACCAACCCCTGCCCTAGAACATCTAAGAAACTGCCTCGTCACCCCACAAATGGAGCAATATTATTCCACCCAGGAAAGACAAATCCTTGGGTTTCTCATGCCTGGCGGCAGAGCAGATTTTCAAAGGCAACACTTCACTCTAACAACCTAAGCCCTTGGCAGAAATACCTCTTTTTTCCTTCTGAAACTTCTGCCACAGTTGTTCAGGCACACTTTCTTAAAACCAGCATGTCTCTGCTTTTCCCCATTCCCTTTCTTGCAAGGAGCCTACCATTGTGATTATCCTAATCATCTGTGTTCTTTGTCCCAGACCCAACCAGATACCTTCGTAGTACTTAATCCTGCAATGAAAATTCATTTTCTATTTGTCTGTCCCTTCCATTAGAGAGTAAACCCAGCGAGACTGAGGTATATATGTATTCTGTTCACTGTCTTGTAGTGCCCCTTTAAAAGTATTAGTAACAGCATTAATTATCCTGACCTTTGCCACTTACTAAATATGCTTAATAAATATAAAATGAATAAATGAATGAATGAAGGAATGAAGGAATGAATGAATGCATGCATACTTAGGGTATTAGAGCAGAAAAGGGTAAAGAAAGGGTTTTTTTGAAAGCACAAATTTTTTCTACAAAACAAAAGATCTGTTTTACTTAAAAAACTAAAGCCACAACTTATGTAACATTGACTATGTACCAGACTCTGCTCAGTTCCTTATTCCTTGTGGCTGCTTTAATATTACCACAAATACGTGACTTCAAATGCAGGAACTCATCCACCAGGGCTAGAGACCAGCTGTCTAAAATTAAGGTGTTAAGAGAGTCATGTTTTTCCTGAAGTCTCCAGGGAGGGGTGCTGTCATTCGCGCCTCTCCCAGCTCCTGATGACCTCCGCATTCTGTACTTCTCAAGGCCTCACTTCAGCCTCCACTTCTGACAGTTTCCCCCTCTGTGTCTTCTCCTCTATCTCTTATGAGGACATCACTGGATTTGGGGCCCGCTTAGATCATCTAGGATGACCTCATGGTCATTAATTATATATACAAAAGTCTTTTCTGGCAAATGAGTTTATCCTCACAGTTTTCGGAATAAGAATATGAACAGACATTTTCTGGGCCACCATTCACCCCACTGTACTGAGCATCATCATCCCAGGGCATGTATGATCTGCCACTTCTCAGATAGGAAAACTCTTAAAAGTAAAGTGAGAAGACTAGCATTTGAAATCCACTCTGTCAGGATTTAAGTCTATCCCCTGAACCTGAATGCCATTTCACTGCCCAGGGTCACTTTCTGAATTGCCCAACTTATGGGCTGAGTAGACTGGAGTCCCAAGCCACCTCAGGTCCATCTTTCACCTGTTTATAAATGGGTATAGTCCACTTAGTGTGCAGAAATAGGCTCTTTCACAGGTCAGCAGAAAATCCCCAGTTGACCTCAGGGTTAATCAGACACTGCAGACACCTATCTAAAATTAAGTTCTTGTTTTGCTCAATGCTTCTTAAGATGCATGGCCAGTTATATTCACTTCGTAGGCACCAATGGTAATCAAGGCATGTTAAGAAAGTCTAAACATAACATTTCATTTTCACCTCATGTGAGTGATCTTATAAAAGTATAGTTATTTTTTATGAGAACTGGGATGTAAATGACCCTGGAACATCTCTCATGGTGACAAAAAGGTAGAACTAATAAAGGATTTCTATGGTCATTTTGAACTAAACATGTCACTGTCACTCTAGTGAATATAAACTGTATGTACTGCATCCCCCTTGAAGTTTCTTGACTTAAAATTCAAATAAAGTTAGTTCCTTTTGAAAATCTCCCCCTCATGGCATGAGAATTAATGCACTTCCTAAAGTAAACAATTTGCTCCTTTCTGTAGCTGGATCAAAACTGTTATAGATCATGGCAAGTCAAAGAGAAAATATAGTCAAGGAAATGGAAGGGTCAAAAAGCCAACCATCTGAAAATTTATGTCAGTATTTATGCTTAGGCTCTGTCACTGCAAACAAATATCATACCTTAATACCACCGCATGATAAAGGAAAACCTTTGACTTGTGAGCTTGTGGAAAGGCAGAAAGGAAAGCAGCATTCATGTGCGAGTCAACCCCTATCCTTCACATCAGTGAAGAATGAAAAGGCCTTTATGCTATTTCTTTTCCCTCTATAGGAGCTGGGACTCAGACTGACTTCTGTGGACAGGAAACTGACAGTGATTGAGCAACTTCTGCTTCCCTGACTGTTTCATAGTCATTTTATTGTTTAACACTCACAATCACCCTTGAAAGTAGGCAAAATGGCCATATTTTAGAATTGAGGAAATTGAGGCTTAGAAAGCCTAAATGACTTCCGGAAGGTCACTCAGTTAATCTGCAGTGATGCAGAGTAAGCCAAAGAGATTTCCAAACTCCAAGCTTACCTGAAGCAAGTTCTTACTCGTACCCTGCTAGCATATATAAACGTATGCTTTTACTATGATGACAGGCTAGATCTTGCAATCGAGTTATTACAACATTCCAGTCAGACTGCAAGTGGCATGTTGTTTTCACTAAGGACAACCAGGATGTGACATTGTCTCCTTCTATTACACCCAGCCAGCAGGCTGACTGTCAAATAGGACTGCTGTGATCTGTTTAGCAAGGTCGGTTGCTTGAGTGCTGTGAATAATTGTATGCCATTAATAATGGTCAGCTCCAGGATACAGGAAGTTGGTCAAGCATGGTAATTGTATTTTGAATTCCAGCAGATTATTTCCCAGGGAGCAGGAAAAACACTATATGGGATACAGCTTTTCTAAGTACAATAGAGATAATTGCCTCCCTAAAGGTTAAGGAGACGTGCCAAGGGCTCTCTTAACATGTGCAACCACCTCTAGTAAGAAACATAGAAGCCAGGGTTTTGCAAATTATTGCTAACTCTAGGAATCCTGATCATTACTGAAAGTCTTCAGAAGTTAACTTTGTTATTTGCTCACTCAGATTACCACGAGAGCTTTACACATTAGATCACTATTTAAATTTTGAAACACCAATGAAATCAGACCAATGACAGATTAAGAAGTCTGGTAGAATGGATGCCCATCAAAAAAAGTCAAGCAAAAATCTTTTCCTGTTTAATGTGTACTAAATGTTCACTGTATATTAAGGGCTGTAAATACTGCAGAGTAATTATACGAAACAATATTATTATCCTTTTTTTAATAGCCCTGTCAACAAAATTAAGGTTTTGAAAAAATCTTCCAGGTAAATAAAATAAAAAGAGAAATTTAAAAAGAGATGGTAAAAAAGATACATTTACAATCATGTAAATCATGTGAAAAGGAAGAACTAAAAGTGATTTTAAAGGATGATAATAGACTAGAATTTGGGTAGGAGATAAAGAACAAAAAATTCATAGAAAAGCACAAAAATTCATTATCAAGAAGGTATTCTTTATTTTAGCAACCATTAGCCATCAATATGGAACTGTTTCTTAAATGGGGCAGCACCATGAGCAGGACAAAATTAATGTTAAAACTTATCATATCAGAGTTATACGTGGAAGAAATATGGATGGAAACAGAGAATTGTAATACAACCACCAAAACCAAACATTCAACACATGATTCAATTCTCATCAGTTTTTCATTATTTGAAGGAGTTACTTACTAGGAATTGAACCATTTGACCATTTTTCCCCCAAGGGTATTCATTATTTAGATGAACTCTGAAATGTGAAATGAAAAGAAACAAGTGATCTCAGAGCCATGCATGAGAGGTGAAATCATAAAACTCTCACAAAGAAACATAAGGAATATGTCTTTGTGATCTTGAGTTAGGCAATGGATTCTTGGATAAGGCACCAAAAGACAGGTGAAAAAAGAATGCATATAAAATGAACTACATGAAAATTAAAGACATCAGTGCCATCAAGACAGTGAAAAGACAATACCTGGAACAGGTGAAAATACCTGCAAATCACCTATGCTATAAAGCATTTTCATCTCAACACAAATAGCCAACAGTAAGAAGATTACCCCAATGCCTGACAACTGATGAGTGCATAAATAAAATGTGGTATGCACAGGCAACGGAATATTTTTCAGCCATAAAAAAGAATGAAGTACTGAAACTACAATGCGTCTGACACCTGAAAACATTATGCCAAATGAAAGAATCCAGTCTCAAAAGACCACGTGTGTATGATGCTACTTCTAGCGAGCCCTGAGTAGGCAAATGCATAGAGATAGACAATAGGTCAGGGATTGCTAAGGCAAGGGTGGAAGCAGACAGGAGAAAAAGAGAAACCAGTTGCTGATGCCTTAGGGTTTCTTTTTAAGGGGCAAAAGTGTGTGCTTAAATTAGATATGGTGATGGTCGCACCAGCCTGTGAGTATGCAAAAAAATATATTGAATTGTATACTTTAAATGAGTGAATTGTAGGCATATGAATTATATTTCAATAGATCTAAACTTGTTTCAAAAAATCAAACACAACAATAACAGCATTAGGTATTGGCTATTTCCCTAATGACAAAATCATTGTATTTTCAGAATGCAGGACCAGAAGAAGAAAAATAACTTGCCCAATGTCCTACATTGAACTAGTGGCTAGTCAGGTTCCCTAAGATTTCTGCTTCCTAGAGTTCCCTAGGCCTCAGTGTCGTTGGCAAATTTCTTAGTCCTTCATGGTTTGATTTTTTTTATTGTGTTGTCTTTTCCCCTCAGTGATGACAGTTTTATTGATGCATTTTTCCAAATACATTTCCATCAGCGGATATAAACAGGACACTAACTAAAGGAAGTAGGCGACACTAACCTAGCAGAAGTCTGCTTCACAAAACAATAGCAAAGAGCTACTAAAGGGTCTCAAAACCTAGGAAAGGTCTAAGTCATTCACTGAAAAAAGTATTAGATGGAAGCTTGTGTGGTATTTATTTGGTTGGTTGGTTTTGGTACTGGGGATTGAACCCAGGGATGCTTAACCACTGAGCCACACCCCCTAGACCCTTTTTTATATTTTATTTAGAGACAGGGTCTCGCTGAGTTGCTTAGAGTTAAGTTGCTAGCTTGTGTGGGATTTTGGCATGAAAAAATTATATAAACAGGTGATGGTCCATGTAGAAAGACCCAGAATCCAGATATTTCTAAACCTTCACTATGCCTCACAGGCTAAGTAGGAGACAGAAAAGAGTATGGAGGGTCAATGGGTCAACTCTTCGCCTTTTTCCTCTTAAAACTAATGCCTTTTCCCATTAGGGAGCATGCATTTCTTTCAAGAGCCAACTTTAAGCCCACACAAGACTTACACCAGCCAAAGAGCCTCATCTCAGGTACAGTATTTCCAGAATCTTCAAGCATTTTTTTTGAAAATCTGAAGGTTGAAAAAGTGCTTGAGGCCAGTGTTTCTCAGGTGTACAGTGGAGAATGTGAACAACGTGAACACTACCTACCTGAGAGAATTCAGTGGAAGTGGAAGTACTGCCCTGAAGTAGGAAGTAGCAGAGATCTGTGTGCATGGGAGTGTGTGTGATGTGTGATATGTATGTATGTGTGTACGATGCTCATGTGATGTGTGTCTGGCTGGTGGCAGACAGGGTGCAGAAGGGGTTTGGAGAGAATGACCATTGAACATCAGAGCCCAGGAGCATTTTAAAGGTTTTCCAGAACAGAGCAGAGATGACACAAAGTCTCCCTGAGTTTGAAGTGGAGGTGTACGAGAGGTGGAAGAGTGGAGTACAGATCTTTGTTCTCACCGATGTACCACAGACTTGAAAAATTTAGTAATTATAGAAAACTCAAGATCTGTTTCATCCTATGCCATTTCTCTTATCTGTAATACATTTTTCATTTTCAAGCTCCTATTGCCCTTGTTGTCTTTTACTTCTACTTCAGTTATTTTTTATTTCTTTTTCTTTACAAAAAATAAAAACGTGTCTCCAAGAGAGCTTCGGCAAGCCTTCAGTATATTAGCAGTCACCGTTTTCTTACAATCTTTTCAGCTCCTACAAATTTGCCTGAGCATGAAAAAGAGAAAAGGTAAGTGAAGAGGTCGATAATATAGAGAGCTCCATGTTTTATTCATCTTTCCCAAAAGCCATGGATATTAACTAATTACCCCACTCTATGTATCTCTGTAGGATAAAGAAAAGTAATCCAGCTGTGCCCTACTTTAAGAAAAACTGATTTATAAATATTGAAATTTATCAAAAATATAAATTATGAAATGAATCAGAAAACATATTTATAGAAGTGTTCAATATAAGGTTCTATTTTTAAAAGAGTCTCCCCTAGTGCATGTAAAATATGACTTCATATATAAAACTTGAGTTATTCTTCTACCACAAGCCATTATTAAAAATCCACATTTATAAAAGCAGGTACATTAGGGGGTTGGTTGTTATATTCATAAAAAGATTTCTTTAAATAGCATGCCACTTCCACGTCCTACCTCCAAGTACTAAAATTATGAATTGGTTTGCCAGCAAATGATTAAATGCAAATTCAGGGAAACACAGCTATTGTTAGAACTACATATGCTTCTATTTGTCTTGCTGATTCTATGGGTAAACAGGAAAATTGAAGGTATGAGAAATTAAGTAGACATTCTCAGGTTAAGTTTTATAATTTAGTTCTCCTTGTCTCTTATCCACAAAATATCTGTCTGTCTATAATATGAAGACACAAATAGACAAATTATTATGCTTATAGAAAAAGCAGAGAAACCTGGCTATTTATTAATAGCAGATAATTCCAAAATTATTCCATCTTAGCTTTTGGTTATATTTTTTATTTGCTTTATACAGGTACCCAGTATTTCAATGATCCAAAGATAGATACTTGAAATCCAGTTTTTCATGCACATGAATTGAAGCTGAGGAATATTAAACAGAATGTCCAGGAGAAACAGACCCAGCAGTAGAACCCCCTCACATACTGTAATCTGAGGGGAGTTTTGATACACTCTGATGTTAACTGATCAGAACAATATGAAATAAGAGTTTTAGGGGCAGGGTACTCTATTCTGGTGCTTTACAATCAAACCAGTTGCATTTAAAAATAGAACTCCAAATGGATACCTCTAACATCTGCATTCCTTTGAACAGCCTGCAACTATTTTTTTCTTGGGGGGAGTAGGTACCAGGGATTGAACTCAGAGGCACTCAACCACTGGGTTACATCCCCAGCTGTATTTTGTATTTTCATTTAGAGACAAGGTCTCACTGACTTGCTCAGCACCTTGCTTTTGCTGAGGCTGACTTTGAACTTGCAATCCTCCTGCCTCAGCATCCTAAGCCATTGGAATTACAGGGGTGCACCACTTCCTTCAACTGATTTTTTAAGGTGTTAAAAATAAATGAATAGACCACTGCTTTTAGAGGCAATATATGTGACAGTAGACTTATCCTCTCCAGTCTGCAAGGCCCCAAGTACCGTATAGCCCAGTAGGAGATCATGGACAAGGTGGTTTAGAAATTTACACAACTATCATCATCTCCCAAAACAAAGTTTAAAATTCCAGGTGAGAAATGCATACTATAAATTGTGTTATAGTGGATTGTTAGAAGTCCATATAACTTGAACTTTTGGCCATAGGCCTGACATTTTGACCAACAGAAAACAATAAAAACAGTTGAAAATTGAATATATGATAGACATTCCAGATAATTCTAAGGCAGACATAGTTTCATATAAGATTCTAATCTTGACTAAAAACTTTATCTTCTAAATGCATTCCCTGACTAATAATCAAGTCTGACAAGGCCAGGTAAATGGAAATATAATTCTTGATAAGATAGGAGCATAGGACCAAGTAACACAAGGAATCAAAATTGATTCTAACAATCTATTTAAAGATTCCATCAAGTTATACTGGTTCATTTTGAGTCTTGATAATGGAACTATATATGAGTTCCACATGAATATGGAATGATTAAAAACAATGCTCTCAGACAATGAGTATTAAAGCAGGTTATGCTTGTGGAAAACAGATAAGAGACCTTTTGGAGAAACCAAAACACTGGGACTGAATATACATATTGAGTATTCTAGGAGAGGCAGACTATGGTTGAATGGAGATTTAAAACACAAAACGGTACTATGAATAGGGACAGCCATGCATGTAATTTTTGTCAAGACAAATTGGCTGATTAAAGCTGTTAGATATTGTGATAATACAAAAGGGGAGCTGGTGAGAAAATTCACTAAGCTCAAATGAATAATAAAACTGAAAATGAACAAAGATTATAACATGGCTTCAAAAAATGGAGCTAATAATAATGCTTTTTGTGTCCATAGCACCTTTTATCTTAGCAGTTCAAAGCATTTCAGGAAATCACTGAATCATGGCTTTTATGGTTGAAAGTGACCAAAAAGATGATCTAGTCCAAACACATCCAAGGCTTCTGTCTCCTCTACAACATTCTACCACACACAGTTAGCCCCCCAAGCCCTCCAGGAATCTCCTGAGTGTGCCATTTCAGATCCATTTAGGAGAATTCAGAATAGACACACTTGGCCTTCCTTTGCATTGAAGCATAAAGCAAAGTTAGCCATTGGGCAGAGCTCTAGCTTGGTGGAATGAGAGGACAGGAAAGCAAGAGAATACTGCAAAAATTTGTTAAGAAAGAGACGGGTAAGTGGTATTGACTGAACGGATATTACAAAATTTCAAGTCAGTCTTTTGGG
>JAJEJO010001754.1:43272-166312 GCA_020662805.1 Glaucomys volans
TTCAATGAATCAATAAGTAAATAAAAAATTAAAAAAAAAAAAAAGAAGGAAAACCATTCTCCAAGACTCAGGAAATGCGATAATTCTGAAAGTGTGGTTATAAATCTGGGGGAGGGGTGGTTAAAACTCTGCCAGTGGAGAAGCCAGACCTTCAGATCCCTTCTCTTAGCCTGGGCAGTTAAGCAATTGTCCAAGACAGCAGAGATTCATGTACAGCCACACACCATCGTGCGACACTTCTGTAAACACCGTTCCACAGGCACGACAGCGGTCCGTAAGATTATGATAGAGCTGAAAACTTCTTATTGCTAATGACACTGCGCCTGTCATAAAGTCCTGGCACAACCTTTGTGTGATGCCAGTGTGATCAAACCTGCCCACCACCAGGCAGATAAAAGCACAGCTCACACAACTATGTCTGGGGCCTGATACTTGATAATGATAATAAAGGACTATGCTACTCGCGTGTGTGCTTTCTACACTATGATTTTATCGTGTTTTTAGAGTGTACTCTTTCTGCTCATAAAAAAGTAAAGTTTATTGTAAAAGAACAAGCTGTTTCCCCAGCAACAGCCTCATATATCCCAAGTTGACCACATCTCTCTCTTTTTTTTAACTTGTGCACTTTTCTTCTGTTCATGTGTCTTCTGTCATATTAATTCTTTTTTATTTTTATTTTTGTAGGTGTAGATGGACAGAATGCCTTATTTTTTTTTTTTTTTTGCGGTACTGGGGATTGAACCCAGGGCCTTGTGCTTGCAAGGCTGGCACTCTACCAACTGAGCTATATCCCCAGCCCAGAATGCCTTTTTTTATTTCTTCATTTTTATGCGGTGCTGAGGATTGAACCAGTGCCTCACCCATGCTAGGAAAGTGCTCTACCACTGAGCTACAGCCCAGCCCTTACCACGTCTCTTGATTGTACTGTTTTCTCTTTTGCTGGATTCAGTGATGTTTTGCTCTTGGTGGCCTGTGAGCAGCAGGCTAGACCACACAGGCATGATACCACCAAGGTGTGTAGTACACTCAGTCACCTAGTTGTGTCAGTGCACTCTGTAATGTTCACACAACTATGAAATTGCCAGATGACGCACTTCTCAGAATGTGACCCCCTGTGAAAGGATACCTGATTTCATTCAAAATTGTATTGTGTTCCTACTATGTGCTCAGCATTGCTTTAGGAATCGTAGCTATGGCAACAAACAAATACATAGTGAATAAAGTCAGGTGGAAATTAATGACAAGAAAAAAACAAAATAGGGGTTAGGGGCAGGAGGTCAAAAAGGAAAAAGGTTATTTTCCTTTTTTTATTTATTTATTTTTTTTTGGTACCAGGAATTGAATGCAGGGAAACTGGGCCACATCACTGAGCCACCTCCCCAGCTCTTTTTATGTTTTATTTAGAGACAGAGTCTCACTGAGTTGCTTAGGGTCTTGCTGAGTTGCTGAGGCTGGCTTTGAACTCATAATTCTCCTGCCTCAGCCTCCTGAGCTGCTGGGATTACAGGCATGGTCATTTTTAATATCGTGATCAGAGCCTGGGTAGGGTTTGGAGGAAGGAAGGATGTAGAGTGGATGTAAAATAGTCACAAGGGTGAAGTTGAATAAGAAGAATGACTTCTAATATTCTATGGCACAATAGGATAACTATGGTTAGTAGCCGTTAAATGAATATTTCAAAACAGTTGGTAGAGAGGATTTTAAATGTTCCTAACAACAGCAAAATGGTTAGTATCTGAGGTGAAAGATACAACCACTTCCCTGATCTGATCTTTACACGTGGTATATACACTTTGAAATGTCACACCACATACTATAAATGTTAGTTATGTTGTAAAATAATTAAAATAAAAATATGTTTTCAAAAACAAATAAGTAAATATGGTGGTCGGTAAAGGTCTTCCCCAGGGTGACAGTTGAGCAAATATCTGAGGAAATTCAGATGAACACTTGGGGATGGTTTCAGGCAGAGGGGGAGCAAAGGTATGGAGAGGGAATGTTCTCACCAGAGGAACAGAAAGAGCAAAGGCCTTGGCAGAGGATGTAGCTGGAGAGGTGTAATCCAGGGACGCAGAGCAAGAGTGTGGTGTGAGGAAGACAGGACCAGAGCCAGACCTTGGAGGGCTTGATTTTGCTTTGCCTGCCCTTAAGCTACTAGCTGGATTTAAGAGACTCTTCTCTGGATTGTACACCCCTCATAGTGGAGCAACACAATGAAATGATTTTTTTGAGCTCCAGGAGCATCAGACTCATCACAGGACTTCTTACTCTTGGCCCAAACTCAGTCTCTACAACTAGAAACCATCTCAGTTGCTTGCTGGTAAGACCCACATTCCAGGGACCCTTGAAAACAGGAAGTGTGTTCTGATATTTGAGGCAAGAAGCAGCTCACCCCCTCCAGGAGTACCTCTACACTTCCTGTGAAATATAATGATATTTCATTATATCTATATCTATATATCAAATGTCTATATATCTATATATATAGACATTTAAATGTCTCCAGAAATGTGAGTCCTTGTAGATTCCTATCTGGAAGCATATGGGTTACCAGAGCCTGATATAAGTTAAAACTGACCCTGAGCAAGAATCATCCCAAAAGGTAGTAAAGAAAATCAATTTCATTTCTTCTTAAAGAAATACCTTGGTTTGAGAGCAAATATTCTTCTAGTTTGGGAGGATACAATCAGAGCCACCCTGTGGCTATTACGACGTACATGTAGGAATTAGCATCAGTCCACAGCTATCCTACAAGGGCTCACTTCTAAAACCAGGATTATGGATCACTGGGGAAGCAAGTCCACTCCAAGAGACTCACTACCATCTGAGCTTCAGTGCAGGTTGACTCTGATATCCACTTCAGCAATGATTACCCAGTATACCCTCAGAATGAAGTAGGATGGAAGAGGTTGGACATCTGAGGAATTTTCAGGAAGGAGGTTTATCAACCGTAGTGTTCAGAGGTGGCTCTCACCTAAGAATTCTTCCTCTGAACAACGATTTTGGAAATTTGATGAATTTTATACCTGTTGATATCATAATTCATTTCAATATAATTACTGATAGCATATATAATATGATTGAGTTTTGAGGGCTCGATTTTAAGTTATACTTTGCCTGCTCTCCAAAGTTAGCATAGTACTTACAGGAAAGGAAGGAAGGAAAGAAAGAAGAGAGAGGGAGAGAGGAAGAGAAGAAGTTCAGAGGCATCCCTGGAGCTGATGGACTTTGGTAGTGTGTTTGCACATGTTAGCCTGACCCTGCGGGAGAGAAAAGCCCTCTCAGATTTTGAGAGTGATCATCACAAAATATCACTTAATTAATGCTGTGCTGCTACCAGGAACCAGAGGTCCCTGCTAAAAAGTTGTGCCAACATGTGCACAGCAATCTACTTCCCTCAGGGACCACAGCAAGGACCTGTGCTTCCGGCATTGAGGACACATCAGTGAAGAGACAAAAATGAGCATGGCCTGTCCCTCTCTCCCACCCCACTGTTCATTTGCTATTTCTTCACATTAAATTAGAAGCATCTCCTTTATTGTCCCCCAACCTCTGCCCTCTAAATTTGTTTTGCTTTGTTTTTCCAAAGCCATGCCCATTTCTCAGCTCTGATCTTCCAGATTTCCTGCCTTGGACTCTGGTTGATTTTGTAATCTCCCTGGCTCCCCATGTGGGTGGGATTTGTGACCATGAACTGCTTTGTGGAAGCAGGCCCACTTTAAAAGCTTCAGATGTCCCCAAAGCACATCAGCTGTCCCACAACAGAAGCCATCCGAGCACAGAGACAGGCGATGGACAGGTGTAGGCAGCACAGCCCCTTTTCCAGGAATCCTCCAGTAAGTCTGGCTCACAGAAAGTCCCTCAGGGCAGCAGCGAGTGTTGGCCAGGTTCAGACTGCCTCCCGCTGAAGCTTTCAAATGAAACTAACTGGAGAAGTTCACAAGCTGACAGTGAAATCAGTGCCCAGAAACTATCACTGGAACCGGCTGAATCTGCATGGAGAAAAGAGCCCCCATTGACAGAAAACACAGGTCGTTCCCTTCATTATAAGGGAAGAAAGAAAGGTGGGTTCCCGGAGGGAAGGGAGAGAGTACGGTAGAAAGAGAACTGCAAACCACTTCTCATTAGAACATCATCCTGGTTATCTGAACAGCGGAGACCTGAGCTGGGGAATGACAGACAGATGGCTGAGCGTCAACACTAAGCATGGGCTAGTGACGAACAAAGCTTGACTAGATCTTAACCTACTCTGACTTGTTGGCAGATCTGCTCTTTCAAAACAAGTTTCAAATTGACCACTCCACAGAATAAGTTGCCCCATTCTGCTTCTCAGGAAGATACTCATGGGGAAGAGACACAAAATTACAATCTGGGTGGTATGTGCACAGTGCCAAAATAATTAATTATAAAAGCCAAATAGACCTTGGTTAAAACACTTTCCAAGAGTCACACTGCACTCAAAATAAATGCCAACCTTCTCACCACAATGTACCAGACCTTTTGTGATCTGGCCTTGGTTGACTTCCCCACCACATCTTGAGCCACTCTCTCTTTTGATTACTACATCATATTGGCTGTCTTTTTGTTCTCCAAACAAACAATATCTTCCCACTCAAAACCCCTACTTTTACTATTCCTCTGCCTGAGCTATTTAACAACCGAATCTTTCCATGACTATCTCCTCTCACCTTCCAAGTGTTAACTGAAATGTCACCATAGCAAAGAGACTTTCCCTGATGCCCCAGCCTAGTGTAGTTCCACTCCCAGGTCCCTCTCTTCCACCACTTCACTTCATTTTCTTCAAAGAACCAATCTCATATGAAAATTGCATTTCTTTGCTTATCTTGTCCACAAGAGAAAGAACTTAACCAAGTAATTCCAAATCTTTAAATTCTGTGAATATTTCAATGAAATTGATACAGGGACATCAAAAGAGATTAGAAATCATAATCTAGAGTTTATATACTTATTATATTAATGTTATTAATATGTCATAATATAATTATATCCCTGTAATTTTGTTATATGTTATATACAACATTTAAGGTTTTATAGCTATTCCACATCTGGGACACTGCCATAATCTTTCCCACTGCCATATTCCCAGCCATTAGAAGAGTGTCCACCACATAGTTAGCACTCAGTCTAGATCTGTGGGGATCAAGTGAATGTTCAATGGTTCCACTGGCTTGGAATGAGTCTGGGGCATCATCTCTATGCCAAGTTCTGATAGCTGGAGCTTGAATCTGACACAAGGAGGCAGCATATGTGCACTCGCAGACCCAGAAGGAATCTCTCTGGAGCAACAGTATATTAGAATGGACAAGGTTTTTTATTTCATAGAGTTTAGTTAGGATCATCACCCATTCCTACAAACCACAGTGGAGAGGAGGGAGCACAATGGAGTTGAATTCTAAACTATGGTGTAGTTAGATTAACCTAATAGGACAAAAACACAACTGTTGCCCTTTCACACATTAAGAATAGGCAGGTACCCTATGAAAAGTGAAAAAGCGCCCAGAAAAACCACTCTGGATGCAGGAACTCATGCAAGAGATTTTATTAGGCAGACAAACAGTGTCTGCCCTGGAGAGAAAGAGAGAGAGAGAACATGGCAGGGGAGCTTCTTTTAAGTTGTTGAATTTCATGGGCAAAGGACTATCTTGCCAATTGTTGAGAAGTTGAATTTGGCAGGCTTAGGATCAGTCAATGGCTGGCAAGGACAGGCTGATGAACAGACCAATGGCTGGCTAGCTGCAGGGAAGTGGGGGAGCTGTCATCCCCCCTTTCCTTCCCTACAGGCGTATCCTGCGCCCAACCACCCAAGAGGGAGCCCCGCGAGTTCAGTGGGTGGACTGGTAGGCATCCCAAGGCCCGAGGCGAGGGCTGGACTGCAAGGTAAACCCAGTGCCTGCCTGCTGCCTGCCATGTGGAGCCCACACAGGAGTGGGTCCACGTGGACAAGCCCTACACCAGCAGCTGCAGACTTGGCACCTCTGAGTCAGGGCAGCCAATCGAATATTGCTAAAGTAAACTATGCCAATATAGGCATGAGTTTCCAAGTTAGGTAGGTTTGGGGTCACAGCCCAGCTCTCACACCTCTGTTATGAACTGAATTGTGTCCTCTGCAAAATACACAGTTGAAATCCCAACCCCCAGTGTGACCACATTTGGAGATAGGCTTGTAAAGAGGTGATGAAGTTTAAATGAGGAGCATACGGGGTGACCATCTCTCATAGGACTGGTGTCCTTATAAGAGGAAGCAGTGCCAGAGATAATTATGTCCCTTTTCTCTCCTGCCCACCACACATGCACAGAGGGACAGCCATGTGAGGACACAGTGATAAGGCAGGAAAAGGGTCCTGTCCAGAAACCAGTCCTGCTGGCACCTTGATTTTGGACTTCTGGCCTCCAGAACCATGAGAAAATAATCTTCTATTATTGAAGTCACTAAGTCTGTGACATAGTATGTCATGGCAGCCTGAGCAGACTAGGTAAAACCTCTGAGCAGTGTAATCTTGCACAAGATTTTAAACTTTCTAAACTCCATTCTCATCTATAATACCAAGAAAGAAAATTTGGCTTGACTGTAGGAATAACTTCATTATGCATATCAAGATATATATGTCAAAACATCATGTTGTATACCTCAAATATATAAGATTAAAAAATAAGGGAACCCAGTGTGCAGGGCTATTGTGAGGCCTAAGGCTGTTCTCTGCAGACCTTCACAGAAGGTATTTAAAGGTCATGGTGGAGCCATGGTCTGCTGGCCCATGTGCCACCTGTCAGCATCATACAGATGGCTGAAGATATGTCTGCACAAAGCCAATTGAACAACCAATTAAGAAGCCAAAATGATTTGTCAATACCATATAGAATCTGCATGTTAGTGGTAAGACTATAATCTATGATCAAAGAAATAAATAAATGGGAGGGAGGCTTTTTAATTTCAACCAATGGATTTGTCTTTATTAGATACACCATGTATGAATTCCAAATACTAAGAAACAAAAACAAACAAAATAAGTTATGCTATTATAAGAATTCAGTAATTATCTGAATACCAAATGCAGTGATTGAAAAAAATCCTTAGGTAACTCACATCTTGTGTCTGGACTTCAGGTGCCTCTTATGTCAAAAGGGAAGCTGGTTTGCATTATTGTGAAGACACTTCTAACTCTCAGGTTCTAGTAAGAGTCCCTTTTCTTACTGACCCTGGCTGCCCACCTGGTGGGCACACACTTAAGGTTCAAAGTTTATGTCTTTCAAATATCCCCAGTATGTTAACCTCTCAATAATACAAGCTGTTCTGAAATTACAGATTGGAGAGCGATATTAGCATATGACTCTTGGGCTTGTGTTCATTGTCAGGTAGGGAATACAAACTGACAGTACCAATAATAGCTTTCACAGCTCAGATCATCACCACTGCACCAGAAAACCTGTTCTGATATAAGAGCCCACCCCTATGTGAGCAAAATTCCAAGCATAAGTCAAGATGATATTGTGTCTGGTCCCAGTGGTGCATGCAAAGAGGCTGAGAGCCTGGGAGAGGCTTACAGAGGCTTTGTGGGTGCTTACGCCTGGATCCTGGATGTGTGACCAAAGAGAAGGACTGGATTTCCAGCTCATGTTCACGAAACTACCCGAAGGGTGTGTTTCCCTCTTTTTCAAAGAGGAGGGTGTTAACTGGGTATTTTAGTTTTTTCCTGAAAGGCATGAACTTGCAGATGAAGCATTCAGGCAAACAAAAGGATTTGAGTCCTGATAAAACACAGAATTGTGTTCTATGCCCTGCAGAAGTCTCCACAGATTCTCTTGATGTGACCTCCGGTAAAGAGTCTGACAACATGAAAAAGCATTTCTGGGTCTCTAACACTAGCCTATTGCTGAAGCTTTCAACGGAATGTCCAGATCATTCTTTGTATTTATTTCGTGTACTTTGTCTTTCTTTGTGTATTTTTAAATTTTTTTAAAAATATTTTTTAAATTGTTGGTGGACCTTTATTCTATTTATTTATATGTGGTGTTGAGGATTGAACCCAGTGCCTCACACATGCTGGACAAGCACTCTACTACTAAGCCACAACCCCAGGCCTCTTTATGTACTTTTTAAACAGACAAAAGTTATACATATTTAAGATGTACAGCATGACAATTTGACATGTGTGCCCCGTGTGCATTGCAGAGTGACTCAATTGAGCTAATTAACATATGAATTACATCACAATTTTTAGTTTTTGTGCTAAAAATGCTTTAAAAATATGGGCTGTTTTCAAATATGTAATACATCACTAACAATAGTCATGATGATGTACACTAGATCTCATGAGCTTACTCCTCCTGACTGAAATTTTGTGTCCTTTAACAAACTTCTCCCTGCTTCCTGTTTATGGTTTCTTAATTTAGTGTGTGTGTGAGACTAGAGATAGACCCCAAGGCCTTGCACATGCTGGATGAGTGCTCTACCCTGAGCTACACACCAGCACCTAAATTATTTTGATGGGGAGAATGTTTTCTTACTTGTGTGACCATTAAAAAAAAAAACATTTATACCACAATTGTTGAAGCAACATTTAATTTAAATAGAGTATGAAAAGTGAAAAAGTGCCCAGAAAAACCACTCTGGATGCAGGAACTCACACAAGAGATTTTATTAGGCAGATGAATAGTGTCTGCCCTGAAGAGAAAGAGAGAGAGAGAGAGAGAGAGCATGGTGGGGGAACTTCTTTTAAGTTGTTGAATTTCTCAGGCAAATGACAATTGTGCCAAATGTTGAGAAGTTGAATTTGGTGGGTGAAGGATCAGCCAATGGCTGGTAAGGACAGGCTGATGAATGGACCAATGGCGGGTTAGTTGCAGAAAAGGGGCAGGGGAGCTGCCATCCCCCCTTGCCTTCTCCACAAGCATATCCTGCATCTGACTGCACAGGAGGGAACCCCAAGAGGTTGGATGGTGGGCTGGTGGGCTCAAGGCAAGGGCCAGGCTGCAGGAAAAACCCAGCACCTGCCTACTGCCTGCTGTGGGGAGCAGATGAGGCACGGGTCCACATGGACAGAGCACTGTTCTGGCAGCTGTGGACTTGCCACAATGAGTCCACCCAACAAGCCTGGCCATTGCAGCTTTATATTACATTCCCCCGTTTTGATTTTTATAAGAAAATCCCTTTGGGTGCATGAGCAAAGATCCATCTTCAGTAACTGCTTCCTGCTGGGTATGGGCATAGTGCTGATTTGGGGGGGAGATATCATTGCAGCAGGTGGGGGTTGGGGTCCAGAGAGTTCCCCTGGAAGTGCATTTGTAGCCAGGCTTAGATTCTTTCCTTTTAGGTCCTGATATTCCTGTAATACAAGCTGATTAATACCTGATTGGTTGATATAGAGGCAATGTTCTTCCTGAGAGCACCTCCCTTTTCTAGTGAATGCACAGGATGACTTCCATCAAAGATACGCACCTGGAAGCAAAAAAAAAAAAAAAAAAATTGGAAGAGAGACACTCCTGATTACCTGCTCCAAGGGGGTGCTGTTGAAAATCAAAGAACTGTTAAAGTCTAGGGTGCTAGCCAGGAGATGAGAGAACCCTGCTCCCACATACAGCCAACATCCTTGTGACATAAGAGGGTTACTTACCTGGACAGATCTACTGGGAAAAAATCCAATACTTAGGAAAAGAGCAGACAGAGCGAATAGCAGGGGAGGTAAGAATGTAGCTGGCAGTCCAGTCCTCATGGCTGGGTGTGGTTGTTCAGTGACTTGGTGTTCTGGTCCTTGGCCTCTGGAATGAGAAGAAGGGTGGAGGGTTTGATGGCCTTCAGCCTAAGATGAAGAGGTCTCACTGGGGTGGTGGAGTATTGGTTGGAAGAAGCATGAGAGTTAGAAGCTGAAGAGGGGTTTGTGGATTGAGATTAGAGCTTAAATCAAGAAATGTGTAGCCATCCTGGTAAATCTTGCATATTGACAGATGTTGGTGTAACCAGGATCACCATATGGGGTCCCTGCCATTTGGGATATTGAGGGGCTGTAGCCTCTGGAGGAGGAGAGATAAGAATTTGTCTCCTATTTGAAGAGGTTGAGCCAGGGGGCCAGACAAAGATTTAGGCAGGGAGGAGTCGGCATAACCCCATAGGAATGCTCGAATGTGGTTTAGGAGAGGAAGGGATATATGAGAAGGAAGAGGGGGAGGAAGGGGCACTATCCCAGAGGGAAGGATAGAACAACTGTACATCAGCTCAAAAGGGAAAATATTAGCAGGTTTCTTTGGGAGTGAATGAAGATGCAGAAGAGCAAAAGGCAGGAGTTTAACCCAGTCAAGGTGAAGTTCAAAAGAGAGCTGGTTAAGACATTTTTAAGAGTTCAGTTCATTCATTCTACTTTACCTGATGACTTTGGGTTAAAGGGAATATGAAAATGTCGAGGGACCTCAAGGGCCTTGGCAAGTTGTTGGGAAATTTGAGAGATGAATTCAGGCCCATTATCTGACTGGAAGGAGGTAGGCATTCCAAAGCAAGGAATGATTTCATGAAGGATGAAGGTAGAGATGATTAGTACCCTTTTGTTGGCAGTGGGGATGGCTTTAACCCATCCTGAGAAGGTATCTACTGTAATCAAAAGGTGTTTAGATTTTCTTACTGTGGGTATGTGAGTGAAATCATGTGCCAGGCTACCCCTGGAATGATGCCACAGGCCTGGTGAGTCAGAAAACGGGGGCCTGACAGCTGTAGGATTGATTCATAGGTAAACTTCACATGTGGAGGAGAGTTCTTTCGGAAATGAGATGTCAGAGGAGGATAGTTGCAGATGAGTCTTAGTGAATTGTAAGAGTGAAGAAAGGTTAGGGTGGAATAAATGGTGGAGGTAGAAAAGTATCTCCCTTTTGGGGAGCGGTGGAGGTAAGGGATCATGGAGAGTCATAATGGGGGCTGGCATGGATGACAGAGCAGCCCTTTTAGCCTCCCCATCTGCTTTGTTGTTCCCTGAAGAGATGAATGATTGGTCTATCTGATGGGCTCGACAACGTACAAGGCCTATGGTTGCTGGGAGAAAAACAGCCTCAAGGAGGTTTAGGATGTAGCTAGAGTTGGTGATGGAGTTCCATTTTGTAGTAAGAAGGCCCCTCTCTTTCCAAATAGCAGCATGGGAAAGGATAATGTGAAAAGTGTATTTGGAGTCAGTGTAGGTATGGAGGGATTCTCCCTTTGCCAGGGTGACTGCATGGGTGAGAATGATTAGTTCCACCTGTTGGTTGGTGGTGTTGTTAGGTAGTGGTCCTGACTCTACAACCTTTTCCAGGGAGACAATGGCATATTCAGCCCTTTGGATCCCTTCACGGAGAAAAGAGCTCCCATCAGTGAACCATATGAAAGTAGGGTTGTGCAAGGTGCCCTCCTGAACATTGGAGGGGCAGGGGAGTAACTCTTCCAGGGTCTCAAGGCAGCTATGGGTTGCTGAAGCATTTCTGTTGGAAGGTGGGTGTAAGAGGGTGGCTGGATTTAAAGGAAGGCATGTCTTAAAGGAAATGGAAGAGTCATCAATAAGAGCAGTTTGCAATGCTAACACCCAACAGGGCAGTACAGTTTGTAGTCCCTTATACGTAAGAAACTTGGACAGATGATGAAGTGAGAGCCCTTCAGTGGGAGCCCCAAAGGAAAGTTTTCTTGATTAATGGGTTAAGACAAATGCTGTGGCCAATAACCTAAGACATGGTGCCCAGCCTCTTACAGTGGGGTTTAGCCTTTTGATAGGTATGCCACTGGGCCAAGGATGGAACCAAACATGTGCCCTAAGAACCCCAGAGTAAATCCACTTTTCTCAGAGACAAACAGGTAGAAGAGTCTGGTGATGTCAGGGAGGTGTAGGGCTGGGGCTTGAAGAAGGGCTTTCCTTAGGGTGTGGAAAGGGGCTTCTACCAGGTTAAGGAGAGGATCGGTGGGAATGCCCTTTGAAGCCTCATATGAGGGGGCTGCCAGGATGGAAGAATTTGGGATCCAGGATGGTAGATATCCTGCTAGCCCTAGAAATGAAAGGATTTCTTCCTAGACAGAGTGGGCGTATTCTGCAAAAATGCTTTTCTCTTTACAGTGATGGCCTTAAATCCAGGTGAGAGACTGATTCCTAAGTAAATAACCTGAGGTTGGGAAAGCTGTACCCTTGCTGGAGAGACCCTATACCCTCTGTCAGTCAGAAAATGTAGAAGCTTAATAGTGTTTCCTTGTGAATCCTCAAGAGAGGGACTACATAAAAGAAGGTCATCAACATACTGTAAAAGAGGGGAGGAAACGAAAGTAAGAGAGGCAAGATCATGAGACAGTGTTTGGCCAAACAGGTGAAGGCTGTCCTGAAATCCCTGTGGGGGAACTGTCCAGGTCAACTGAGAAGAAACTTGAGTGAGAGTGTCAGTCCAGGTGAAAGCAAAGAGATTCCCTGAGTCAGGATGGAGAGGGACAGTGGAAAAGGCATCCTTCAAATCCAACACAGAGAAGTATGTGGTGAGGGAGGGGACAGAGGAAAGCAAGGTGTAGGGATCGGGCACAATGGGGAAGATGGGGACAACTGCCAAGTTGATGATGCAGAGATCTTGCACCAAATGGTAAGAACCATTAGGTTTTTTAACAGCCAGGATGGGAGTGTTATAAGGAGAGTTGGCAGGTTGCAGGAAGCCTTTCTGCCTTAAATCCTGGATGACTGGTGGAAGTCCTAAGAGGCTCTTTTGGGGAAGGGGATATTGGGCCTGGGCTGGGTAGGATGTTGGATCCTTCAGGTGAATAAGTACAGGAGAGCATGAGGCTACAGAAGGTGTGTGGGTGTCCCAGACCTTGGGGTCAAAAAGGGAGGGAGGAAGGGGATATGGAGACTCAGGTTGAGATGTATATTCCTGCAGGGTCATAAGGAAAGGAATAGCAGAAGAGTCTCAGTGGAAGTACATGGTGGGTGAGAAGGAAATAGAGGCACCCAATTTGGCTAGGATGTCCCTTCCCAGGAGGGAAATACACATTATCAAAAAGGAATGTGTGAAACAGATTTGTCCAATATGGCCACTTATTGGAGGGGTTGTAGGGGATGGTATGGTGTTCCCTCTTCCTCGAAAATAGAGGATTTGGCAGGGCAAGGGGGTCCCCAAAACTCCTGCAGCACTGAAAAGGTTGCTCCAGTATCTATAAAGAAAGGGATGTGCCTGCCTGCCACCATAAGTGTCACCCAGGGCTCCTGAGTGGTGATAGTCATCAGGTGTAGAAGTCCTGGGCCCCTTCAGTCATCAATTGCCAATCCCACTAAGTCACTGGGGGAAGGGATTGGGGGTGTCCTGGCACTTCTCTGAGCACCAGGGCAATCCACTGCCCAATGTACCGGTTGATGGCATTTTGGACAAGGACCCACGGGCTGCCCAGGAGTGGGGCAGGCTCGTATCCAATGGCCTTCTTTTTCACAATTGAGGCATAGGACTGGAGGTCTTCTGGGAACTATGGTGCCTCTATCGATGGCCAACTGGGCAGGTCGAGCTGGCTGAAAAGCTTTGGATACCATTTGGTATTTTAGTTTTTGGGTTTTTTCTTCCTTTCATTATACAGCCTGAATGCCACCATTAGAACCTCTGACTGTGGGGAAAAGGACCCCCTGTCCAACCACTCAATTTAGCCTTTATGTTAGGGCTGCTTTGGGAAAAATAATAAGTCATGAGTAGCTGCTGTCTCTCCAGAGTTTCAGGGTCCTGGTTATTTGAGCATGGCCTCTGTGAGGCAACTCAGAAAGGCGGATGGATTTTCAGTTTTATCTTGTATTACTTCCTGAAGTTTATCATAATTAATGGGTTTAATGGTGGCCTTTCAGAGACCTGTAAGGACAGGTCTCTCAAGGTTTGGAACTCATCCCACCAGAGATGCCCAGTCCCCATGTTATAGTCCCACTGGAACTCCCTATCTGGTACTGCTTCAGCCCTAATGGGGTGGATTGGGGTTGATTGGTAAACCTCATCTGCATAATTGCATGCCTGTTCCCAGACTCTCCTGTGCTCCTCAAGAGTCACGATGTTGGACATGATCATATAAATGTCATGACAGGTAAGGTCATAAGACTGGGTAAGATACTGAAATTCCTTAATGAAGTTTGTGGAGTTGGAGGTGAAGGAGCCTAGCTGCTTCTCTATCTGGGAAAGATCAGAGAGCAAGAAAGGAACATGGACTCTGATCACTCCCTCCACTGGCCACCTCCTGTAAGGGGGCTAGAACATGTGTGTGGGATCATGGGGTGGGAAGACTGGGTGGGCTGAGTGGGGGAGAGGAAACATAAACAGAATGGGGCAAAGGAGATGGAGGAGCAGGGGCTGGAGGGACCTCCACCACAGGGGACCAGTATGGGGGTGATTCATAAGCCAAAGTCAGAGGAGGAAGAGGGATTAAGAGGGGGAGGAGGAGCCAAAAGGAGGTGTTCAGGTTTGCAGGAAGAGCAAAGATTAAGTTTAACATGCAAGAAAGGAAAGGCTTGAAGATAAAATATCTCTTTCCACTTGCCTGCTCACTCATAGAAGTTGTATAAGTCCCATAAAATATTGGGGTCCAGGGAGCCATTAATTGGCCATTCTGATTGATTATCTAAAGGATATTCTGGCCAAACATCATTACACAAGTAAATAAGTTTCGATGGCTCTAGGTCAGGGATCAGGTGAAGGGATTTAAGATTTTCTAGTAAATGTTCCAAGGGTGAATTTGCTGGAATGGAAGACCCAGATCCCATGGTAGAGACTGAGAAACAGCCAAGTCTGCGTCCAAGGCATCCCAAGGTCACAGACTAGTTGGCTGGAGATGAGAAGGCAACACAGTGATGGAGGTCGTCACCCAAACACCAGTGTGTGCAGGGCAAAAGCCAAGAGAGTTGAGGACATCAGGATTTTCTAGAGAGAGGGTATGAAGAGGAGTCTCAACCCTGAGAGAGAGTCTCCACCACAAAGATCAGGGACCCATCTGTCAGATAAGGTCAACTAAGGGTGCCAGCTGTAACTGTAAAAATTGTGGCCAAGGGAACCCCCACTTCTCAGCTGCCTCCAGGGTACAGGATGATCGATAGTCGCATCTCAGGCCAGCAGAGGAGTGTTTAAGTTGACCTAGGGAAAAACTCACCAATCTGAAGCCAGTGGTGGATGTGGAGCTGAGAGTCCAGGTGAATGGAAGGTGAGACCAGCATGGGGGGCGGGGGTGTCAGATGGGATACCACTCACCTAAGTGGCAGTAGAAGAGCCCAGCCCCACGTTGGGCACCAATGAAAAGTGAAAAGTGCCCAGAAAAATTACTCCGGACGTGGGAACTCACACAAGAGATTTTATTAGGCAGATGAACAGTGTCTGCCCTGAAGAGAAAGAGAGAGAGAGAGAGCATGGTGGGAGAGCTTCTTTGAAGTTGTTGAATTTCACAGGCAAATGACAACTGGGCCAATTGTTAAGAAGTTGAATTTGGTGGGCTAAGGATCAGCCAATGGCTGGTGAGCACAGGCTGATGAACAGACCAATGGGTGGATAGCTGCAGTGAAGGGGCGTAGGAGCTGTCATCCCCCCTTGCCTTCCCTGCAGTGTGTCCTGTGCCCCACTGCCCAGGAGGGAGGCCCATGAGGTTGGACAATGGGCTGATGGGCCCGAGGCAAGGGCCAGACTGCAGGGCAAACCCAGCACCCGCCTGCTGCCTGCCCTGGGAAGTCAACACAGGGGCTTTATATTGCAGCTTTATATTATAGAGTAATCTTTTCTTATGGACCTGTTAGTCATGCATCTGTATGTAACATATGGTTTATAATACACATGCAAATTGTATCTCTTCTATCAAAAAATGGTGCCATTTGATAGACACATTCTTTTGAATGACCATAAAGCAAGAAAAAAAGACTTACTGGCATGAAAACTCTTAGATATGTACAAAACAGACAAGAAGGTGATATCTGTTACAGGAAGTAATATTTTTCATGATACAAAACATGAAAAAATAGAAAAAGCATAAAAATAAAAGTAAAATTTTCTTTCTCTCCTCCCCATTTTCCATCTTAATTGTCCAGTGATAACTAGCATAAAATTTTTTGTTTATCTTTTCATAGATTTTTCCAAGAAAATATGAAGGGTGGGTTTTCAAATATGAATATTGTGAGTATGGTTATATAAATATACTTTGCAAATCTATCTTCATTAATTAATTTGGATAACCAAGCTTAAAACCAATCTTATAATCCAATTTTTTGAACCCAGAAATAATTTCTTTCATTTTAGATTATGCCTGAAATTCTTTATAGACAAAATAATATATTGCTGTTAGGGTCACTGGCACAAATATCCACGAGAGACACAGCTCTGAGTTCAAAAAAGGTTTATTGGCAGAGAGAGTCTATCAGGCTGCCCCTCTGCAAGGAGCGGCAGCCTGCAGGAAAAACTTCTAAACTATATAGTCATGTACAATGGAGTAGTTAAAAAAATAACCGGTCTGGCCCTGTGACTGCTACTTGACTTAAGGTCTTTGCTGTGGTTTCAGTTATTGGGACCCTTAGGGTGGGCCTACCGGGAAGGTTATGCCCGGGTGGGCAGGTGCTGTTTTTCAAAATGGAGTTACTTTGACCTAAAGACCTAACAATTACAATAGAAGATATAACAATATTAACAATTACTCATTATTTAGTGTTTACGATTTACCAGGTCAATGCCTACAAACTATACCTGTTACTTACATAATCTCATTGAAACCCCAAGATGACTCCCTGAGATATTTTATCCACATTTAAAGAACTGAACATTAAATATACTTTAATTTGTTTAAGATCAATTGATAACCAATTGTTTGCAGAGCTAACAATCTTAATTATGTCTTTTTGTTAGATTTATAGCTTTGAATGATAAGTAAAATACATATTCTCTAGGAAGATGTGATAAGACAGAAAATAAGTTGTCTGCTAGTATCAGAGCAGAGTTGCAGAATAATTTTTTGCTCACACATTAGTTAAATAAATTTTGAATATGAAAATTAATTTGCATGCAAGGAGAGCCAAATAATTCCAAAGCATTCCCCAGGGGGCAGCAGCATGGAAAATGAAAGGTGGGGAATATTTGTCAACTTTGGTGACCCTCCCTTCTAAAATTCTCCTTTTAGAATTTTAGAATCTCCCAGTCCTCACTTTTCCCTGCTCCTCGGGCTGAGGTAAGTCAGTGACCCCTACTCTTTCCCTGGTCTCCCATCTCTTCCCCATCCCATCCTTCCCACTCCACCTCCCAACCTCCTGTCCTATCCAATGCCACTCACCAACTCATAGCAAAGGCCTCCCCTTCAGGTAGAAAACCAGAGAACAAGGCTGGAGCCTTATTCTGCCCAAGAGAAGGGAATTCCCCCCATGATGGCCCACTCCAGATCTCTGGTCTCACCTAAGAGAGGGAGCCATAATCAACAAGGGAGGAGGCTTTAAAGATGCCTGGAATGCTGCAGCCAAGGACACAGAGGCAGGGGGCAGGGATCAATGCTATACCCCCAGGGAGGGTTATAGACACTTGTGAGAGCCAGATCCCACAAGACACAAAACCACTTGAAAAATAATATTTAATCAATTAAAGAATGTAAGGAAGCCCTCTCCTCCTCTTCTGCACACCCACCACATCAGTAAGCCCCAGAATAATAGCAACACACTGAAGTGTAAAGAACTGCAAGACATATTTTTTGGGAGGAGCAATACACAGAAAAGTCCCAAAACCAAGAAAAAAGGAACAAAAACAAAAAAAAACAAAAAACAAACAAGGCTACCAGAAGAATTTGAAGTCCCCGCTACAATAAACATGAAACACATCCCAAGATCTCCCCATAGGAACACAAATCCTCACATCAAAGGCCTATTTACTTCATACTACCCATACAAATATCCAGTTTGCAACCAAGTTACAAAACATGCCAAAGACAAGAAAAGAAACTTTAAAAGGAATGGCCCCTCCTTAGTTCTTGGTGGCTCCTTCCCCCTTCCTTTGGCCTTCCTCAAGGTTGTTGCCCCTAATCCTTTTCTGTTCCCTTCTTTCACCTGGAATTCTAAAGGAAAGCTGCACCTAAACGGTTACAAATGGTCAAGATGCTAGCTGCTTTCTTTTTATGTTTTTAAGAGTTACTGAAACCAGAATATCTGATGACCTGTGCAATGTTCCTTCTTAGTTTTTAGTTAGATTTAACTTGCAGATAGGAGCTAGCCCCATACCCTGGCTGATGAATACCTGCTCCTCACGTAGGCTTCCTACCTTGCCTTTCCTTTCTCTCCCTATGAAAGCACTTTGCACCCCTCAGTCCCCCAAGATGGAGCTTTGAAGTTGAGCCCCTCCATCTTTTCAAAATTGCCAATCCTGGAATAAACCTGCTTCCTTCCCATCAACTCTCTTCTCCTGAAAATTGGCCTTTGCAGAGTGGGCAGCCTGGACCTTCACTCCACCATATGAAAAAGCCATCATCAGAACCAGACTCCAATTTCACACAAATGTTGGAATTCTCTATGGATAATTCAAAGAAAAGAAAATGCCTATGATTAAAATGTAAAGGCTTGAACGGAAAAGGTGCACTCCTCTAATCTCACCTACTTGGGAAGCGGAGGCAGGAGAATCTGCAGTTTGAGGCCAATCTGGGCAACTTAATAAGAACCTGTCTCAAAAAATAAAAAGGAACTGGGGATATAAATCAGTGGAAGAACATTTGCCTATACCATCAGAAAAGAAAAACATAGAGAAAAAGAGAAAGAAAGAAGGAAGGAAGGAAGGAAGGAAGGAAGGAAGGAAGGAAGGAAGGAAGGAAGGAAGGAAGGAAGGAAGGAAAAGGCAGACAACAGACTAGATTGGTAATGTCAGTAGATGGATATTCACTAGCAAAGAATCAAAAATAAGTGCTATAAATCAAAACCACAGTGCTTTAGTCAGCTTGTGCATTGCTCTGACCCAAATACCAGCAAAACCAACATGGAAACACAATTTCTGACATCCAGTTTGTGGTTGGCTGACTACAGAGCCCTGGGGCTGAGGTGAGGCAGAACATCACCCAGGAAAGTGTAACCAGGGTTTGGGATGAACTCTTACTCTCTGTCTCTGTTGGCAGGTGGAGTCTGTAAACTGCAGGCCTCTGCAGCCAAGAAAGCATGTTTTGGTATTAGCAGCTAAATGCAGCAAGGAGCACCCTCCTGAGTCCACTCCAAGGGCTGGGCGGTGCAAAGCCAGATTCTTCTCCACTACCTGTGAGTGGTGTGTTGCCACTGTCGGCATTGCAGCAGCTCACTGGCAATTTCTTTTCCATTTCCCACAAATTGGAACAATGACATTCGTGGGACAACAGAAGGCAAGAGTGAGAGGAACAGGATTTATTCAAGTGTGAAGAACAGAAGCAGAACTCTTGTAGGGGAAAGAAGATAAGGATTGCCACCTGTGCATGCTAGTGTAGGGGTTGATATAGAACTTGGGACTACGCTATTGGTCCAAGCTTATGCCCATCAGGGTTTGGAAAAGCACCAATGACATTAGTTGATGCCTGCAATCCTGTACAGGTCTGCGTCACTTCCATTTCCCCACCTTGGGGAAGTGGGAGGTTGAGGTCGTGGTGCATGCTCGCGGGTTCCGGGCTGTGGTGCTGTGTGGAGCTGGCATCTTGACCAGCCAGAGCTGGGCTGCCTGGGGCAACAGGTCAGCACACTGTGGCCAACCTTGGCCCTGGCTTGCCACACTCAGGCCCACAGTGGTCTGGTGGACTCTGCAGCGACTATGGCAGGTACTAGCCACTCGCACTGTAGCCCACGTGGTCCCCCACTCCGCAGATCCAGGACAAGGGCTTGGCTTGACACACAGCTCAGAACATGACAACCAGAAAGCAGAGAGAGAGAGAGAGAGAGAGAGAGAGAGAGAGAGAGAGAGAGAGAATGCTCAGCTTACAAGGGCCAAAATATAAACCCCAAAGTTTCAACCCCAATGACCCACCTCCTTCAATCACATCCTACCTACCTACAGTTACCAATCAGCTACACTGTAGCAGTGGATTAGTCCAATGATTAAGTTGCGCCTCTCATAATCTAATCATTTCATCTCTGCAAATTCTTGCATTGTCTCACACATGAGCTTTTGGGGGATACCTCAAATCTAAACTATAACACACAGTAACAGAAACGAAGGATGCCTTTGATGGGTTCTTCTTTAAATTCAACACAGAAGGAAAGAATTAATGAACTCCAATTCAGGTCACTGTTAACATCACAAACTGAAATGGAAAAAAACGAAAGGAAAGGAGAATGAAAAGGAACAGAACACCCAGGAACGATAAAACAAAATCAAAATGAGTGGCACACGTGTAATTAGTACATCAGAAGGAGAAGAAGGAATAGGGAAGAACAAATATTTGAAGTAATAATGACAAAGAACTTTCCAAACTTAATGATAAACCCCAAACCATACAGCTGTGAAGCTCAAAGGTGAAAGAATTATTTTTTTACAACAGGATAAATACCAAGAGAGCACATGTGTTATATTCAAACTCTAGAAAACTAAGACAAATAGAAATTTTCAATGGAAGTCAGAGAATAAAATAACTATAGGGGGGAAGGTAAGAATTATAACAGAATTTCCATCAGAAACCATTCAAACAAGAAGAGAATGCAGTGAAATCTTCAAAATGTTGAAATTAAAAAAGAAAATACCAGGGCTGAGGCTGTGGCTCAGTGGTAGAGCACTTGCCTCACATGTGTGAGGCACTGGGTTCAATTCTCAGCACCACATATAAATAAATGAATAAAATAAAGGTCCATAACAACTAAAAAAAAAACTTAACAAATTCAAGAAAAGAATTTTCTTTTCTAGAAACCTAGAATTAAATATTCTGTCAAATTTTCCTTCAAAGTACAATAAAGATGATCTCAAATACATAAAAACAGAATCTATTGCCAATAAGAAATATGAATAGAACTTTTCTCAGGCGGAAGTAAAATTAAATAGGACAGAAAGTTGGAACAATATAAGGAAAAACAATGTCAGAAACAGAATAAAAATAAAATTTTTCTCACTGTTATTAATCTAAAAGATAACTGCATAAAGCAATAATAGTAACAACACATTAGGTGATTTCACAATATGACAGTAGAATGAATGACAGTAGTGACACAGGGACAGCAGAGTGGTAGTGGGAACAGTCACTTGTCACTACACATGAAATGGCATAATGTCCTCTGAAGTTGTCCTTAGATGCAGACATAAACCACAGAGAAGCTATGAAAAAAGACTTTTATGCTACACAAATTCAATGCAATTCCAATTAAAATCCCAATAACGGACTTCATAGAATAGAGCAAGCAATCATGAAATTCATTTGGAGGAATAAGAGACCCAGAATTGCTAAAGCAAATCTTAGCAGGAAGAGCAAAGCAGGTGGTATCACAATACCAGACCTTCAACTATACTACAGAACAATAGTAACAAAAATGGCAAGGTATTGGTACCAAAATAGGCAGGCAGATCAATGGTACAGAATAGAGGACACAGAGACAAACCCACATAAATACAGTTTTCTCATACTAGAGAAAGGCGCTAAATATACAACGGAGAAAAGATAGCCTCTTCAACAAATGGTGCTGGGAAAACTGGAAATCCATATGCAGCAAAATGAAATTAACCCATATCTCTCACCCTGCACAAAACTCCATTCAAAATGGATCAAGGACCTAGAAATTAGACCAGAGACCCTGCACCTAATAGAAGAAAAAATAGGTCCAAATCTTCATCATGGGGGCTTAGGACCAGATTTCCTTAGCATGACTACCAAAGCGCAAGAAATAAAAGCAGAAATCAATAATTGGGATAGAGTCAAACTAAAAAACTTTTTCTCAGCAAAGGAAACAATCAGCAATGTGAAGAGAGCTCCTATAGAGTGGGAGAAAAATCTTTGCCAAACACACTTCAGATAGAGCACTCATTTCCAGAATCTACAAAGAACTCAAAAAATGTTACCCCAAGAATACAAATAATCCAGTCAATAAATGGGCTAAGGAAAATGAGCAGACACTTCACAGAAGAAGATCTACAAGCAGTCAACAGATATATGAAAAAGTGTTCAACATCTCTAGTAATAAGAGAAATGCAAATCAAAACTACCCTAAGATATCATCTCACCCCAATTAGAATGTCTATTATCAAGAATACAAGCAACAATAGCTGTTGGCAAGGATGTGGGGAAAAAGGTACACTCATACATTGCTGGTGGAGTTGCAAATTAGTGCAGCCACACTGGAATCTGGTGTGGAGATTCCTCAGAAAATTTGGAATGGATCCATCATTTGACCCAGCTATCCCACTCCTTGGCCTATACCCAAAAAACTTAAAATCAGCATACTATAGTGATGCAGCCACATCCATATTCATAGCTGCTTAATTCACAATAGCTAGATTGTGGAACCAACCTAGATGTCCTTCAATAGATGAATGGATAAAGAAACTGTGGTATATATACACAATGGAATATTACTCAGCCATAAAGAAGAATAAAATTATGGCATTTGCAGGTAAATGGGTGAAGCTGGAGAACATCATGCTAAGTGAGATTAACCAAACCCAAAAAACCAAAGGTCAAATGATCTCTCTGATAAGTGGATGATCATACAGAATGCAGGGTGGGAGGGAGACAAGAATGGAGAAAGGATGAATTGCATAGAGGAAAAAGAGGGGTGGGATCGGGTTGGGGGGTAAGAATAATTACAGAATGAAACGATCATCATTATCCTATGTACAGGTATGATTACACAAATGGTGTGTCTTTACTTCGTGTACAACCAGAGAAACAACAGCTGTACTCCATTTGTATACAATGAATCAAAATAAATTTTAAAAAAATGTTTTTAAAACACAAGTATAAAAGACATGCCCGGAGAGGAGATAGAATGAAATTGCATAAAATAAAATAGAGATGGTAGAAAACTGAAGGGGGGAAGAAGAACTGATACAGCAAAGAAGAAAGAGCCATGAAGATCGTAGAACTGAACACAACCACATCGATCATCTCTTTAGATGTGAACACTCCAGGGGAGGTGCTGGGAAGCCACACTGGCCAAATTCTGTCGTTATATTGCATGCACGTACTCATATGTGACAACGAACCCCATTATGAATGACCATGGTGCACCGACAAAAAATGTGAACCCTCTAAATACACCAGTGAAAAGACAGGCACTGTCAAACTGGGTAAAAAGAAAAGCTGGAACTATATGCTCTACAAAAAGCACTTTAAATATAAGTAGGCTTCTAGAAATTATGATCACCAACAGCCCCCTCAAATTGTGTGTGTGTGTGTGTGTGTGTGTGTGTGTGTGTGTTGCATAAGTCCTGGCCACAAGAGAAATCTAAAATGGGACACCTTGAAGGAAAAGAAAGGAAAGGGGATTTTTGCTATAAGAAGAATGTCTTAAGTTTTCTATGCCTGCTATAGCAAATTACCACAAACTTAGCAACCTGTGTTAACAGAAATTTGCTAACAACTCTCAGGGATAGAAGGCCAAAATCAAGATTTTGGCAGGGCTGTGCTCCCTGCCAAGGGTGTAAGAAAGACTGTGCAGTTCTCTTCCTCATCTCTGGAGCTCCCGGTGCTCCTTGGCGCAGTTGACTTGAAGCTACAGCAGTCCACCTTGGCATGACCTCCATCTCCCTGTGACTGTGTCCCCTCTTCTCTTCTTATAAGGACCTCACACACTGTATTTTTAAAATCTACCCTAAATCCAAAATGATATTATCTTTACCTAATTATACCTGCAAGGACCTTCCATTTCCAAATAAGTTCATATTCAGAGGTTCTAAGTGGGCATGGACTTTTTAAATTAATTTTAATTTACAAATAAAAATGCATATATGTATTGTGCCTAGCATGTGTTCTGATTATGTATCCATTGTGGATGGAACAACTAAGTCTAGCTCATCGACCTATGTATTGCCTTGCATACTTATTTTTTGTGTTGAGAAGACAAAAATCTACTCTCAACAATTTTTAAGATATAAATAGTTTGTTATTAACTGTAGTCACCATGCAGTACAATAGATCTCTTGAATTTATTCCATCTAACTAAAATGTTGTAACTTTGATGATCTTCTCTCCAACCCCAGCCCCTGGTAATCATCCTTCTATCCTCTGCTTCTAAGAGTTCAACTTTTCTTAGATTTGGATGGACATGAATTTTGGGAGACATCAATCAATCTACCACAAAGACTGAAAGTGAAAAAAACACAAAAACAAACAAACAAACAAACAAACAAAAACACAGGGTAAAAATATTTGACAAATGAATTTGGCTTTGTTCGTTGTTGGTTTTGGTTTTGGTTTTCTTTCTCTGTCATTTTGGTTTTTGTCCCTGATGATAGCCCAGAAGAAGCCAGGCAGAATTAGTCACCCTAAAACCTAGCATTTCTGATTCATGTCAGTTGTCAGCTTTTCCTGTGCTAAACCATTTTGTTGTTGTTTTGTTTTTGATTTGTTTTGTTTTCTTTTTTACTTTTTAATAGACTTACCGACCTTCAGTCTTCATCCTACTAGATGCTCAGGAGGTCAGAGGTGAGAAACCCTGAGCAGGACATTTGATTGTCTTTGCTCCAACATCCACTCTGATCCTATTTGGTGCGCCCAGGGCAAGAGCACCATCTAAGATATAACACTACAATCTCTGTCTCCATCGATGGGAATTAGAAAACCCAAGAGAAGCAATAAGAATGAGACCTCTTTGCTCTCTCTAGAGAGGCTCCATCTCCAGGAACATGACCTACATATGCACTTTAATTTTTCCATGCCTAACCTCCTGGTCCTGGCAGGGAGGCCGGTTTCAAGGTAAAGGAAAATGGTGCCAGTATTAGTTTGTTGCAGCTGCTATAACACATTACTAGAAACTGATGGCTTTGAAATGACATATGTATTCTCTGTCAGTTCTGAAAGTCAGAAAGTCTAACAACAGGCAGAGTTGGTTCCTTCTGTAGACTCGAGGAGAATCTGGTTTCTTGCCCTTTTCAGCTTCCAGAGACCTCCTCCATTCCTTGTCTCCTGTTCCCTTCCTTGAATTTCTCCAATTGCTTGCTTCCATTGTCACATTCTACACTTTTACTCTGTAGTCAAGTTTCCCTCTGCTGCCCTCTTATGAGGACATATGTGATTACATTTAAGGTCCCATTTTGGTTTAGATATGAGGTGTCCCCCAAAATCTCATGTGTGAGACAATGCAAAAAAATTTAGAGGTGAAATGATTGGGTTATGAGAGCCTTAACCTGATCAGTGCATTATTCCACTTGAATGATTAGCTGGGAGGTAACTTAGGCAGGTAGGGTGTGACTGGAGGAGGTGGGTCACCAGGGGCATTCCTCTGAGATTCATATTTTGTCCCTGATGAGCAGAGCTTTCTCTGTTCCTGATTACCATGCCCTGAGCTACTTTCCTCCTCCACACCCTTCTGCGGTGATGTTCAGCCTCATCTCTGGCCCAGAGCAACAGAGTCAGCCATCTACACAATGAGCCTTCTGAAACCATGAGCCCCCAATAAATCCTCTGAAATTGTTCTTGTAAGGCCTTCTGGTCACAGTGACACAAGAGCTTACTAAAACAGGCCCATCTGAATCCTCCAGAATAATTCTACATCTCAAGATCCTGAACTTCGCCACATTCTGCAAGGTCTCTTTTACCACATGAAACATTCACAGGTTCCAGAAATTAGTAGCTGGATATCTTTGGGAGGCATTATACAGCCTACCATAGAACCTTTTCAAGGTTTGAACAAAAGAGGAAAACAAAATTACCACCACATCCTCCTGGATCTGGCCATTCACACACAAGTGAGTGGAAGGAAGTTTGAAACAGAGCTTCACGTTAACTACATAGGACGCCAGACAGAGACGCCCAGAAAAGGTGCCCTTCCTGTGAGAGCAGATGCACACATAACAAATGTTAGTGTTCCCCTCCTTTGTTTTACAAAGTAAAGAAGTCAGCTGTCACTGTCTTTAATTCCGACAGCTTCAAGACACTAATTGCAAAATATTGTTGTCTTCATAAACTTTCAACATTAACTCACAGGAAGGGCTTTGATTATTTTTCAACATGAAGGTTTATTTTTGCAAAGGGAAAAAATAGCAGTTTATTTTCCCACGAAGTTGGCTGAGTTTGCATACTTTCAGTGAAGCAATAAGCTTGAACTTTTAAGAATTTATTTTAGGGCATGAAGATGTCTTTGACATATAAACCTGTCACCCTGGAAGATGGGGCCTGGTATTATTAGAAGAGGTCTCTGAGGAGAAGAGAGAAGGTGGTTGGCTTTGACTGGGAGGGTAGAGGAAGGGGAGTGAGAGGTTATTGAACTAAGTATAGACAGAAATGACATTTGTAAGACTTTAACAATTGGTAACATTGACACAAACCAATAACAATCAAGGCCAGGTGGAAATAGGTCCCACATCCTTACTTTCATGAACCTATTGCTGTCCATTCTGAACACCAGGCAAAATTATCCCAGGAAAGTAAACATATTGCTTATGGTGACTCAGTCTTCTTACATTTCTGGACATCCTTTGGCACTGCAGTTTGTAGAATGACTCTAAATATTTTGTAAATCACATTGATAAAGATAGGGGAAAAAATTTAAAATATCAGCCTTAAAGAGGCATAGCTGCCCTTCAGCGACAAGGATAGAAAGAGAGAATGAAGAATTTAAGGATCAAAGAAACCAGCAGCCAGGTCCCCTCTCATAAGATAAAAGGCTCTTGTCTCACTCTCCTGTTTTAAAATTGTATTTCTTCTGCTAACTCCTGTCTCTCCTATCTTTGACCTCATCTTTCCTTCCCTTCCTTCTCTAGCAAGAGAGCATGTGCGCGTGCACACACACACACACACACACACACACACCTGCCTCTCCTCCAAGACCGCCTTCATTCCCATAGCTTAAACTCTAATTTCTCCCTGGATGATTCCAAATTTGTAACCCCAACCAGACTCATCTCTTCAAAATGAACAGCATTCTTGCCTTTATAAAAACTTTAATGTCTCAGTAACCTTATCACCTTCTCTGCACAGTTTATGTTGGTAGCCCCAACTTCTTCCCAGGGTGCCTGGGGCTAGAGAACTAAGAGTCCAGGAACATGCACCACACAGGAAGTAGAAGAGCTGGTCTGAGAAGTAATCAACTACAGATTATATTGGTTATTTATCAGGGCATACCTCAGAATGTTCTTGTTAGCTCTTTTCCCTACCAGTGTTGAGCCAATACAGTAGGCATTGTGTTTAGGGGATAAAAACTTTCCTTTTAGTAATAAATGTTACCTATGTGCTGAAGGTTGTAAAACAATCTTAGAACATTTAATAGAAATAAAGGAGCTCAAGAAAATAAGGTAATAAGCCTAATGGTAAATTAGTAAATCTAACACCTTATTTCCATATTGGCCTGTGCAGTTCATAAGGCATTTTCACCTATTTCATCAAATGTTTCTTTATTAAAATTATGTCATTAAAACCTATATGGTTAGTGTCAAACCCTGTATTTTACTAATGAAGAAAATGAGACCTCAGCCGTGTTCATTTGACTGCCATTGCACCTTTTTTTATAGTAATATAGTCCATTGATTTGGCTAATTCAGAAAAAAAGAAAAATCTATCAGGAATGGATTTTGAATGACATGATGAGTCAGTTTGGTCAAAATTACCAATTCAGAACCTGCATGTAGACTAATCCAAATGTCACAGCACCTGTGCTGAGGAAATGACAATGACACTTAAACATACACCACCACCCACCAACCACCTCACCTCAGCATATCAGCCCATTTCTGTGAGCACCCAGGATATGACATTAGCCACTCCAAGACCTTGTGAAACAGAGGATCATGGCACTGCTAATAATAAATGCAGGCAAGCAACGGCTAATTGACAGATGAAAGATGAATTGGAAGTTTTCAGGCCTTGTGTGAATTAGGCCAGACCAATTTGAAAAAATAACAAAGTCCTCAGAGATTGATAATTTCCAATATATTAACCAAGATTCATTATTTTCTGCGCCTCTGGCTGCTTTCTTCTAGAAGTGTTTCCTCTAGAAGCTTCTTTCCTATAGGATCCCTACTCACATATAAAGAATAAAACTCAACTTGGTCTCTCTACCTGATCAACACCTCCAACTATGGAAGGAGGCAGGCAGATTTGTGAAAGTCAAAGGAAGCAGACTTCCAGCTCAGGTCAGAAGCAGTAGGAATGCATGACATGACCCAACATGCCACCACGAAAACCTGGCACAAACAGAGAAATTCCCTTCTGCTCCGACACCAGGTCAAGCCCCACGTTGGCAGGGAGCACACATTTCTTCTGGCTTAGTCCCCACTGAGACAGATTGCCCAAGTCACAGAGGAGTGCTGTTTCTATGACAGACCCAGATGAGCATCAGGGTCCAGATCCACCAAGCACATTTGAAATATCTGAGTGCCAGGTAAGACCTCTGTGGCAGATGTACTGGGAAAAGCCAGGCTTCCAAACCCCTAGTCTTGGCACTTCTCCAGGCAGCCATAAAATAAAGAGCTTAAACTAAAAAGTTATGCAGAAACATCATAGTTATCATCCTTATCCTTGAAAAGACTGAAAACGGAGACAGGACAAGATGACACCATAGCAACATCTATGTCTTTAGGATGTGGCCGTTCCACAAGCTCAGAAGACACTTGGTGATTATAGAAGTTACCTGAAAATTCAGTGACAGCTCAAATATACTGAGTGTCGATTGTGTACCAATGACTAAGAGTAAGAGCACTTCCACTTTAATCCTCAGAAAACCCTGTGACATAATTGCTATTGCTCTCATGTTAAGAGTGAAGAAGCTGCTGCTTCAAGGTCACATGACTGATGGCTTTATCAGTGTCCTTAATCTATGATGCTACCACTTACCCATCTTCAACTTCTTAGAAAAATAGAATACTAAATGTCATAAACATCTAGTAAGACTGGTTGTATTTGTTCATTTCTAGGCAGTTTTAACTCCTTAAATACTTTTCAAAGACAGTATCTACTTTCATCTTCCAAGTGCACTACTACCTCTAGATTGTTTATTCCTAGAAAAATATATTATTTTTATATTGCAACTGGATATTATTTTAAGTACCTTTCCCAAAAAATACTATAAAGAATGTCAGGAATTTAAATCCACTTGTTGCCTTCCATTTCAATATATATACAATGGAATACTATTCAGCCATAAAGAAGAATAATATTATGGCATTTGCAGACAAATGGATGGAATTGGAGATTATCATGCTAAGTGAAGTAAGTCAATCCCAAAAGAACAAAGGCCGAATGTTTTCCCTGATAAGTGGATGATGATATAAAATCTGATTGCGGAGGTTAAGAGAGAAGAATGTAGAAACTTTGGATTATGTAGAGGGAAATGAGAGGGGGAGGGAGTGGAGGTATGAAAAATGGTGGAATGAGACAGACATCATTAGCCTATACACATGTATGATTAACAATAATGATATGAATGTACATCATGCACAACTACAGAAATGAAAATTTGCACCCCATATGTGTACAATGAATCAAAATGAAGTCTGTAAAAATGAAAAAAAATTTAAAAAGACTTAGGACCATGCTGAACATCATTCTAAGACACAGCATTTGCATTTGTCCAACATTTGCATCCTTTGGGCACTTTCTTTATTCATTGGAAATCGTTTTCCAATTTCTGAGGCTGAGCAAACACACATAAAATTGCAGTATTTTAATTTCAATTTTCCTTTATTTTCCCAGTTCCTCTTTTCCCTGAACCCCTATCTTAGGTCTTTTGTTTTAATTTAAGAGCAGGAGAAGAAGAAAAATGGATAAAGACATGGTTTTTTAAAGGGAGAGAATAAAGAGAAAACAGACAGTAGTTCAGTATTGTAAAGGTGTTAAGATGGTTATAAATAAAATTTCTCTAGTCCAAGAGTAATAAGAAATTCATCATCCTCACCATAAGTGTAAAGATTTACCATGTGTTCCTTGTTCTCGATAGAGCACCTCACTCAATTCCCAAAATAAACCTGTAAGATGTTATGATGTCATTTTTGTTGGTGAGACACTTTCATGGCTTTCCTGACTCTTTGGTAGGCAGCTCACCCTCTGCAGGGCTTTGGGAAGACCTCTAGTCCTGCGTTTATCACATGATGGTGTGATCTCTATTTACTTACCGTCTAGAGTCTGAAAGCCTGTGAGCTCCATAAAGGCAGGAACTGAACTTTCTTATCTCCTCAAGATCTCTCCTGGGTCCAGCCATAGTCAGTGCACAACTAACGCTTGTTGAGATGCATACATTAGAGGGAGAATAAAAAACATAAAATGAGAGACTTAGAGTAGTACATTTGGGGAGCTTCAGAATTAGAAGCACATCTGTTCTGCTGTAATGAGAGAATGGTGGCCCTAAAACAATCTCCTGTTCCTAAACAAACCTGAAGTCCTAAAATAATGCTCATTATCACAATTCATGTTGGAATACAATGAACTTTTCACATCAGTTTGTCTCTGTAGCCTGACACAGAGTTAGGATATAATGCATTGTTTTTAAAGAAATGTCAGAAAGGAACTGACATTTCCTAGGTTAAAGAGTTTCAAACTCTTTAATGAGTTCATGTAGGCCTCATTCTTCTAGCAGGAGCATTTTTTCATAATATAAACACCCCTGTGTGAATGTGTCTATCTTTTAGTACATCTAGCTAAGGGTTATATGAGAGTCCCTCCTTCCTACCTATCCAAGCCACCCATTAACCTAAAGCTCCTTCTACCTTCTTGCATTCTCAACAATGTTGTGAAAGAGGTGAACATTCCCACTAAAAGGAAGCTCTTAACAGTTCCACCATACCCCCTCCTCCAAGAATAAGGTTATTTCCCCCCCAAAATTCAAGGGATCACCTATACCAGTCTTCATAATGTAAATTGTTGCCTTTGGTGACTCATTTCTAGTATAACCAGTTTGCATTATGAAAACTGGGTCCTCAGAAGTAATGACTGCATGTGGGTTTCAATTGATCTACTACTCCACACAACAATGGATTGCAGATTTTATGGCTCAACCTAAGATACCACCTTAGGTGTTTAGCATTATCTTTCACACTTAGGAGGTCTGTGAGGCTAGGCTTTTCCTCATGGAGACAGAGGTATACCAGGCCAAACAGCAGGAATAACCAAGCTTGGACTGCTCACAACCAGGGGAGGAGGGTTGACTACAGCACACAATTGTAGTAGGAATGAGCCTCCATTGAAAGGGTTGGGGGTGGGTAGAGTGTTTAATCAGCTTTTTCTTGCTGTGATCAAAATACTTGACAAGAACAACTTAGGTGAGGAAAGTTTATTTTGACTTCATGATTTCAGAGCATGAGTCTATGGTTGGCCACCTCCATTGGTCTGGGCCTGAGACAAGGCAGAACATCATGGTGGAAGGGAATGGCAGAGGAAAGCTGAGGCAGTGTAAGGAGTCCAAAGGTACCCCAGTGACCTCATTTCTTCAGCCACACCCCACCTGCCTATCGTCACCAATCAGTAATCCATTCAAATTATCCATCTGATGGATTAATCCACCAAAGTTTACAGCTTTCATAACTAGTTATTTCATCCCTGGACATTCCTCCATTGCCTAACATGAGATTTTGACGGGACACTTCATCCAAACCATAACAGTGTGGAAAGGTGCTTCTTGTTCATTGTATGCCTCCCAGGAAGCTTGGCTTTCTCATCTTAACTAGAATGACTCTTCCAGTTTTATCAAGGGTGATAGTGGCTTGACTGTATCATCTACACCTTTTACTACGCTGGCCAGATAAAATGAATTGATGACACTGGCAAACACACTTGGAATTCATCCAATTCCCTAGAATGAAAGTCAAAATTAGCCTCTTTAGGTAATGATTTTCTGATTCCAGAATCTTAGACAACTCCCTGTCAGAATTACAACAGGAAAGAGTCAACAGACAAGAAGTCTACCATATGTGAGTTTAACCAAGCTGGATGTTGGGCTAATTAACAGACCTCATTGTTACACAAAATTCAGGCAGACCCAATTTGTGTAGATAAAATTAATAAGCACTTATATACATTTCTTTTTAATATAGCAGATAAGTCATAATTTAATTTTGCAGAACATACAACTAAGCACACCCATATTATCCAAGTAACGTCTGAAATACAATAAGCGTGTGGATGTCCAATTAGTTGAAAAGTCATTCCTGTCAACCTAATCTTATAGTTTAGTAACATCCTCATTAACAAACCCTGCTTAAGACAGAAGGATACTCAAAGAGTGAAATCTCTGACTTGCAAAACACAGTTCAGGAATCATTAGAAAATTAGGTACTTGCCAAGAATGGAGAAAAGTTTAGCAAGTCTAAGTTGTAGGTTATCTTATGTTTAAATAAATAGGCTAAAAAAAAGCATAAACCAATTTTGTGGTATCTGCATTTACATGCTACTCAATTAGCACTTGTAAAGAGTTCATTGGCCCTCCCTCTTAAGGAAGATTGAAGAGAGATGAAATATTGGCAGATTGTCTACTTTGCACCCAACTTCAGTCCACGGAGTGCATTCATATCATCTAAATTCATCCTCACATTTGTGATCATTTCATAACAAAGCCTTTTCATACAACTAAATCACACAAATACTTGAGTATTTATGTTTTCTGGGAACCACTTCAGACACTGAAAATTCATTAGATAAGTTCTCTGCTCTCATAGATATGGACAGATCAACATCAAACCAGTAAGCAAGTAAATAATTAGGAATGTTCTACAGGACTAAATGCCACAAAGACAATGAAAGAGTAAAATAGGATAGAAAGTGACCAGGGTTTATCCAAGTTGGTGATGTGCTGCCTACATCAACCAGACTCTTTTTCATCCACATCATATGAGGTAAATTCACCCTGGAAAATTCCTTTGGAATTTACTGAGTTCCCCAGATTGAAAGTCAAAAGCAGACCCTTTAGGTAATGATTTCCTGAACCTGAAGTCTGCATAGTTTCCTTTCTGAATTAGAAAAGGAGGAAATTTAGAGCAGGAGAGGTGGGAAGTGCTTTTTTATTAGGGTTTTCAGAAAATGTTTCTCTGACAAAGTCACCTTTGAGTTGAGACCAGAATGGTGACAAGGCACTCGCCATGCGAAAATTTAGGGTATCAACATTTGAGGCAGAAGGACAGTGGCAGAGTGAGGAAGGGAGGGGCGTGAGATTGATGAGCCAGTCTGAAACTGACAGTTGGGACCTTGGACCATGGGAGAGCATTTGGATTTGCTTCCCTGTGCATGGAAATATATCAGGGAGTGTCGAGGAGGTTAGTAATACATCAGCCCTCGGCTGCAGCAGCTGTGGCTAGGGGGAACACCTTTGCCAATACCGGAATGTAGGAAGTCACAAGGCAGCACTAGCTTTTAGGAGTTCTTGCTCCCAGGCAAGAGCTACTGATTTCAATTAGTCAGTGTGTCTGTCTATCTGTCTGTCTGTCTCCATCTCTCTCTCTCTCTCTCTCTTCTATTTTTTACCATACTTTGTTTGTTCAGACCCCATTAGACCCTTTTTCCCATTTGGGAGAGTGCACTATCTTTCCTGAACCTCATGGTTTACCCCACACTGTCCTGAAAGGGAAGGAAAATGGCTTTTAATATGAACACCCAATTCAAATGTTTTAAAAATAATTCCTAAAATCACACTGTTCTGGGTTCTGCGGGAGAAACAAAGTTAACTTTGCTAGTTTAACAAAGTTGTTAGGCTCTAAAGTTGTGGAAAATAATGGTTACTACCTGGGACTAAACAATTTATCATAGGTACATTGGTATTTGCAAGAATACAGTTTTGAAAAAAATCACTAATTCCCTATTGAAATAAGAAGTTATGCTGGTGTTCTGATGTCTGCTGTACAAGATTCGCGTTTTATTCCATATAATCTTTATCAAAATATCACTACATAATAATTATAATAAACAATACTTCGCAGTCATATTTTTATTCCTTGTCATTTTTTTCCAATTTAAAATTCATTACTGACATTAATTAAAGTATTCAGCAACTCTGGAAACATCTGCAAAATAAAATGCTGCATTTGTATTTTTAGAGCAGTTTTCTCTGAATAATTTCCAACTCTCAGTGTGGTTGATTTGGGACGAGAAGGTAGCTAACACAGTATTCATTTTTCTATCACGATTGCATTTCAAACAGACATGAACATGAGTTTGCATTATTTCATAGAGACAAATTTTACCTGGGAGTTACATTGGTGGGTGAGGATAAAAGGAAAAAGAAAGAAAGAGGGAAAGAGAGACAGAGAACAGAATTGAACATTTAAAATAAATGTACACTACATATTCCTGAAGCCATATTCCACATTTACAAAATGTGACCAGTGGTGGCCACTGAGAATAGAGTCTGTATTAGCTTTGCCTCACTGTGACCAAATTCCCCAACAAGAGTAATTAAAGGAGGAAAAGTTTTTTGGTTCATGGCTTCAAAAGGCTTAGTCCATGATCAGCTGACTCCATTACTCTGGATCCAGCTAAGGCAGAACATCATGGTAGAAGGATGTGGAGGAGGGAAACTGCTAATCTCATGGCAGCCAGGAAGCCAAGAGAGGAGGAAAAGGGGGCCTTATGGAAGATGAACCCTTCTAGGTATGCCCCTAGTGACCACCTCCTTCGGCCACCCCACCTATCTAAAATTACCATCCAGTCCATTCACAGTAGGATGGACTAAACAGGTTACGGTTCTCACAATCTAACCGATTCACTTCTGAATATTCATGCATTGACACAGGAGCTTTTGGGGGACACCTCATAACCAAACCATAATGGAATCCAATAAGTTTTAACAGGCTGAGAATAAGGATAAGGGAATGTGCTAAAGAATATTCATGCTTGATTAAAGCTTCTGAGGGAGCAGAGGTCCTTGATTTGGAAAAGCCCCTATCATTGGATGGACTGGTACTTTTTCAATTTTTCCTCCCCTGACCCCCTAGTGAAGGGTGCTGTGATGGGCAATATTCCCCAAAACAGGCTCTTAGAACCCTTCTTCCTACCTTTATGCATAAATGCTCAGTAAGGAAATTGTTTTTTGTTATAAAGTAAGCTAAGTTTGGAAAGAAGATTGAATAGAATTGTTCAACAGCAAAAACAATCCTTCCTCTGGAGGCATTTGACAATTCAGATGCTTAAAATGGAATCCAACGTCAGTGATAGACTGGCCTAGAAGAATTCTAAAGCTTCTTCACAAGCAGCCAAGATATATCTGCACTCCTTGTAGAGTGATAAAATTCCTACTAACCACAAATACCTCTTCAAATTCAAATTATTCTGGGGCTCTTATCATTAAAAATAATGATGATGATGATGATGATGATAACAATAAAGTGTTATTTAAATATGCTTAGTTATTACAAACTTCAAAGAAAATCATGTCTCTTCATCCCTTCATCCCCCAAATGTTTGTTTCCTTTTGATTCATTTTTCACTTTTGCTTCTCAAAAGGATAGCTGTAGCTCCTTTGGCTGCCTTTTGAGATGTGTCTTCTGCACTCTTAGCCACTTCCTTGATAATTCCACAATTCATGACATACATCTTTTCTCCAACTTCATCTTTCTTTTGCCTTGATACCAGACTCCTTGCTGACTCACTCTTTTCCTACAACCAAGCTCAAGAAGAGTGAAACCATATCACAAATATCCTCATAACCCCTTCAACATTGATTTGTTCATAGGAGGCTTCCAAATGTGCATTAAGTAAAAACAGCATTTGACATTTCCATCTCCATTCCTTAGCTTTAAACACCCATAGTCATTTACTAAGTTTTCTTCTCCCCCAAGTCCAATCCATTCCCAATGTGTACAAATTTAATGTAAAAGTATATCTCCTAGGTTTTACCATACTTTTCTCTTTCCAGAACTTGTGACCAAATACAGAAATAATGTAACATGGAGTGTGGAGTTGGGTGGGTATTTTCATGTTGTGAATTCAAAGAATGAGAGCCACAGACAACAGTGGGTTACAACATAGTATAAGGAATTATTAAAGCAAAGGGAAGCAAAACTCCCATGACTGGGAGGGGACCCAAGAGGGTTGCCAGTTGTCTAGAGATTTTTATGGATTTATAAGTTTAAGGAAGTCAGTCCATTGCCCATTCCTTGGTAAGGCACTCAGAGTCCACAAAGTATTCATGCAGCCTTTAGTCCAATAAAAATATTGAGCAGGTATTTTTCCTTCTTTGGAGAGAACTTAGACCCTAGGTCATGTATGTCCCAATTTTGAAATAACTTTTTGCAAGTTTCTCAGCAAAAACCTTCAAGAGCTGTTGTGCTCTGCCGGCCAGGAAGTTGCCTGGGGGCCCATTTCCTCATCTGCCTAGCTATATCTCTTCCTCCTGACCTTAATAATTCCCTTCAGAGCTGGGCTCTTTTAGTAACTTTTAATTCACTTTCAGGTCCCCAGATCCTTCTCATAAAGTGATCTTAGGGAAGATTAGATCATCTTCAACAGATTGGTTTTCATCATATCACTCCTACCACACCCTCAGCAAAAGACCTACATATTGCAATCCCATTTCTCTGAACACATTCCAACCCCATAGGAATAGCTAATTATCTACTTTCTCAGGAGGTACTAATGATTGAAATCAGTCTTGATTTCACAGGAAATACAGACTGCAGGGAGCCATCCATAAGCCATGTGTGGGAACTAAGCAACAGTAAAGTCATTAGACAGGGAAACCTGGTTTTAGGAGCTCCCCGTCAGAACCCACTGGTTCGAGAATACCTCATTCAGATGGCACCCTGTTCTAGCTCACCACTCAAGTTCAAGCACAACTGCAGATTACCCTCACCCCTACCTATCCTGTTTTTTCACAAAGACGCTCCTACGATCCCTTTTCATCTGTACCACTATAAATAAAGCAAGCTCGGACTCCTTTCTCTGTTAGAAGCCATACCTCCCTGGTTGGCCTAACCCATCACTGTCCCAACTCTTTAGATAAATTTCTGGTCCTTTGTGTTAATTTCATGATTCCATTTTTTAAGCTTTTAGTTTGCAGCCAGACCATCTCTCTGAAGGGAACCCTTTCCCTCAGCCACATGGGACGTGAGCAAGAATAGACAGTTTCCAACCTACAATGGTGGAATTTATGATAATACAAAGGCACTATGCATTCAGTGGAAACCATTTTTTAAATTTTGACCTTGCCCAGGCTATTTAGATTTGTTAGGATTCTTTCATATCCTGGGCAGTAGAAATGAGCTGCAGCTCCTGGTCAGTCATGCAATCATGATCATAAACAATCTGTACTCTACAAGTGTACTGTATTACAAAGCTCTGCTTTTCAGTAGGTTAGGTATATTAAATGCAAATTTTCAAATTACAATGGGATTATTGAGATAAAACCTTTATATAAATCATGGAGCATCCCTATACATACAAGACCCCTAAAGGAAGCAAATTATTTCTAAAATTCAACAGCAGGTGATCACATTACCTTGATCAATTACAGTTGTGGTAGACAGAACTCTATCCTCAAGATTTCCAAAGTATATATACTTTGTATGGGTGGGATCTATGACTACAATGGATGATACTCTCATGATTAAACTACTTTATGTGGCACAGGCAAAGGCAAAGGCAAAGGATATTGCAGATATAACTAAGGTCTTTAATAAAGTGACTCTGAGTTCATCAACAGGGAGATCATCCTGGGTGGGCCTGATTGAATCAGATAAGCTCTTTCAAAGAGGGTCTAGAGGTAAGAGACAAGCATCAGCAGATGTCTACTGCTGGCCTCGAAGAGGCAAATTGTCATGATGCTCAGAGGGCCAAATACACAGAATGGTGGGCAGCCTATAGGGGCAAAGGACCCTGGTCTAATAATCACAAAAATTAAATTATGCCAACAACCACTGAGCTAGGATAAGGACCTTGAATCATAGACTGAATTGCAGCTTACTCAATACCTTGATTGCAACCTAGAAGAACCTGAAAAAAGAACCCAACTAAATTTCCCAGACTTCCCAACCACAGAAAATGAGATAATAAATGTATGTTTGAGAAACTTAAGTTGCGGTAGATTGTTATGCAACTTAAAATAAGGATTGCATGCTTTATCTCCTTTTACTGATTTGCCTGGAACCTTTTGCTTCACTGTCCTGACTTTTCTGATTTACATGTTGATTACCTGGAGTCTTAATTTATCATCCAGGCCTCTAAAAACTGCATGTTTGTAATTTCCACAGAACCTTGATGGAGTCCTGATTCTGGACTCTATACCTGACTCCTTTCGGTAAACTTCTCTCAACTCCTACTTCTTCAGACCATACACTCTAACACCTTTCTCCTGGTGGTTGATTTACCATATTCCCTTCTGCTCTGCTACCCATGTCCCTGTCATCTGAAGCTCCTATCTATCATCCAGGGAAAATCATTTGAATCTAACCTATGCTGCACATCATGCTCAGTCAAGTACAGAAACTACAGGACAAAAGACTTTCACATATTCACAGGAGCCAGTTTGCATCTGGCTGCTATTGAGATCCCTTTTGCCTTGAAGTCATAATTATCTCACTGAGGAACATTCAGAGAATTCCTGAAGGAAGAAAGCCCTTGATCTTGGTCACAGACATACCTTAACAAACCTGGTCAAATAGTTTGGTAAAAAGAGGCTTCAGCTGGCGGCAAATATCCTGTGACACAATCCTGTGTCTACAGGCCCCAGCGCAGATGTAGCCTCTTCCCTCTGCCCCTTCTGAACTTTATACCTTTACCTCCTCTCTTCTCCAAATCAGTTTAGTGTCTGACTTCAAGTCTCCCTCAGATCCCTGACCAGGGCCAACTCACTGACTGTCTCTGTTCATGCCTACACAATCCATCTGGAAGTGGTGACAGCTGCCATCTTGTCCTGTCCTCTATGACTGCCATCATACCCAGAGAGGGACAAACAGCCTCTGCTTGACACCTCCCAGCACTTGAGCATAAGCTAAAATAGTGACCATCAAGTACACGAGTTACCTGTTGTTTTTCACATCCTTGTCTACATATGCTTATTGTAAGACTCGATTTTGTGTGCCAGCTTACTGGGGCCACAGGGTACCCAGACATGTGATTGAACACTATTCTGGGTTTCTCTGGGAGGGGTTGTTTAAGAAGGAGATTGACAATTGCACTGGAAGACTAAGTAAAGCAGATGGACCTCCCTAATTTGGCAGTCCTCTCCCATCAACTGAAGGCCTGAATGAAACAAAAAGACTGGGGGAGAGGGAGCTTCTCTAACTTAACCACCTAAGTTGGGACTTTGGTCTTGTCCTACACAATTTGGTCATCCTGGTTCTCCAGCTTACTGATGGCAGGTGTTGGAACTTGTCAACCTCCACAGTCCATAGTCACATGACTTAATTACTTATAATCTCTGTCTCATCCCTGTCTCTCTCTTTCCTTTTCTCTCTTCTTTCTCTGGAGAACCTGATGAATACACATCACTCTTCCAACTTTTTAAGAAGGTTCTAAAGAGCAGGAACCATTCCTTGTGATTTTCTTGCCTTCTTTTCCCAGGTACAGACCCTTGCTTTGCATGCTGTGAGTGTTATATAAATGTTGTTGACTAAATCCTCAGAGAAAGAAAATCTACTGTTGAAATCCCTTACCGAGAGTGTGATATATTGGTATAAGCAATACTGATCATCATGCCCATTAGTGCTCTCAGCAAGCCAAGGAATTTCCTGTGGACAAGTAATTTGAGTGGTCCTGGTCACAATGAAGAACAGAAAACACACAGCCTTTTCTTCCATCAGAGGACTGCTGAGTCAGTTCCCCTAAGGAGGCATCCTCTGTGTTTGCAATCACTTCGGTGTTTCTAAAATGTCCCAGAAAGATGCAAAGGAGTAAAGAACAAATTGACCCTTGTCAAACCAGAATCAGAGCAAAAATTAAAGAATGGCACTTCAAGAGATTTCATGATTATTTTGAGATTATTAAAAATATATGAATGATGGAGGGAGAAGGAAATAAAGAATAGTTAATCCAGCCTGGACAGAGAGACTCACTGCAGAAAGCATTCAAACAGCTACAGGCTCAATCAAAGTGGGGAGGGGAGGGGAGAATCAGGCATGTTAATCTCCAAAAGCAGCCTTGCTCAGGTGTGTAGCATTTCTCTCTCCATGAATATTGCAAATCGGTTAGGTTACTCAGCCACGGTCCAGGCCATTTTTCAGTCCAGTTCTCAGAATTCAAGGACAAGTATGTCCATTTAAAAAGACGACTTACATTGGCCAGGCTAGCCCAGTGAAAAGGCTTGGGACTGGATAAAAATCATCCTTAACCCGGAAAAATCAAAATTGCTTTTCATGAAATTGATTCAAAACTTGGGATCCCGAACAAACTTCAGGGAGAACCTGACCTGACCTTGTCAGGCCCCAAGAGTTTTCCATTCCCATTTCCAAAAGCAATACTATTGACCTCAGTAAACAATAAGAAACTGGGTTTCCAAGTTTAAAAAGACATCAAAACATCCCGGTACGTGCACTGAACCTCTTGCTTCTTGGGAAATCAACCTGAAACTTAAATATAACCTGGAATTGGCACAGAGTGTGTTTATAGTTTGAGCGTTGATTAAATCTCTCCAATTCCCACAGGCTGTTATCTACAAAGCAGTAAGCTCCGCTTTTTGTAGCTCTATAAACATATGCATTCTTTCCAGTGGTTAGATTGCCTTCTGTGAATATGTTACATCAGTAAGTGAGACCAATTGCCTTTTTGTTTTCTGGTTATGAGGCCATCATTTAGCCTGAGTCTTCACATATGGTTCTGAGTAAATTGAAATACCTGCTTTCCACCATTTCTGATTATTTTAGAAAAAAAGTAAATTTGTTCAAAGTGGGTTAAAACCTGATTGAACATTGTCAATCTCAAAATCAAAGTCAAAATAAAAATCCAGGGAATTGAAAGAATGTTAACTGCTTCATGGAAAGGGCATTACTGTTGAGCATAAACCAGTCTATTGCATGAAATTAACCTGTCCATTTGATCCTGTATCAAGGATACAGAATTTCTGGATAAATGTAAAGTTGTATTGCCTAGATATCAAAGTCATTCTCACCAATTGGAAAGAGTTAAACATCCACTTAGTACTACGGAAGGATTTAGGCATCAAGTCACAAAAATACCAATATGTAGCTTAGAATTCTGTCCAGAATAAGTACATGGTCCCAAGTGGGGCATGCATGACCCTATTTCAGCAGAAGTGTACACGGAGCACAGAATAACATAGAGTCTGAGCTCAATTTAAAGAGGTGTATGCAGAAAAACCAAACCTCAAGTTTGAAAGCTAATCTGAAGATGACTATGACATAAAACATGAAGGCCAAGTGTCAGTCAGAATCAAGAATGGTGATCAGTAGGTAAGAGTAACGTATCCTACTACATTACTAGATCCAAAATTGCTTCTCCACATGGGGCTGGCAGAGCACATTTTTAACAGTATTCACTGCACACCAGCACAATGATGCGTGCTCCAATCTTGTGTGAGCCTGGTTCTGCTCTGAGGACCCTAAGCAATGCCATCATGGCCCCACTCAAGACAGTGGACATTTGTGGAGCCCCAAACACACTGAGAGAAGAACCTTCCTCCCCAGTGCAGGAGATATTGTCCCAAAAGGTGAAACTCTGTCGGGAAAAGGTGAAAGTAAGAGAGCCAGATGCTGTTTTTCTGTCCTCCAGCAGGTTGACCAAGATGTAGGTACAGCCACAGGGGGTGTGCAGGAACATAGAGTAACTAAAGCCCCGGATTTCTGATGAAAAGGGAAGTGCCAGCAAAGCACAGAGTACCAAAGAAATCATGGGAATGAGAAACTCCAGAGCAACACCATGAAGTTGTTCATGACTTCTGGGCTCTACTCCAAGATGCTCATGAATTTGATCCTAATTACTATATCAAAGACAGAGAACTAAACTACAAAACAGACCACTGACCAGGCCCAGCCTGACCACTGAGCATTGCACACAGAAAAAAGGTCCAAATAAAAACTATGAGACTGTGTCAATTGACACAGCAAAAGCATTTGACAGAATTCAACATCCATACTCTCTGCAAACTAGAAATATAAAGGCATTTGCTTAATCTAATTTTCAAAAGTACCACACACTACTGCCATGAAATGCTGCCCTCACCAGAGGCCCAAAGAAGTGGGGCTGCCTGGACTTGGACCACAGTCTCCAGAACCATGAGCCAAAATATCTTTTTTTCTCTTTGTGAGTTGATCACCTCTGGTATTTCACTATAGAACAGAGCTGAAAGGAACAAGCCAAAGATGTTCGCTCTATTCATTCCTATCCAACATTATACAGGAAGCCCTATCCAAAGCAATGAATAGAAAAATAAATAAAAGACATTCAGAGTAGAAGGAAAGGAATAGAAGTGACCTGATTCACATATGAAAGTATTTGTATAAAACCACAAGAATTTTAACCCCCCCAAATGTCCAAGTAATTAATAAGTGAGTAAAGTTGTAGGATAAGAGGTCAAAAAATATGGATCATGTTTCTATGTACTTATCAATGAACAATTAAAACTAAGAATTTTTAAAATAATACTATTTACAAAAGCTCCCCTCCCCAAAATGAAATACTTTGTTATAAATCTAATAAGACATGTACAAGATCCATATGAAAAACTATGAAGCATTGATAGAAGAAATCAAAGATCTACATAAATGGAGAAAAATAATGCATCCATGAATTGGAAGGTGAGACATAATTAAGATATCTTTTCTCCCCAAAATGACCTAGAGATTTAATGTGATTCCAATCTCAAAATATAGGCAGAAAATTTTGTAGAAATAACCAACCTAATTCTAAAACTTATATGAAACTATAAAAGAACTAAAATAGCCAAAATCTTTTGAAAAAAAAGTCAGAAGATTCCCACTGACCAATGCTAACACTTACTATAAAACTCCAGAAATCAAGACAGCATGTATTGGCAAAGAGATATGCACACAGATCAATGGAACACAAAACAGTCCAGAAATAGATTCACATAAGTATGGCCAATTGAATTTTCTAGCAGTTTTATTGAGATATAATTCACATACCATGCAATTTGCCCATTTAAGGTGTGTAATTCAGTGGTTTTAGTATACACACAGATGTCATAATCAACGTTAGAACATTTTCATCACCCCAAAAAGAGATGCCATATTAACAGTTACTCCACATATCTTCTCAAATTCCCATGCCTTAGGAAACCACTATTTTACTTTCCATCTCTACAGATTTTCCTACTCTGAAAATTTTCTAGAAATAGAATAAAACAATTACAAACATGATACATTTCACACCCACTGGCATGGCTATAATTTAGAAAGTGGAAAATAACAAGTGTTACCAAGTATGTACAGAAACTGAATCTTCATACATTGCTGGTGGGAATGAAAAATGGTGCTGCCATTTTGGAAAACAGTCTGGTGGTTCCTCAGAAGTTCAAACATAGACTTTGCATTTGACCCAGCAATTTTACTATGTATACCAAAAATAATGAAAACACATGTTCTCAAAGATTTTGCACATTGAATGTTCACACCAGCGTTATTCATAACTGATAAGTGAAAATAATCTAAATGATCATTAGCCAATATATGAATAAATAAAATGGGGCATATCCATATAATAGAATTTACTCAGTCATAAAAAGGAAGTATTGATTCATGATACAACTTGGATAACCTTTGAAAATTTGCAAAGTAAAAGACATCTGTCACTAGAGACCACATACTATGCAATGCCATTAATATGAAATGTCCAAAATAGGCAAACCTAGAAAGACAGAAAATAGATTCATAGTAGCCCAAGGTTGGAAAGGATGGGAAATGAAGGTGCATAGCAAAGGGGTATGGAATTTCCTCTGGGGGTGATGAAAAGGTTCTAAATACTATTGGGGTTGTGGATACATAGCACTGTGCGTATCCTACAAACCACTGAATTATATATACTTCAGTGCATGAATTGTATGGTATGTGAATTATACCTCAACAGAGCTGTTGCTCCAAAACCCCCACATTTTCTATGGTGACTTTGTCAATTACTTTCCCCAATCAATGCATTTTGAGGGTTCCCTTATTTTGAGGGATGTATATTATCTTTCACCAAAATTATCTGAGTTTCTTATAACAGATGATTTATAGTCTGCAGGTACAAAATGGCACAGAAATCTACAAGGCATCATTTCTTTCTTAATCCTATCTCACTGAGGTAAGATATGTAAGGAGGAGGTGCAATACAGAATATTTAATTGGAATTACTGGATATTTGAGTTTGAAATGAAAATAAGAATAGAGAAGAAAACAAAAACAAACAAGCCAGCTCAATTTCTCAGCCTCTATTATAAAAGTATTTGGGACTGGGGTTGTAGCTCAGTAGAGTGCTTGCCTAGCATGTGTGAGGCACTGAGATCCTTCCTCAGCACCACGTAAAAATAAAAATAAATAAAGCTATAAAAATACAATAACATTTATTTTTTAAAAAGTATTTATAGTGAAATACAAGAGCTGTGCTCTTGTCTTTCTAAAGCTTCCAGTTACATAGGCAGTTCATCCCCTTCTTTGTCTTCCTCTTGGGTCATGCTCTCTTTCAACTTTGACCCTCCTGGGGAAATCTCCCCCTTAACATATTTCCTCCACTCCCTCACTGAAAATCTCTACTTGTTATTTAGGGTTCAGCCCTAAAATAATTTCCTCTTGATAATATCATAGTATCACTTGCTTACCTTAGCAGAGCATCGATCAACATAATATGACAAAAGGCAAATCGTTTTGAGTATTTGCTAGATGTGAGATGCTGACTAAACTGTTTTACATATATGGAGAATAGTGTCACAAAATTCATAGGAAGTAGATGCTCTTTATAACCCCACTTCACAGACAAGGGAATAGGTTTAGGAGAGATTAAGTAACTTGGCCAACATCAAGCAGCAGTGGAGGAGGGACAGGGTCAGAGTGCAGAGCCCACCCTCTGAGCCTCCAATCGTCCTTGTTTACCCTTCCTTTCCTCCACTTCACTGTACCTATCTTGAGTAGGGATAGTGTTCTGTCCACCATTGCCACATCCCTAACTGCTCAATTACAAGTGTTCAATAAACATTTACTGAGTCAATAAGTAACTGTATTTGCAAATATGCATCATTAAATGCATATTTTTCTTGTTCCTATTCTTTTCTGTTCCCTTCAAAACTTGGGGATACAGTGAAACTTCCATATGGCAGCAAGTCCTTCCCCAAAGCAATGACAACTCATGACAAAATTTTAAAAGCAACCATTTTAGGGCTCTGGAAATTGACCAAAGGCATAAAACAAATTGAGAAATGGATATTCCTAGAAAAACTACAAACTTCAAGTCACTACAGTAGATAGTTTTGGTGTTTTTGCTTGGAACTTCTCCCACACCTCTCCTGACACACCTTCCCTTCTCACTTTGGTAGAAAGTTGACATGGTAGTTTCACTAGGACAGGGAAGGCTGTGAAAAATCAATAACTTCATTTCCAGAAGGGCATGCCTGGGTCCATATGTCATCTCCTATTAATGTCACCTTCAATATTTTACTAATCCAGCATTATCAACCTTTGCATTATTGATCTGGGGAGAGTAACTGTGGCAAGGGACTGTTCTGTGTGTTGTAGAATGACATTTCATGACATCTCTAGTTGGGACTAACTTGCTATTTTCAACTGTAGCCAATAACTCATCATATCATTTCTGTTTATTGTGATAATTAACATTGTAGACATCATAGTGGGAACTATTTGGTTTAACACTATGTATTGTTTGTATTGGTTGTTGTCATTATTTGTCTCCCCCTAAACAGTGAGGTACTAGGTACTTCAGGGACAGTATAAATCCACAGGGTAGACACACTACTGCCTCAGATTCATACTGTTAGATGGGTAGACACACAAACAACATGCAAAAGCAAGGGAACAAATTGCCCCAAACAAACCAATAGAATCCATGACACCACAGTGGAAGAAATGGCAGAGAAGCCATTTAGAATGTACATAGTTAAACTGATCTGCAAAATAAAGGATGGTATAAGAACTGAAATCAGAGAGAAAATACAATAAGTGAAAGATTACTTCAGTAAAGAGGCAGACATTCTGAAAGAAAAACAAGCAGAAATTCTTGAAGGAAACAATAAACCAAATTAAAAGTTCAATAGAAAGTATTACCAACAGACTAGACAACTTAGAAGACAGAACCTCAGGCAATGAAGACAAAATATATAATCTTGAAAACAGAGTTGATTATGGAGAGAAGATTTTAAGAAACCATGAAAAGAACTTCCAAGACCTATGGGATAACATGAAAAGATCAAATTTAAGATTTATTGGGATAGATGAAGGTGCAGAGATACAAACCAAAGGAATGCATAATACTTTCAATGAAATAATATCAGAAAATTTCTTAAACCTAAAGAATGAAATAGAAAATCAAATATAAGAGGCTTACAGGACCCCAAATGTACAAAATTACAACACACCCACATCAAGGCACATTATAATGAAATGCCTAACATACAGAATAAGGATAAAATTTTAAAGGCTGTGAGAGAAAAATATCAGATTACATATATCAATTCAGATCTCAACTGATTTCTCAACCTAGGTCCTCAAATCTAGGAGGTCCTAGAATAACATATACCAAGCTCTTAAAAGAGATGAATGCCAAGAATCCTACATCTAGCAAAATCAAATTTCAGATTTGAAGATGAAATAAAAAATTTCCATGATAAACGAAAGTTAAAAGAATTTGCAGTTATAAAACCTGCACTACAGAACAGTCTCAACAAAATATTTCATGAAGATGAAATGAAAAAAAAAAAAGTCAAAACCAGCAAAGGGACGAACTACAAAAAAAGGAATTATCAATCAAAGGAGAAACTAATTCAAACTAAAAACTAGAAATAAACCAAAAGACTGGGAATACAAATCCTAACTCAATAACCTTGAACATTAAAAGCCTAAACTCATCAATCAAAAGACACAGACTGGGCAGATTGATGAAGAAACAAGACCCAACAATATGCTCTCTTTAAGAGACTCACCTCACAGACAAAAACATCCACAGACTGAAAGTGAAAGAATGGGAAAAACGTCATGCTCAACATGGATTGAGCTAACAAGCAGGGGTTTATATCCTCATATCAGATAAAGTGGACATCAAGCCAAAGTTAATCAGAAGGGACAAAGAAGATAATTTCATATTGCTTAAATGAATTATATATCAATGAGACATAACAATCGTGAATATTTATGCCCCAAACAATGGAATATCTATGTACATCAAACAAATCCTTCTCAATTTTAAGAATTAAATGGACCACAACACAATAATACTGGGTAACTTTATCATAGCTTTGTCACCACTGAATAGATCCTCCAAACAAAAACTAGATAAAGCTATAGAAGTAAAAAATGCAATTGGTAATTTAGACTTGACAGACAAATAGAATATTTTATGAATCAATGACTGAATACACATCCTTCTCAGCAACACACAAATCCTTTTCTAATATACACCATGCTACGTAAGCCATCACATATGTTGGCATACAATTGTAATGTTACCTTAAAATATCTGTAAGGTTATTTTGATATTAATTTTTGTGTCCTTGCTTTTTTCTTGATTCGACTATTTTTTATCAAATTTTAGCTGTATTATTTTTTCTCTATTTCATATATTTCTGCTCCTACTCTTTTTTTTTTCCTTTCTACCACATAATTTGAAAATAACTTGTTATTCCAGCTTCTTTCTGATACAAGTATTTTAAGTTATAAATGTTCATCTGAGTACTGTTTAATCCCAGAGATTTCGATATATTAAGCTTTTATTGTGACTTAGTTCAAGGCACTTTGTATTTATTTTTCTTGTCCTTTCTTCCTTGATCACTGAGATATTTATAAGTGTACCATTTAATTTTGAAATAGTTGACATGGGGGTGGGGTTCTACATGTCTTAAGGTTATTGATTTCTAATATAATAAATCATGCAGGAAACAGTCTGCATTATTTCAAATTTTAAAAAGTAATGGAAATGCTTTTTATACTGATTGTATTGGTTACATACGTGTCACAACTAATCAAATTGCATACTTCAAACATGTGCATTTTATCGTACTTCAGTTTTACCTCAATAAAGCTATGGAAAAAGCATAAAATTTTATTGGAAAAAAATTCCATATGTAGTCATTGTATTATCTCATATAATCACAAGAAGTGTGAATAAAATATGAGATATTTTGAGAGAAAGAGAGACACAGAGAGAGAGAAAGAGATCACATTCATATAAACTTTTTGTACTGAGAACTGACTCCAGTGGTACTCTAAACTGAGTTACACCCCCCCATCCCTTTTTATTTTGAGACAGGGTCTTGCTAAGTCCAGACTGGCCTTGATCTGTGATTCTCCGGCCTCAAGTCTCCCCAGTAGCTGAGATTACAGGCATATACCACTGTGCCAAGCTTATATAAATTTTATTACAGTATTTTTATAATTGTTCTATGTTATTAGTAGTTTTATTGTTAATATCTTCCTGTGTATAAATTTGTAAATTAAGCTTTAACATAGGTATTTATATATAGGGGAAAAATCATGGTATTTACAGAGTTTGGTAACATCTGAGGTTTTGGGCACCAACTAAGGGTCTTGGGATGTATTCCCCAAGGATAAGGAGGGACAACTTTACTTTTGTTTATGATTGAAATTGGAGGTACCAATGCATACAAGTATCAGTATACTTCACGCTCAGAAGTGGTTAGATAATCAAAATTGTTATGTAGACTTCCAAGAAGGCTTAGAATAAATGTTTTCCTAAATCTGTTGATGACTACAAGAATTTACATAACATGGTATTAATGACAGCAGAGTTTGCTAAGGAAACTGTACATTCTACTAATAGATGATCCTGGCAGGTTCTTCTTTTCAAAAGCTTGCCAAAAAAGCAAGGAGTGTTGAGTTATTTGAAATTCCCTAAGTAGGTGAAGTTGCAGCAAACAGCTTCAGCATTTTAACACCCTCCTCTGCTAACCAGACTCAACACTCCCAAAAATGTGGTGTTGTTTTCCTGAGTGTTAATATTCTTTGGAATTTTGCATTTAAGATGATCCCAACTTTTCTGAAGAAGCACCAGCATGATGAAAAGATTATGGAATCCGGATTCAAACCTGGGTTAGATCCAAAACTTAAAAACTTAAATCCAACTTGGTTGTATTTAAAACCTCATCAACTTACTTAGTTTCTTCAATTGCAATGCAGTAATAATAAACCTGATCTTTCAAGGCTATTGTGACCATTCAGTTAGAGACCCTCTGTAAACATGTAATAACCTACCATGCAGTATTTGAATAAACGATAGTTACATTTATCCTCTAAATCATTTTTAAATAAGTATATCTCATAACAAAATGTAGTAATTATTTTTACACTCTCACTCAAGCATGTAAAATGCCCAGAGACTTCAAATCCACCTTTACTGAGGAAGCTAAAATTCAAGTGTAACTGGGGGAAAACTTAAATAAACCTTTGAGTTCCACTAGCTTTTAGTTGGTTTTTAAGAGCATCAATTTCAGAGATCATACAGCTGAGCAAGATATTATTAGTTTCCACTAGCTCTGCTGTAGACGACACCTCTGAGTGAAGTCACCTAAAGGTTAAAACAACTGTGTGAAAGTTGTGTTTCACTATCGTGTGCAGCCAAAGTTGCCTTTCCATTATCCATCATCTTGCCCTGTTCTCCAGGGCTCAGGTGTCTTCCCCTATATCCCCAGGGCCAGTCGCCTTTCAATACTGCCCCTCTTCTCCGATGAAACATGCTTTTTGTATCTAAATGATGGACTGCAGATTAGCTACTCCCAGGAAAAGGAACTAAAATGTCATGAGTCTTAAAACTTTCTAGTCAGTAAATATTCTTTACCTTTACAAAACCCAGAACACCTTGTAACCTACAGAAAACAGCAGCCTAAGCATCAGAAGAGTAGGCCACCTGAAATTTGTTTAACTATTCTGCTACACACCTATCTGATATGCCTCCCCTAAATCCCTGAAAAAGTCTTACACTTGAAAACCCTAAGTAAGATGGGTTGGCATCAGGCTATTTTGCTGCTGCCAGTATTCTGCCCCCTGCCACACACCATTTTACAACCCAGATTGTTAGCCCGCGAACTTCCTAGTCAGTCATTGGTCCAGATTGATAGCCTGCAAACCTCCACATCAGCAATTGGCTGGATCATTGTTAGCCCATGAAATTCAACTACTTAAGAGAAGCTACCCAGTCATTTTCTCTCTCTCTCTCCCAGCCCTGAGAGTGGACACTCTGGTTGTCCATCTCTCTCTTTCTCTCTCTCTCTCTCCCTCTCTCTCTCTCTCTCTTTCTCTCTTCCTCTCTGTCACACTCATTCTTACTCTCTCATTCTCTCTCTCTCTCTTCCTCTCTCTCACACTCATTCTTACTCTCTCATTCACTCTCACTCTCTCTTTCTCTCTCTTTCTCTCTCTCTCACCCTGTGGGCAGACACTCTACCTGTCTGCTTAATAAAATATCTTGCATGAATTCCCATGTCTGGAGTAGTTTTCTGGGTGCTTTCAAGATGGCTTTTTTAGGATAAGAGTCCCTGTCTTCCAACCTGCCAACTGATTGTCAATTAAGTCTTCATCCCCCTTTACCCAAGCTCCTAAAATGCTTGGCTTCATCAGCTGGGCAACAGTGGAACCAGAGCTGTCATGATTACAAGAATAGGTGCTCAAAAATTTAGAGATGGGGTCTGGCAAGACCCAAAGTCTCTTGATTCCTGAAGTGAGTTTAGCAAAATTATTGAATGTCTTCTTTTTATCATATATTTCTGTTCTAGTCAGCTTTGTTGTCACTGTGACCAAAAGGGACAAGATTGTCCCTTGACAATCAGAGGAGGAAAAGTTTATTTGGTGCTCACAGTTTCAGAGGTCTCAGTCCATAAATGGCTGACTCCATTGTTCTTGGCCCAAGATGAGACAGAACATCATGGTGGAAAAGTGTGGAAGAGGAAAGCAGCTCAGGACTTGACAATCAGGAAGCAGAGAGAGAGATTGGCCCACTAGAATCAAAATACAAACACCAAAGTAATGGCCCCAATGACCCACCTCCTCCAGCCACATCCTCCCTGCCTACAGTTATCACCCAGTTAATCCATCAGTGGATTAATCCACTGATGAAATCATAACTCTCATAATCTGATCTTCCACCCCCGAACATTCTCTCATAGCCTAACACATGAACTTTTGGGAGAGACTTCATATCTAAACCATAACAAATGACAAATTACTATATATTGGGGGGGATACAAAATGATGTAATTTTTTAATACAATGTGAAATGACGAAATCAAGCTAATGAACTTGTCTATTGTCTTAAATATTAAGAACTTTCTGCAATGAGAACATCTGAATTTACTCTCTAAGTACTAGTAAAACGTATCATACCCAAACATTCATTATATTCACCAACTATGCTATAAATATAATAAAATATCAAACTCATAATCCTCCTAACTAAAGCTTTTTACCCTTTGACTATCAACTACACCCGACCCTACAACCTAGAGTACTAACCATTCTACTTTCTGTTTCTATGAGTTCAATTGTTTTAGGTTACACACATAAACAACAAAGTGCAGTATTTGTCTTATAGCATCAGACTTATTTAACATAGCATAACATTTTCCAATTCCATCCAGGTTGCCAATAATAGAATCTCTTCCTTTTTAAAGGCTGAATAGTATTTCATTGTGTACATCTATCCATGCATCTGTTGATAGACATTTAGGTTGATTCTAAATATGTCCATTGTGAACAGAGGTGCAATGAACTTGGGAGTGTAGCCATTTTTTTGGCATGTTCAAATCTTTTGGGCAAATATCCAGAAGAGGGATTGCTAAAAAATATGGTAATTCATTTTTTAGCTTTTTAGGGACCCTTCATACTGTCTTCCACAATGGCTGCACCAATTTACTTTCCCTCCAATAGTACACAAGTGTTCCTTCTTCTTCACATCCTTCCCAATAAGTCTGCAGAAAAACTGCCATCTCATTCACTCACCATCTTCTTATGCTGCTTCCGATTTTTTCATGACACTGTCCATTTGACAGCACTGGGGCTCTTTTGCACTTGTTGTTGTTGTTTATTGTCTGCTTACCCACTATATCCAACTAGCATGTGAGCTCAAGCATTAAGGAAGGGCTCATCTTGTTTCTTTTATCCCTGGTGTCTAGAACAGTGAGCGATTTATAGGAGAATCTCAGAAAAGTAACCATTCACTGAGCATGTGAGTAGATGAATAAGCAAAAATTAGTTTGAAATATTATATTAACCCTTGAACTAATTATCTGCCTGAAATTCTTTTCCTTTTGTGGTGTACTTAGCATAAATGCCTAGAAACAAAAATGATATTTATACACATGTGCCTATTTCTAACGTGGGAGAGGCTTCTAACATTTTGAAATAATTTAATGTCAGCATTATAAACAATTTCAAATTTAATAAACTTCTGCAAAGTAGATATACTAGTTTGATACCTTTTTCATACCGTAAAAAAATATTATATGGATGGAAACCTCAGATTTTGATGAAGAATGACACTCATCATTTTATATACCAGTTTCTTAGCCAATCTACTAAATTTAGTAATTTAATATAGTTAAAGAATGGCTAATGAATATAATTCATAAACCATGGCTAAACAAGAAAATGGGGGGATCAAGATGCTATTCCTTTTCAAAATTCATACCATACAAATTCTGAGAGAAAAATTCAATTTATTTCAAAACCCTTGAAAAACCATAGTTAGTTGAGTAATCGATAATGCAGGAATCAACAAATTCTTACTAATGATGCCTCCTTGTTATAATATAATAAAGCAAACTGCTGTGATGCTTATTTATCTTTATCATTTATCCTATTCCCCATGGACAAACCATGGATAACTGATAAATCTAGCAGATGTGAGGACATAGTTGTTCTGAGGGCACACTGCAGAGTGAATTTTAAATGCATGCCTTCGAGAGATGGATTAAGTGTAATTGTCTCAGTGTGTCCATCTTGGGATTCATCAGATTTCTGTGCTTCAAGCTTCTGATATCCCCTGGGTCTAGACCCATTTGCTGTTTCCTGGGCAGGCACCACTCTTCTGACTTCCTGTACTTTCTCATCCAAGTCAATCTTGCACACTGCCTAAGATCCTGGATCTCCCAGAACCCAACCACCTAAACAACAACCTCAGGATGCACATAAATTTTGCTCAAATTCACTCATAAATTTTCCCTTCGCATCGTCAGCTTACAGTAGTTCAGAAAAGAGATTGAGAGACTAAAGACAAAAATTAAGAAACATGGAAAGCAACTAATTCATTACTACACTCATCCTTTGTTCCTTTCTCTTTCTTTCCCAAAATACATCAGCTGTTGCTGAACTGGGTCAAATTGAAGAGAGGAGGCACAGCGTTAATGGGTTGCTCAAGGTTGGATTTTTTAAATGAGTAAATTTAATAGCTCTGAATTAGCATATCACTAAAATATTTCAGCAGCACCAAGACAGGCCTTCCGTCCTAGTATGAAAGGCAAGGAGTTATTATCCCACTTCAATGAAATAGGTTTTTCATTGGCTCTTGAACGTGTAAGTCATATGCTATATTTCAATTCTAAATACTCAATTAGAAGTCAAAGCTTAAACAAGGAGGACTTTCAAAAAATAATAATATAGGTGTTAACTTGAATCCCTCTGAGGAGCTTAGCAAGGTGTGTCTCTGTTCTGCCCTTGACAGGGAAGATTCAAAATGCTCCCCCACTATTCTGGACTTAGCCCTTTTTGCCTTAACTACTCCAATATATTATCTATTTGTGCTGAATACATGTGAGAGGCTTGGAAACTCTCCACATGTAAATAAAAGGAATATGTTTTGAGTCCTTGATCACATCCCTTAAAAAAAGAGGAATCTCCATTCTCAAAATGTCAAAAATAGGTTCAATGGGTTAAATAGTACAGCCCCTAAAATCCATGTCTACCCCAAACCTAAGAATTTGGAAATAGAGTCTTTGCAGCTGTGATTGGTTAAGATGAGGTCATGCTGGATTAGGGTGGGCCTAACTCCGCTGAGTGGTGCCCGTACAAGAAGGGAAGACACACAGACACTCAAAGGAGAGCGCTATGTGAGGATAGAAACTGAGGCAGGAGCATTGCCTCTGTAAGCCAGGAAAAGTCAGAGACTGTTGGCCACCGCCAGCAGCCAGGTAAAAGCAAGGCAGCAGCCAGGCGCTGTCAATGCCTCTATTTCAGACATGGGTCTCCAGAATCGTCAGGGAAGGAACTTTTATTATTTTAAGTCATCCAGTTTGAGTTAATTTGTTATGATGACCCTAGGAAACTAATAAGCAACCAGCACACAAGATTCCAGAGAAGTTTCCAGTTTGATTTGGAAAAGATTTTTTTTTCCCTTGAGAACAGAATTTTAATAAAAAAATAAATCATAGGCTGAGACCACATCCAATGGAAATGACATCTTACCACTCCACTGATAGAATTTCTAGACACCATTGTTACTCAGGGCCACACTAGCCCTCATTTAATTCCTTCTCACTTCTCTTACCTGATTTTATTTCAAGAAAATAAGGTTATTTTACCAATTATTTGCCAAATGGAGACTGGTTTTTGATTCAAGGTCTTAGAGCCTAAGGACCAGTCTGTGATGATAAGGCTGCAACTTGGCTTTGGGGTCAGGCAGGTTGCTATGGGTCAAAATTTCCTGGGAAATACTGCAGCAAAATGTTTCAGAAAATCAAGAGTTAACCAGAGGAAAGGAAATCACAAACTAAACACTCTCCCCAAAAATAAGGTGGAAAAACTTTAGGGAAATATAATTAAGCCAAATGTGTGAGTTTGTTTACATATAAATTAGACAGCGTGAAATTGAGTGCTGCTGGCCAAAGGTTAAGGAATTTGTATCCAATTTGTAACTTGAAGTTGGCAGCAAACAGGAAAAAACAAAGGCAAAAATCCATCCTTCAAGATCCTCCCTGCCCACGGAAGTTCACTGGCTAATGGCCCTGTTCCAACAATCTGCACGTCTTGTTTGAGCGCTCCGGACGTAAGTTTTTTTTAAAAAGTCTTTTTAGCCACAGAGGATGGTCACAGCTTATTCTGGCACTGGCTTCTCACAGAGATGAGTAAAGGGGAGAATCATGTTGTTTTTATTCATACCCAGCTTTTTTTAATGCCAAAATACAGAATGGAGCTTTCAAAGGAAATGCACAACAAAGAAAAAAGAATCAATAGTAAAAGCCAACTAATGGCTAACCACTGTAAATGTTTGGAGCACACAATACACAGCTGCAGGAGACGAAAGAAAGGAGGGTGAGATGCTGATCAGAAGAGTTCGGTTCTGTTCAGTTAAAAGAATCAGAAGTGAGACTAAAATGAGATGACCAAAAGAATGTCCGTTCAGTCCGTTCATGACTAAGAGAATGTCTGTTCAAGTCCATGCTCTGTCCTTACCTCTCACATTCTCGTCTTCTGAGTTCTTCCTGAAAAACAGCTACAAATTCTTTCTGAACTTCTCTCAGGGTGGTGGTGGGGGGGAACATGCATTGGTTTTTACCATGTTTACCCGTGATATAAGAATGGCAGGGAAAAGATGATTTCTTGCTTTAAGTGGATGGTAATTCAGGTTTGGATGCAGCCTGTATCCTAACAATTTCCTTTCTGTGGCTTGGGTATGGTTCCAGTGCATCCCTCAAAGAATCACGTACTGGAATCTCAGTGCCTGATATAATAATAGTGAGAAGGGGCAGCTCTTTGAGAGGTGGGTCCTCATGGAAGATAATTAGGTCATGGGGGTGCCACCCTCAGCAGGGATTAACGTAGTTCTTTCAGGACCAGGTTAGTTCTCAGGAGAGCAGACTGTTACAAAGCAAGACCATCCCCACGTGCTTGCCCCATTCTGCACTTGACTGTTTTCCTTTCCATGCTGCCATATTGTGACACAGCCCAGAGAACTTTTGCCAGGTCCCAGGACCATGCTATTGGACTTTCTAGTCACCAAAATTGTAAGCCAAACTTTTATACTTTAGAAAGTACCCAGCTTTCAGTGTTTTCTTATAACAACACAAAGCAGATTCAGATACCTTTGTTTCTCAACATCTGCATTCTCTGGCTTTAAACTGTTGTCGGCAGCTCTATAAAAAAAGTTGGAGGATATCATGTAATTCTGCACCTCTGATTTATGAGAAAAGCAGAATCAGTGAACAATGAAAAACACTAAAAGAGATTGACATGCATGGCAAGTGTCAGGAGTTGGTCCTTGGGAAAAAGGATGGAATTAGGAAGGAAAAGGGTAAAGTCCTGGCTTTGGCCCATAATCCTAACTTGGTGGCCTTGGATAAGCCCTTTTCTTTCTAAATTCTTCAGACTCTTCTCTTGAAAATAGGGACAGTAAAACCTACCAGGTAGCAGTTGTAGGGATTGAATGCAGAAGCATTTTCTAACTTACATTTTATCATTTTAATGTATTGTTTTCTCACTGAAGAAGAGAGTACCAGCCTAGGGGGCAATACAAAGATGCCTTCATATTTGGTTCAAACACAGTTTCATTGTCATTGTAAAAGTGTGAAGAGCAGAGACCACAGATATAACCTCCAGACAGCATTTTTAAACTTAAAAATTTAAATCAATTATCGACATTTAAAACTTGGAATATTTACACCCATATTTTGGACCCTGTCCTCTCTGGCAGCTGTGCACCAACCTTTTCACAGAGCAGAACTGAGCAGGGGTTCCCAGGGAGACAGGACAGTTGCTCCTTCCCACAGCCCCACATTCTGGCTTCGTTGGGTGTTGATCTTTCAGAGGATTTTCTTGGTGGTTTTTCTTGCACCCGCCTGCTTTACTCAGTATGGTAGGCTGAATAATAGCTCCCCAAATATGTCCATGCTATCATTCCCTATGCATGTGCCACCTTACTTGGCAAAGAGACTTTGCAGATATGATTTAGAATCTTAAAATGGAGAGATTATTCTGGGTTATCCAAATAAATTCAATTTAACCAAAATGATCCTTATAAGAAAGAGTTACATGACCATCTCTTACGGCCAAAGCACCAAGAATACTAAGTCACTCTTAGCAGGCAGGACACTGCAGGGCATGGAGGTTATCTCCTGGAATTTGGTCAGCATCAGTCCTTTCTTTGTAATGTGCAGAGTTTGAGTCCATGTTCTTTACAACACAAACTACCCCTCTGACCCTTGTCTGAGACTTTCTAACAGTCAACTACTCATATTTGAGCATTTACATTTACAATGACATTTACATAATTGATAGAGCAATAGCACATGTCTAATATTTGAAGGAGCCATCATGAGTTAGGGATAGAATGAAAGAAATAACTAATCTATCCTATAAAGCCTGCACATATAATATTATGTTTTTGTGCCAATTTGATTACTGGTTTCCCCCTTCAGTCTACTGCTATTTATATCTTAGAATAAACTTGTACAGAACTGTTTTGCATAGAAATTGGCTGATGGTTACATAAATCCAATTCTTCCTCAAGTCAGTCATTTTACACTGTCCTAAGGAGGCTTTAATTCCAATATATTTAATTATCCATATAATTATTTAATTATATTAATAATTATAATTAATATATTTAATTATCAATATAATTAATTATCAATATATTTAATTATCAATAATTAAATTTATTTATTTAAATAAATAATATTTATTTAAATATATTATATTTAAAAATAATTTAATTTATATATTTAATTATATATTTAATATATTAATTATCAATATCAGTATATTGATAATTACATTCAATATATTTAATTATCAATATCAGTATTATTATATGATATACATACACAGGTAATTGAATTTTACCAAAAATGTTACTGTTATACCATATCACCATATGGTATTGTTTGATTCAATTTTATTATAGAACAAATCAGTAATATGGTATCAACAGAATGGCTCTTGTCCACACACTAAATATTATCATGGACCAGAATGGTTATGACTATGCTTAGGTTATTTCTGAAAACAAAATTAGTTGCATTGTTTAGTTCATAATCTTATACGGAGACTGGTTTCCACTGCATACTCTTACATAGCAAGGCCCCACAGGGAGGATGCAAATAGTATAAGAAGAGTTTCTATACTATCCGTGCTAACTGTACCATTGGATATGTCTTATTCCAATTTATTCTTAGGGAGTCATGATGCATAGTACTAAATACATGTGTCCTCAGAGAATTTCCATAGGTATGAATCTGTCCCATAGATATTCCACTTAAGTTTCAAGAGTTAGGATGGAGGGCCATCATATGTGGTACTTGGGACTCCATCTATATGAAAAGAGTCAAGAGGCCATGACTATTTCATATAGAGTAGAAGTTCTTTTCTACACTGGATCCTAGCATTATGCAGACTTAATTTTGAGTCTGCCCTAAATTTCATCATCCTTTCAGGCTGACTCTCATCCTTGCCTTCCTCTTGGAAAGGAAATTCCTCTAATCAGTGTTCTGTTTATGAATAGAGGGTTATTCACAGGGTACTGCTAATCTTGCAGTAAGATCCAGCAATTCCTCAGGCAGTTCCAAAGTCAGCCCAGAGGGACCAAGGCTACCTGTTCCTGGATGCAGCATGTACTTCCTGCATTCTCCCAGAAGTGTGTTTCTGCATAGACCACTTCCAGCTTATTTTGGAACTCCTCTGAGACTACCTTCCAAATGAAATAGTTTAATATCATACAAGACATTCTGGGTGTTTCTGGTTTCCACATTATTTTATGTCCTCAGTTAATGTTTCAGTTAATGTCAATGCAAGTGAATGATTGTCTTTCAAAGGGTGTTTACCACATCACTGCATCTGAAATATTTCTGGTCCCAACTCCCTATGATCACCACTGGTAGTATTCATAAGATTTTGTCATAAGCTCTAGTCTGCAGAAGTACTTGCTATAATAAGACACTTTGCAAATCATATCTGAGTGTGGATCAGAAGGGCCTGAGGACATGAAGACAACTATCATTTTTTAATTTTTTAATTTTTATTTTTGTAGTTCAGACATATTCTGCTTTTGTTGAGGTTGCCATTCAAAGATGAACTTCTTTCAGGTAGTCTTATGGATAGGATCCACCAATATTTCCAGATGTGAAATATATACTCTCCAAAATTCAAACTGACCAGGTATTGTGATTCTTAATTTTCAACATAGGCAACAACAGCAGCTAGTTTTTAGTAATCTATGGAATGTCAATGGTATCTCCTGTCCAAGTTATTCTGAAAAATTTTATGGCTTGAGAAGACCCTTAGATCTTTCCTAAATTTATCAACCAGGCTGTATTGGTAATGTGTGTTATCATTGCATTTAAGTCAGTCACAGTTTGCTCTTTAGTTTGTGGTAGTTTCATATCATCAATAAAGCATATTGTGATACTTGAGACCTACATCAAGTCCAAATCTCTTCTAACAAAATTATGAAAACAAGTTAGTGAATTCAAATAATCCTATGATAATACTAGGATCATTCCTATAAAAGACAAATTACAGTGTTTTTTTTTTTTCTGAGATTGAGACAGAGAAAAAAGAATTTGCAAGGTCATTCACTTATTACCATTCTTTAACCTGTTAATATTTTTTGCACCATGGAAACCATTTCCAGAACAGCTGATGTTGTAAGCAGCATAACTTTATTCAAGTCTCAATAGGTTTATTTTGAACCTCCTTGATCCAGGCCCCTTTTAAATTGGTCACAGGGCTGTTATACAGAGAATTCTTGATACCAAAACTCCAGCTTCTAACATTATCCGTAACTCAAGTAGTAATCCCTTTTTGTCCACTGGGTATTCTATATTGCTGTATTTTAATGTGCAGGCAAGGACAATTTTATAGATTCCTGTTTAGAATGTCCAGTTAATACTGTTTGAAAGGTAAATCTGCATGCCTTCCGTTTCATAGTACTAGGTAGGAATATATTCTCCAGTTAGACATAATATTCATCCCATAAATGCATTCAAGTAAAGTAGGTACAATATGTCGTATAAAGTCTATTTGAATTTTCCTCAAAACTTTGACCAAAATCCCATCAACCATTGCATCCCAATATTCTCAAGTCTAGCTGTAGCCCACTAGAAATTCTCCAAAACTTTGGGAATGACAGTACATTTCACTCCCACATCAAGGAATCCAAGAAAAGCTTCTTCTCCACTAGCTAGCTATTCTACTCATATATGTGCATATGGCTTTGCTCCCAGACATAGTTTGAACCAGAAGACACTGCTCCATTATAAATTCTCATCCTGATTAATTTGTCAGACCATCACCTCTACAAATAGAAGTCATATTTCTCATTATCATCTTTGCCTTCCGACTTTTTAAATTCTTTCAAACCATATTAAATGCAACGAATTTGTTTAGGGCCCTAAAGTTTAACGATTAGCAGGGCTTCCATTGGTTTACCCAGCATCCAATAGTGCTGCATTAAGAGATTACTATAACCCTATCAGAGTGCACTGTACATGCCATTCATAAATAACTATCTAAAGATAGCCTCCCTGCTGGGTTGAATTCCATGAATCACCTCTTTGTCTCTCCTTCATTCTCCTGAATAATTCTAATTTTTGGGGGGGTGTAGAGACAAATGGAAACTGTCACAATAAATTTAATAAGGCCTCCCAGACCATTGCTTGATTTTTCAGCAGTAAGTCTACATGGGTTGTCCATGCAAAAGGGAATCCCTTTATCATATCATTTACCATGACTCGGTTATGGGAAATATTATGGCATCCTGACCATTATAAAGGCAATCTACATTGACAAACACAGCAGATCATCCACTTCATTTATGGAGTTGTATTTAGCATTAAATGGAGGAAAAGGAGAACTCCCATCCTGACTAAACGAACTTTAAACATTCCTCTGGGTTATTTGTCCCCTTGGGAATAACCTATTATGTATCTGGATCATATATAATGATCTGTGATTGTTCAATAACTGTGTGTCCTTTACCAACCCAAGCCTGCTACACTGTACCACTCAAAGCCAGAGATCCCAAATTCGTCACATTTATAATCCACTTTTAGTAAAGGTCCTTTAGGAAGCTGATGATGTCAATCCATAAAATGAGACAACTTTTTTACACTATGTTCCCTGCTTTTAGTAGCTTGTTAGTTTTGCCCTCCTCCTCTACTTGGACTACTTTCTTGGTGAACACAGGTTGTGGATGTTCTATCTGTTATTCCAACTGTATCTTGGTATAGCTGAAATCAGATACTTGGTGAGACATATAGATATGCCCCAACACTCTCCTTTACTTTCATTTTAGCTATAAGGGAAAGCAATAAGCAAGGAATTGTACAGTTAGCTTGTTTCTTGCTATTTTGCATTTCCTTAGTATCTAGTGAATCAACTCCTTGAGAGATGTGTTTATTATATCTAAATTACATTGGTAACTTTTACCTATAGCAAACGGTCACAGCACAGCCACTGTCTCATATTCTGTTTTCACAGTAACCATTCAGGAATCAAAAGTTTGCCCATCCCTGCCTTCTCATTCTTTCTAAACTGCGCTTTTGCCATGTTTCAGTGAGTCGGGGTCATCCTAGAGAATACCATTTCCAGTACAACTGTTATCAGTGTCCCCCAAGACTGCCTTCAGGTTCAAGAATCAACTATGATGATTCACAAAACTCAGAAAAGCTGTTACACTCATGGTTTTGCCAAATAAAATCTGCAAAAGAAAAAAGCACCAACAGAGACCTGGTGTGAGCTTCCCATTGTCGTCTCCCTGTGGAGTCACACAGACAGAGCTCAATTCTCCAGCTGTGGTATGTAACACACACAAACTGTGCACAGTCAGGGGGTTCACCTGAGCCTTGGTGTTCAGCAATTTTCCTGGGGATCAGTCAGTCGGCATGGAGAATCTGGGTGGTTTACCTTCACGACTCAGACTCTATCGCTTCTAGATGTCAGACTGGAACATTATGATCCAGGCCCTGACGTGAACAAAAGCAAGCATTCATCATAAATCATATTGTTAGCATAACGTACCTGGTGAGGCCCAAAGCCTCAGTATGCAAGCCCCTTTAATCAAGCAGGAGATTATAGGGGCTTAGAGGTTGTATTCTAGGAGAGAAGTCAAGGATCTGTTTTTTATTTGGAATATGCAGTTTGGGCATATTCCAAACCAAACCTGCTGAACTCACATTTTGTGGCACAATTTAAACTTCCAAAGTTTTCTTTAAATAAAATAAATATTTCTCAAATATTCAGTAAATAAAGGCCTAAAAAGAAGCCATTGTGATTTACAGTTCCTCACAGATATCATCCTGCATATGAAAATGTTATCTGTGAAGCTACAAAGAAGAGAAGCTTACTTGTGATCTAAACTAATATGAGAATTTTTGCTGAAATTGAAACTTTTCATAAGAATCAATAGTAAAGATTTTGCATATTTTTCTTGCATGAATGAGCATAGAGATTTTAATTATTATTGATACTATGTAAAGAACACTCTGTTATACTATTAAAATTATAATTGCTGGTCAAATTATACACTATTCACCCAATTAAATGTTAATAACACTCAGTTGACAAAATAGTGACGTTATTTTACTTACACATGATTTGAAAATACTTTCACATCAATATCAAATCAGTTCTTCTAAAAAAGATACACTACTTTGTCAATAAATATTAAAGGAAAATTTTTTTGACAAACAATTAAATTATGATAAAAATTTTAATTATGTTTGGAATAACTCAGTATATTAATGTACCTTTTTCAAATTTAAATTTTGTTTAGTTATGGATGAACTATTTGTAATGAAAATTTAATGTTCAAAATGTGTTTTCAGTATAAAATACACACCAGATTTGAAAGACATAATACAAAATGAAGGATATAAAATAGCACATTAATAATTTTATGGTGATGAGATGTTAAAATGATAACATTTTGAATATATTAGGTTTGGTTATAAAATGTGTTGCTAAAGCCAATTTCATTGTTTTACTTTTACTTTTGTTGTAGCTGCTAAAGTTTTTAAATTGCACATGTCTCCTGTTATATTTCTACTGGATAGCACTGTCCTAGATAAGTATTGAGTTAAAGAAGAAATCGTGATAAATATTAGAAAATATGTAAGAACAAATAATAATAAAATACTACATATCAAATTAATTACTCACAAAGACATTTGTGCCTTTAAATGTTTATATTAAAAAAGAAGTGACAAAGAGTAATGATTAAGCATCCAACCGAAAAGCAGCTCAAAAAAATTAGGGAAACACAAAAAGCAACACTCTGGATAAAAGTGGAAATTGATAGAATGGGGGAATAAAAGGTATAAAGAGTCAACAAAAGCAAAGCCAAGTTCCAAGAAATAAGTTAAATGGACAAACTTGTGTCAAATTAATCATAAAAAATATAAATGTAACGGATAATATTAGGAGTGAAAAGGGGACTTAGCTTCAGCTATAGAAAAGTTAAAAAGAATTCTGACTGTTAAGCTAATAATTCAACCTGAAATTCTAGCTACCATCTACAGTTTCTGAGGAAAAAATGTAATTTACCAAACTGACCAAAAGGAATAGAACATTTAAACTTTCTTATAGCCTTAGAAAAGTTGAATCACAGTTAAAATCCCATTTTCAAAGACTTCTCCATTCCCTGATAATTTAAAGGTGTCTTTTAATCAAGGTTCAAGGAAGAGATAATTTCAACATTTTGCAAATTCTCCAAAGAACAGGAAAAATGTAAATGCTTCCAAATTTACAGTATAAGTCTAGTATAACTGAAATCAAAACTAGTCAAGGACAGTGCAAAAAGAAAACATTAGAGCCCACGTTGTTCATGAACATAAGCACAAATGTCAAAAGTAAGATACTGTTTTAGTCAGTTTTTTCACTGCTGCAGCCAAAAGACCTGACAAGAACAACATAGAAATAGAAAAGCTTATTTGGGGGCTCCTGGTTTCAGAGGTATCAATGCATAGATAGCAGGCTTCATTCCTCAGTGCTCAAGGTGAGGCAAATCAAGTTGGTGGAAGAGCATGGTGGAGGAAAGTGACTGAGGACATCACACCAGGAAGCAGAGAGACAAAGACTTGCATTCACCAAGAAGAAAATATATACCAAAGGCAGTTGCGAGGAACCCACCTCCTCCAGCCACATTCTACCTACCTATTACCACCCATTTAAACCCTAATATATTAGGGGTTTAATGCACTAATTAGGTCAAGGCTCTCATAACCCGATCATTTCACCTCTAATCTTTCTTGCATTGTCTCACACATGAAGTTTTGGGGGAGACTAATATCTAAAGCATAATAGATACTATGCTAAATCCAACTATTTATTTTTTAAAAGTGAAATATCATGAACAAATTAGATTTAACACAGCAACACAAGAATGGTTCAGGCTTACAAATTCTAGGGATAAAGTCATCAATTTAAAAGATTTAACACTTTAAAACAGTATATGACAATCTTAACAGTTCCAGAAAAAAATCACCTGATATCAATTCATGAAAAAAATCATCTCAAACCAATTCATGATTTAAAAACAAACTTGTAAACTAGGAAGAAAAGAGAACTCCCTTAATCTGACACAGAATGTCTACTCTAAGTTGGTATTTTAGATCATAGTAAATGATTAAACTTTAAAAACATGCCCTTGAAAATCAGGAACAAGACAAGTTTCTCACTATCATTTCTGCTTTCCAATATGATTGTGCTGCACACGTCCATGCACCCGAAGTTAAAAGAAAAGATTAGAAAGAAAGAAACAAAACTATCATTATTTCAAGATGACATGTTTACAGGGAAAGCCATAGAACTCACAGAAAATTTTGGAGAACAATGAATAATTTAGACAGGTTGCTAAATAAAGGATCTACATATAAAATTCAATCTCTTTTCCTGTATAGCAACAACATACAGTTAGGAAATGAAATTCTTAAAGAGTTCCATTTAATAGCAAAAAATTCTGAAAGATTTCTATGAACAATTCTAATACACAATGTGAGACCTTTATATTTAAAACAATATTTATCAGATGCCTACTGCAGAAATTGCAATAAACAAAGGAGTTAGAAACCCTGACTCTCACATATCTCATACTGTATGTGGGGAAGATGGACAATAACTAAATTTAGCAAATAAGATATATGATATATTTGAAGATGATTAATGCCATGGGGAAAAGTAAATCAAGAGAAGGACATAGAGAAAGCTAGGGATGAGACTGGTATTTGGGTGTTCAGGAAGAGGCTCATTGAAAAGATGACATTTAATCAAAAGCCTGAAGGATTTGAGGGAGAAAATCGTGTGGATGGGCAAGGGAAGGGAATTTCAAGCTAATGAAACTCAAGTGCAGTCAGGGTGTGCCTGACATGCTCAGGCAATTGTAGAAACAGAGTGAGCAAGGGATCAGAAGTAGGAGTTTGGCTCCAAGGAGTCATGAGCTGTTACATCATTTAGTCTTATAAAACCTTGAAGAACTTTGACTTTTACTCTGAGCAAGATAGAGAACCATTTAAGAGTTTTGAATAGGAGTGATCTGATTTAAATCCTTACCAGAGTCGTTCTGGTGGCTATGAAGACACTAGTCTAAAAGGTTCAAGGGCAGGAACAGGAAGACCAGATTGCCTAGAGAAAGGCATTTCATGTGCAAGTGCATGGCTCTGATTTATGCAGAAGTGCAGTTATTTCCTAGTAACCAGGAAGGAAGTCAGTGTTTACAGGAGTAGATGTAGCAGATAGTGGAGCTGGTTGGAGCCTGTAGACATCCTCTTTTGCTTGCTTCTATTTCCTCAGTAAAATAAGAAGCAAGTCATCAGATCAGAGTGAGGAAGGTGAGTGAAGCTCTAAAGTTTTGAGAAGAACATGTAAAATTGTCATCTAGAAGGGCAGGAGGATAAAGAGACAATGCAAACAAGATTCCCAAGCAGCACTGAAGACTCACTGGCATCAATGTTGATGAACTTCAGGTGAGATCAGTGAACATGGCTATGAGTTTTTCTTCTGCCACAGTTATGCAAACTAAGGAAGAGTTGAACTTCACCAGGAACAAAGTTCTGCCAAGCAAGTAAGGACAGCAAGAAGGGGGCAAAAGGGAGTTGAGGATGTCTGCAAGGAAATGGCCCTAGTCATTGATGGTGGATCTTAAACTATAGAAGCATTGGAGACTACAGACAGTGAAAAGTCTCATGGATCAGTGAACTGTGGATCTTGGGGCTTGAAGGAATTAATGGTGGCATTTGAATGACCTTGCTGAAAGCATAGGACAAGAGCTAATTGTTTGAGCCTGAGATTATGGAAAGTGATGCAAAGTCTAGAGTGTGAGCACTGGTGAGCAGATGAGATGGGGTGGATCTGAAGTAATTCAAGGCCATGGTGGTGCAAGAATCATTTGCATGAATATTAAATTCACCAGTAATTAAGGCAGGAATATTGCTGAAAATATTGGCAGTAATTAGGACCAAAACTGATTGACAAATGAGAGAGAGTGAAGTGGGAGAAAGCAGACAGCTGCCACAGGCAAGATGGTGGGTGCCATGGTCTCAGAGGAGAACCAAGTCTGAGGAACAGAGAAGGTCTCACAGCAACACAAGAAACTGCGTAGGATGCACACCCCACCTCTGTGACCAATGATAATGAGGGTTGGAGGACATTAAAAATGGCCCCACAAGAGTGGGGAAAATGTTTTGTGCCCAGAGTAATTTTAAAAGATCATAGACTACAGAATTATACAAAGACATCATTTCAAAAGAAAAGAAGAAACAAGCTATTTTTCCAACAAGGAATGAATAAATATATAGATTATTTACATGATGGAATAGCGAATAGCCCTGAAAAGAGAAGAGCTAATGCTCGTGTGTTAATGTGGACAAAACTTGCAAAAAAAGTCTGAGTGGGAAGAGCAGGTGGCAGAATGATGCCCGGGCATTATATGAGTTTTGTAATATTTCAAACATTTTATATTCCTGGGTTACTTATATATGCAGAGAGAAGCATGCATATGTCCCAAAATTATTTTTAAATACTTTGGAATATTAGGTAGATTCAATATCATTAATTTTGAAGGGGAAAGGAGAGTAATTGTATCAGGGAAAAGTATATAGGGTGTGGGGGGGGAAGGACTTCAAATTATCAACAATCTGTTATTTCTTAACCTGTGTTGTGGCTATAATAGTATTCACTTTATAATTCTCTGTATTTCTTAAAATTCTGAAATAAGCACAAATTATAAAAGGTAAAAATTGAGTAATAATTTTAGTAACTGTAAGGTGCTTTTATAAATATAATCTCATCTGATATAGTAAACCTTTGAGATAGCGAAGGTGGTTATTATCAGAATTTTAATTTCATAATTGAGGAAACCCTGGTTCAAATTTTAAAAGTGCTATGGTATTAAATAGAAGACAGGTAGGGCCAAAACTAAGCCCGTCAGTGCCCAAATTATCACTTTCACTTGATATGGTGATATTTGGTCAGTGAGACTATAGTGATTAGAGTCAAGGGTACAACCATTGCAGTTTATCCTTTTCTCAACCCTGTGGTAAATCAAATTGTGTTAAATCAAATTGAAACAAAAGAAATTTATTGAGGTGCTGCTGTGATGTCCAAGGTTATGAAAGGTCTTTCTTCTTCCTGCTTTTCTGAAACTTTATATATTATCAATTTTTCTCCAGCATCATAAAGCAGTGTAGAGGGTGTCGGTTCTTATTTAGAACCATGGAGTCATTTTTTTGTCCCTAGAAATAAAACTCTCTTCAGCTGCTCAACTGAAGAGCAGTAGGGGCATCAGAAAGTCTGGGCAATCAGAACCCAAAATTGGATTCTTTACTGTAGCAATGGATTTATGTTGGACTATCTGTGGGTCATTTTGTATTTCTGAGTCTCATTTTATTCAATTGGGACAGAAAGACAGACAGATGGCCATTTTAAAGCACTCAAAGACAATGCATGATTACAAAGCACGTTAATTGCCTTTTCTAACCTGGTGCATTATAGCAACTACTTGGTTTGCTGGTCACAAATGACTATTGTAAAGAATTAATCTGCCCTAGGATTGAATGAATCTTATCATATATTCCATGTTATATGCTTCTTATCAGATAATCCATGTTATATGATAGGTTGATCATCATTTAAGACAGTGTGGTATTGGTAGTTAACAATTCAGTTATACTGAATATGGTTTCTGACCTATAAAATATAAATAATACTGCCTATTACAGTTGTGATGACCAGATAAGATAATATATAAAAAACACGTGACTTAGAACTGGTTGGGCTCAATAAATTTGCCTGTTTTCATTATTTGTGATCATCATATTAATTTATACTCTTAACTATACCATTGACCTGCTACTATCAGATTTTGGATTGTGAAGGTAGTAACTTTGAAACTGTTTTGTCTATACCACTTTTATAGAAAGTTCCACCAAGCAACCCATCCACATGATGGCCTCCAAATCTGCCTGTTTCTTTAATGGGCCTCTGTCTCTTGCCACTTTTTTGGGTTCAAGAGCTAATCCATGAATCAAGCTGTTTTCATTATTTATTCATGGAAATTATGGCACTAGGTTGATTATTTTTTCCTAGAAATTAGGAACTTGAAAGGAAGGAAGAGAAGGAGAAAGTTGGAGAGAGAAAAAGCAGGAGTTAAGATCAAAAGAACTGGTCTCTTTCTTATTTACTTCTGCATTTACTTCTTAAGTACTTCTGCATAGGACCACGCTAGTGCTCATACTTCCTGCCCTGTGGTCTTGAGGCCAAAAAGGAAGAAAATAAAGCAGAGAAGCAGGAAAAAAGCATAAGAGAAAGATGTGGATGATAGCAATACCTTTCAGGTCCCTCTTCCTAGATTGTTATTGTTTGGATATGACATGTCCCTCAAAGGCTCATGTGTTGAATGTTTGGACCCAAGATAGCAATGTTCAGAGGTGGAGCTTTTGGGAAGTGATTGGATCATGAAGATTCTACCCTCATCAATGGATTAGTCCAGTGAGGGATTCATATTTGATGGCATTTATGGGAGGTGATGGAAACCGGGGGGGGGGGGGATTGAAGGAATAGGTCACTGGTAGCATGTCCTGAAAGGGTATATCTTGTTTTCTGTCCCTTCCTTGCTCTCTCTGCTTCCCAGCCACCATGAGCTGAGCAGCTTTCCTCCACCACACCTGTCCACCATGATATTCTGTCTCACCGAGAGCCCAACCATGAACGGAAACCTCTGAAATCATGAACCAAAACAAATCTTTCCTCCTCAAAGCTATTTTTTTTCTTCAGGCATTTATCATGGTGACAAAAAGCTGGTCAACATACAGGTTATTCCCAAGAGGCAGCTGCATTCCTTCATTGGATACTACGAGACATCCAAGTATTACCCTCTTTCACTTAGCTTAACCGAAGTTTTGATTATCAAACTTGCAATCAAGAAAAGTCCCAACTAATATCTGCTTGTCATCCTCTTCTTCAACATGTAATGGGAATATAGTCTATCCCCTAAGTCAACCCCCACATGTCCTCCTAAATCTTGTCATCACATCAAATCAATTACTGGCCTCCTACCACTCAAGGCCAAATCCCTGCCCTATTATTTCTTCTCCTATTATTCTGAGCATCCGTTCTTCCTTCTAGTCACCCTGATTCCAGGTCATGGGGAACTATCAGGAAGGACAAATTAGAAATAGGTGAATTCACAAAATTAAGAAATTGGAGGGCTCTAGCAGAGATCAATCATTTCTCAGCAAATATATGTAGATCACAAATTAGGTTGGGCATGTGGATACATTCAGGCTAGTTGGTGAATCTGAGCTCATAATCTGTGTGAGGCAAGGGGGAAAAGAGAGTTTAGCATAAAGAGGAGCAAAAAAAAAAAGAGCAGAATGGCTTGGGAAGTCAAATGAGGGACTGCACTGACAGTTGCCTTACTATCTCAGACAAAAGATGCCCCTGCAGGTCACTGACCTCCTTTCAACTGGCATGAACATAAGTGGACCTCAGACCGCTTCCAGCTTGCAAGTAATAAAAACACAGAGCAAAGGACAAGCAGCCTCCTGGTCTAGAATCAGAGGTTGCCATTCTCTTCCTGGTAAACTCTGGTAGTCTACACTGAGTGCCTTAGCAAACTGCACTCTCAGACTATTCTCAGATAATCTCTTTAGATATAAACTTTTTGAACATCAAACTCCTTAGTGTTTCACTAGAGCTAATTCAAAAATTGATTGTACAGGCATACACCAGGGACTGACTAGGAACTGAGGATACAAAAACATTTAATGAGACAGTCCTTGGAAATATATAAAGGGTGTGGAACCAATTCAACCATGTTTGACTGGCCCTATCTAATTTCTCATGGCCTGACCTGGGACAAAATGTGTAAACTCTTTGATCTTTAGTGTTCTCTTCTATAAAATGATGATCATGTTGTTGACTCTCAAACTGACTATAAGGATTAGAATAATATACATCAAGTGTCTAGAATGTGGTAAGTAATCAATTAATGGCACTTATTAGCACATCTCTGTTGTGAAGTCCTATAAATGCTCTGAAGTAACAAAATCAAACTGAAAACTTCCATCCTGTATTTATCAATGTCATCCCCCACCCTCTTCTACCAGCTGAAAGGTAGAAGAAAGACACATATGTTTTTTAGGAACAATGCTTCTTCACTTTCATCCATTATCATAGCTGCCTAGTTCTTCCTATAGCAATCAGTATTCTGTGCTTATAATGCCAGAAACTTGCTACAGATGTTCCTTGTGTTCATCAGTGCAAGGTGCCTGAAATTTGAGTTTTAATGCCTAATAGAATTTAGCCTCAGGGAATCAGAAATTGGCTGGACCTGATTCCCTAAAAAAGCATTATTGCATTCAAATAGGCTCACTGCTCAGCATTGCCTCAGCTTTCAATAAAATGAATCTTTTAAAAAGCTCATTGTACACAGGAGATTAACCATACTCTGAAGTCACCTTCGAGTTAGGTATATGTGTTAACTTCCTCCTATCAGTTCATCATAAAGACCCCAGAAAACGTGCTACAATCATGGAAACTACAGCAATCAGGCATCAAGCTCCAGAAAGTGCTCCTCACAGTGTTATTTTCTGCCTGAAAGTTAATTTGAAGCAGTTTGTGTGGAACAGCAGAAAGAACTTCAGCCTAGGAGTGAGGGACAACGGTTCTGGTCCTACCTGAGCTGAATGAACTACTGTGTGTCAGCAGACATATCTTTACAACCTCCAATCCCAAACCCAGGGCCTTAGTGTGGACTTCTATCAAATGAAGGGTCAGTCTCCCAGTGATAACCATCTCATATCATCAGCTTCTTGCTGTCTTATCTCATGATGGAGGGTAGGAGGGTGAGGGAGATAACAGGCTAATCTGGCCACCTCAGGTCCTTTTACATTTCACACTAATCCATCCATCCATGAGGGTGGAGCCCTGGGGACCTAAACACTTTCCACTAGGCCCCACTCCCATCAAGTGGCATTGCAAATTAAGGTTCAAACACATGTTTTTTGGTGTACATCCAAACCTCAGCAGTGAGAAAGTATTTTTTAAATAGAAAAAAAAGTGAATAAATGAATGAAAGCAAGATTTCCCAGTTTGAGAACTCTACACTATTCTTCTAACACAGTTATTATAGTAATCACTAGCTGCTGATTAGAGTCGATGAGTTATTCTCTTTGCTTTCTCTATTAGCACACTACACTCATGTTCTTTAAAGCATGTGGTCTGTCATTAGTGAGTCTCTGTCACACATTTCATTGTGGGTTCTTTAAGAACAAGATCTAAACAAGATCTATGCCTTAGCAATCTTGATCTTTGTTCCAGAGTGCCCCATGATGAGGAAATAAGAGTAGGAATGTTTAGGTAAGATGATAAATGAACAGACAAGTGAATACCTCTGGTCTCTCATAGATGGGACATCAATTATTTGTCAACTTGATCCATTATACTGAACAAAAGGTCCTTTTCTTTCTCCTAAAATTCTAACTGTACATTTGGAAAAAATGTTTGGAAAATATTGGGCTACCAACTCTCCTTTCATAGGTACAAATGTACAGTTCTTTTCTTTCTTTACTCCCTCAGATCTACCAAAAGGTATTTGTACATTTTGTTTTTGTCAGCCCAACCATACAATTTGAATTCTCCAGTGGTGAAGGTGGTTAGATAGCAGTGATGGATGATAGACCATATGAAAAGGTATTCCTATCTGAATGTTACCATGCAGGCTCAGTAGGCTGGCCAAAAGATGGAAGCCAATTAGTCAAGAGGCAAGCTGTTAGTAGAGATGATAACTTCTGAGATGTTTTAACTAACTGGAAGATGGAGTATCATAGTCCTGAAAGAGCTGTGCTTCTGATTTAGGGGTGGTTTATATGGGAGATGGATAATTAATTGCAAAGTGGTGGGTGCCTTTCCACAGTGGGAAGTCTGTTGCCACTGTAATGCATGTCTGATCTAATCACCTCATCACCAGATGGTTCTTAGTCCTGTAGTTCTCAAGGACAAAGATCATTATTTCCTAAGGCCATTCTTGTCACTGACTAGTTTGTCCATTTGCAGTTCCTGGGCATATTATACAAATGATGTGCTACAGGGGTCAGCTACCCCAAGGTCCTCCCCACTTGCTGATCACTAAACTCATGGTAATGAAATAAAACATACTTCATCAGATTACTGTGCAAGACAAGAGTCAGGTGAGATTAACTAAGGAGTGGGGCTTAAGATCTCACCTCCATGCTTGATTTCATAAATACCAAGTCTTCCATAACTAACATTTCTTTCCAATATCCTGTCTTGTCTTTGTTCTAATGCTCACCAATCTTTAACAACTAGTCCCAACATACAATAGGCACAATTCATCAAAGACAGCATACTCAATCAAATGGTTTAAAGGGACTCACACACCCTTTTGGTGGCACTCCTCTTAATGTAAGGGAAATAGTCCTGCACAAGACTATCCTGTGCATCCACTACTTGTACAAACTGCTTTTTTTTCTTAACTGCAAAAAATTTCTCTTTCTTTTCCTCATCAAAGAAGAAACAAATTAGGGGCAAAAAAGGTCAAGTTTCTTCCATACTTTCCTTAAACAAAGTTTTTATTGTTTCCTGAAATGTGGCTTCAGTGTTATCTTGTGTTGAAATTTGTTTGATTGATTTTAGTATCATTTAGTCCAGCTAAAGGGTGGTAGACATACATGTTAAAGACCCCAAATAAATTTCCATTGAGGCCTACTGGGCCAACTGGGCAGCTGACCAGGGCGCCAATCAATAGAGATATTAAAACATCGCTGGAAATGTAATTAAATGAAGATGCCAGTATTTGCTAGAAGTTCTCTCACAAAAACTATGTAGTTGGAAAGATTTTCTGGTAAACCACTTGGGATGGGACTTGAGACCTCCAGGTGGCATAGCCCAGAAACCGAAGGAGTCACTATCATCTGATATGGCCAGTTGGCTACATGATCTTGTTTGCTGAGTATCATATGAATATTTGGAGCCAGAGCTGAGCACAGAGGAAAGGTTGAGTATCATCACCAGAGAACTCCTTCTCCTCCTTCCCTCATACATTCTCTGTCTCTTCTCTACATAAATACCAAACTTCTTGAAGAATATCATTTTGAGGGACATTGATTATTGATCTACCCGTGATATTCATGTGTCCTACTCAGGGAAACCTCCAACATCAGATGACTCTAAGCCTCGCTGTGTTAGCAATTTGTAGAAGAATGGGCAGGGAACAGCATCATTCAACGTCTCAAGAAGTTGTAAGAATGCTTCTCAGTCCAGATTCCCAGGACACCCAGGAATTAGGCCCATTCAAGGGGCCAAAGGTAACATAGAAATGGGTTCTAGATGCAAAAATGGCTTGGCAGCCTCAGAAAATTTAATACTAAATTGTCCTAAAATTCAAGTCCCTGTGAGACCTATATAATGATAGATAGATAATATAACAAGCAAAGAGGTGCCCCAAAGAACTTCCTTCCCACACATCTCTAAAGTAGCTGAAAGCATCCTTCCAACAGTAAACAGGGGTTAAATGAGATGAACTTAAGCCATTCGATCACATGCCCTGGTGTTCGGTTTTTTTTAACTTTTAAAAAAATATATTTAGTTGTAGATGGATGCAATACCTTTATTTTATTCTATTATTTTTATGCAGTGCTGAGGACCAAACCCAGTGCCTCACACGTGCTAGACAAGTGCTCTACCACTAGGCCACAATCCCAGCCTTGCCCTGATGCTTGTATTCACAGCCTCCATGAGACTGCTCCCCATAAGGGCCTTAATCCATCTAACAAGATAATTTTAAAGAAAAGCATCTATTACTGGATATTTTTGTCTTCTAACCAGTGAACATTATGAAAGTCCCAGGGGCCTATGATGAGCCTTTAATTCTTTCTTAATTCTAATCCTGGGTCCAAGTTATTTCACCAGAGAAAAAGCATTCTTATCTTGTTAGCTAAGACCTCAAAGAATAACTCTGTGGATTAAACCTTTAATGTTTTAAACCTACCTTTCCATGTTCTATCCCCCCTTCTTTTGTTTTCCTTTGACTGCTAGGAATACTCAAGTCAAATTTAATTTCCACTTTCTGAAACATTAACCTACATTTTTGGCACTTTTGTTCTCCTCACCTGCATAGTGTGTTGTTAATGTCTTCTTTCTGCTTAAAAATGGCATTACAAGTATATCTTTTAAACTTCTCAAAACCTTTGTGAAGCAAATAAGAAACTCAAGCTCCTTGTTTGCTTTTCATCAACTGTGACAAAATACCTGAGAAAATCAATTTAGAGGAAAGATTTACTTGGGTTCACAGTTTCAGAGGTTTCAGCTCATAGTTTCTAGATCCCACTGCTTTGGTCCTGAGGTGAGATAGAATACCTTGGTGGAAGAGGATGGTGGAATAAATCTACTAACCTCATGGCAACCAAGAATCAGAGAAAAATAAAGGTGCCAGGGACAGGATATACTCTCTAGAGCATGCACTTCTCTCAACTAAGTCTCACCTGTCACTGTTTCCACCACCCGCCAAAAGTCCTTTCAGATATGAATCCATCAATGAACTAGTCCATTGATGAGATCAGAGTCCTCATGATTCAATCACTTCCCCAAAACCCCACCTCTGAACATTGCTGCATTGGGAACCAAGCCTTTGAAACAACTCTTTGAGTGACATTCCAGACTCAAATCATAACAAACTATAAGTAGAAGAAGATTCTACTTTTTCATGAATCATTGATGTTTAATGTACACTCCCTTCCTGGTTTCTCATTAGGACATTACCATGATTAATATCCTGGAACAAGGAAATTTCAAATATTCAAAAAAAATTTTAATCTCTTCTTTTATTGATTTAATGATGGATGCATATTTGACACTCTGCAATAATGGAGAATTATAAAATGCTTAAATGAGGCATAACAAAGTTTGAGACAGGAACTTGAGGACAAATAAGGAGTAGTATATTTATTTTAAAAGATGGGGTTACTTTTAATTATATTACTTTTAAGACATGATTCATAATTTTAAAAAATTCAATAGGTTAAATAATATTTCTGATTTTTCTTCAATTAGTCTATAATGATTCTATTGACTCATCCCATTTTTTCTCCTCTTGACTCTATTGGATAAAAGAAACTTCAGGAAGGGTTAACAAAGTCATAAAAAGGAAAATCAGAGATATTTTTCTGAGGCATAGTGTGTTAAGTCAATTCTCCACTATACTCTGTGAAGCACTATTGTCCATCAAGATGGTGATGGAGGTGTCCTATGAAGGGGTTTCCCAGCTCTAATAAATTTGAAGAATACTACACACCATGACCTCATTCTTCAAAATATTAATATATGAAAATCTTTAAAAATTGTGCAATGAAGAAAGTTGTTTCACTTAACCTATCTTTTCTCAAAGCTTTTGAAGTAAGAAAAGCTGTAGGTAGAGAGGAGTGAAGGGAGGGGAAGGGGTATGGGGGAAGGAATGATATTGGAGTGAAACAGACATTATTACCTCATGTACATGTATGACTGCATAGTGATCCTGCAATATGCATCATCAGAAAAATGAGAGAATATACTTTATTTACATATGATCTGTCAAAATGTATAAATTCATTCTACTGTCATGTACAACTAATTAGAGCAAATAAAATTTAAAAATTTAAAATGAAAAAAAAGAAGGCTGTTTCCATGGAATTCCTATGAACATTATGTTCTCAGATTTGTGTAACTAGAATCAAGTAGCTCACCCCCTTTCTTGATTGAACTGGGAGAATAACTGGGACTTTTTGAAGTCTTGCCTATCACATCTGTAAAACTGCTGCAGAGTTTGAGTCCTGACATATGGGGGACACACCCTATAATGACAACAGCAAGGGTGACAATACCCTCATGGCAACCTCCTCCCCTTAAGTGACGCTGCCTGACTCACTGCCTAGGATTGGCTAGTAGTAGTTCCACGAACGTGATCAGCTCGTGCTTGCCCTATAGTCCTATGAGACTCTTGCCTGCGTGCACACCCCATGCCTTGCAGACCCTCAATCTGATTGGATCTCGCTGCATCTTCACCCTACATAAAAGCCGTGTAACTTCTTTTAATAAACGAGTTCCTGCTTTGACAGACCTCCCGGCTCTGGTGTGGTTCCTTGGCCGCCGACACTCATCATCCTGCTCGACCCCGTATTCTCCTCCGGTGGATCCTGAGGAGATACACCGAACCTTGTTGCTTGGCAGGGAGCAACACTGACAAGCCCCAAAATGGGCTGTGATCATATTATGTGGTTGTATCTTTCCAGCCAGTGCAACCAGTTTTTTATTCTGGTCAGGATCTATCATGAAATACTAAAACTGAGTAGCTTGTAAACAGCAGATATTTATTTCTCAAAGTTCTGTAGTGTGGGAACTCCAAGATCAAGGTGCCCACAGAGTGGATTTTTGGTGAGGCTTTACTTCTGGTTCATAAATGACACCTTCTAGCTGTGTCCTTACTTGGTAGAAAGGGAGAAGTCTAGTCTTTAAACTCCTACTAAGAACACTACTCCATTCATAAGGGTGCCTCTCTCCAGACCTAATTTCTTCCCCAAGGTACCTCCTAATACCTCATGTTGCAGAGTTAGGTTTTGACATGTGCATTTGGGGAGACACGAGCATTCAGCTGCCAGAATGCAAAGAGCCTACTATCATTCCAGTTCACAGATGAGTAAACTGAGAAATTAGGAAAATTCTTAAATAGACATTTCTCAAGAAACACATGTGATCAACAAATATATGAAAAAATGTTCAATATCCTTAGCAATTAGGGAAATGTAAATCAAAACTACACTGAGATTTCATCTCCCCCCTGTGGAACCAGTCTAGGTGTCTGTCAACAGACAAATGGATAAAGAAAATGTGGGTTATATACACAATGGAGTTTTACTCAGCCATAAAGAAGAATAGTAAATGGAAGGAATTAGAGAATATCATGTTAAAGTGAAATAAGCCATACTCAAAAAGTCAAAGGTCAAATGCTTTCTCTTATATGTGGAGGCCAAAGAGGGAAAATGAAGGAATTAAAAAAAACAAAAAACAGCTTCTCACAAAAATGGAGGAAGACCAACAGAGTAGAAGAAGGGGCTTAGGGGAAGAGAAGAGGGTAGGGTGTAGAGATATAATGGGAAAAAAAATCTATCAGATTATGCTCTGTCCATGAATGGATATACCACAATGAATCTTACTTTTATATATGATTATATTGCACTAATTAAAATAACAACAACAAAAACAATAACAGAAGAGAGATCAATAGAGCAAGCAGATTAAGAAGAAGGAGGAGAGGAAGGTAAAGGGAATGAAATTGATCAAACTTTGTAATATGCGTGTGCAAATATGATGTAACAAGTCTAATTATTATATATGATTACAATGCACCTTTATAAAGGTAGTCCTTCCCCCACTTGGTTCCTAAGGAATTCATTCTTTCAAAGTAGTTCAAATGTCACCACATCTCTGTGAAGACTCCCCTAATTGCTATCACCCCACCTCATTCCCTCCATCCTCCCCATGTGATTCCCAAACTGCATTGGACATCCTCACATACCACACAGCTCAGGCTGCAGAGCCTTTGTGCATGAATCTTGTCTTTCACTTTATACTAAATGCATGTCATACATTCCTCGTATCTCAGCACTGAACACAGGGATTGACAAACTAGACCACGCTTTGTAAATATTCTTTGAACAGACACATTCATGTCTATGTTAATAATTCACCAGCCTCTCTATTGGCATGCTGCTATGTAATATGGGAGCATTTTAAAGTAAAAAATGTACAAAGCAGAAGGGAAAATTATCCTCCTTTGAATAAATATTAAAATGCCTCTAATGATTCATGGGATATATATATATATTTACACATATATATAGTTACACATAATGGGATACACACACACACACACACACACACATACATATATAATGATTCATGTAATGGGATATATATATATATATATATATATATATATATATATATATATATAGGCAGTTAATAGGAAGGAACTAGAGCTACTTGTATCAACATGTGTAAATCTCAAAAATGTCCAGGTAAAAAAGCTAATTGTAAAATGATATATATGATACAATTTACATGAATTTTAAAAACATAAAAATAGTGTTCTTTATAACTCATGAATATTGACAATTAACTGTCTGTGTGTTTTAATTGCAGAAAAAAGTCTTAGTAAATATGACAAAATAGATCTGACCAATAGCTAGGTGGGATTTGGTAATGTGTTTCTCTATACTGACCATTTGAAATATTACATAACAGACCCCTTGTATTATATATCATTCTCCTTCCATCTTGTGCAATAGCATGACTCTTGACACCCAAGACTGGAGGAAGGGAAAAGCCTGAGAGTCAATGGGATTTCACAATCAGAGACTGAGGTCCATAATCATAATAATGAATATCTCAGAGGAAGGAGTGGCAACCTGAGGCTGGGCAGATATCCAGGAGAAACTCACACTATTTCTTACTGGGCTAGGACTGCCTTAAAGAAAATGTCATTGCTCCAGATTCAGAAGCCCTACCCCCCATCTTGGTTTCAGTAGAAGTCCCCTCCCCTCCCCTGTGCCCAATGCTGTCTCTCTATCCAATCCTTTACCAGGCAGTGAAAGAACTCCCCTCTAAGCAGAAGACTAAGTGGCACCTTGCCCAGAGAGATCAGCTCGCCCTCTCTGGTTCAGAGGCAACCAAATGCCTGGCTCACAAGGAGAGCTCACTGCAGGATCTCAGTCCCTGAAGGCTTCATTTGCTCACTGATTGATCTGCATTGACCAGGAGGAAGCCACTAAACTTCTCCTTGCTCTGGAACCCCAGAATGCCAGGCCTCCCTGCCTTCCAAATTGAGTTATCAAATTTATGTTGTGGTGGGTGTACATTTTCATGATATTGGGGTGATGGGAGCAAGGGAGAAAGAAATGAGTATGGAGAAAGGAAGGCTTTCAGATAGCAATCATTGTTCCTGGCACCCTGCCCTTTCTGTGGTCACCATATCCACACCCCTTTTTTCCCAGGAAGTCCTCAGGGTACCCCTACAAACATCTACAACCTTCAGACCAATCTACCTGGTTGGTTCCCCAGGAAATTGGGGCAATGCTTCAATCTTTCAAATTTTTAAGTCTAAAACTTTGTTTTACCCTCAGAATATTGGGAGTTTTTTTCATCACATAGTGTTTTTCCATTGCAATTTGGGAATATTACTAAAAATTAAAATACCCCCACTAAAATAACAAATTTTTATCTGTTTAACCAAGTGTCCCTAACTATCATTGCTCAAACGTAGGACTAAATAAAGTCAATGGAAATCTTGGTCAGTTCACTGTACCTCACAAATCAAATCACAACTCTTGATAGTCACAAGATGATAGTCATTATTCCAAATCACAGGTGTGTGTGTGTGTGTGTGTGTGTGTGTGTGTGTCTACAGCCACAGTGCATTTTGAGCACTTAGTTTATGCCAGTTGTGAGACGTGCTCAGACAGAGATGAATAAGACACAGTCCTTGCCCTTTAGTACTCACGGTCTATATATCATGCCTGATAATTCTCATATATGCTGATGAGTCTCGTATAGCTTAGAGCTTTAAAATGTATTTGACAGTCCACATAACAGTATCCCTTGAACTTCACAAATGGAAATTAGCTATTTGCTTTGATTTGATTGGGTTGAATGGTACCATAATGATGTCTTTTACATTTTTATTATGATTACTTTCCTGACCTGTGCTGAACACAACTCACAGTCTGTAGATAGCAATGAATTCAGGATATACTTTAAATTGATTAAAGAAATCTAATTGCCACTTACAGGAAGGCCAAAGTCTTTGCAGCTACACATATCGGTAAGTGTGTGGCCACTTATCACTCACCATTACCTAAATTATGGTTGTACACAGGGACGTGTTATAAAGCTGGCTGAAGCACTTGATCTGCTGCAAATTCAGTAAAGCAGAGGTTAATCAAATAAATGTGTCCTGGAATATAAGTCTGGATTGTTTTCTTCCATTCAGAATTTCACAGTCCCAGGGTCAGTAGCTCATTAATGTTAAACATTTTCCTGTAAACTGGTAACTGAACATGAATGACCCACATCTCTGATTTTTAAAGTCCACATGTAGATATTTCACATAAAAAAAATGCAAAAATACTTCTAGAGATGATGGCCAGAGATACACATTATAGCACTGAGAAGAATGCAAGATGTCCACAATGGCAAAATGGCATCTTTTAACAGGATGTCTGCCTCTTCTTTGGTAAGACCACCAAACCCAACAATTGCAGTTTTTCAAGGGAATGTTAAATGTTTTTCTCCATTTCATTTGAGAATCCTTCTCTAACATACCTAGTAGATGGTTATCTAAGTTCTCCTTAAGTAAGTCCTGGTATAGAGCTCAGCACGTCACAAGCAGCCTTTTGTGTAACCTACCTCCTGAAATAGTTTAGTGCTCTTATTCACGCTGCAGGGAACCATGAATTGCAATGGTGAGATATTTGGAATTCAAAACCAGAAAATCTCCATGGAGCTCATACCAGTAGTGTGATCTTGGGCACAATTTAATGCTCTATAAATCCCAGTTCCCCATCTGTAAGTGCAAATAATGGTAATATTGTTTTACAGAACTGCTATGACAATGAAGGGGGACAGTATATAAAGCACTCAGCAATGAATGGCACATAATAAGCACTTGATAGATTCTCTTACTGATAACAATCCCAGTTTGGTTTTCATTTGGTTGCGATCCTTACTTTCCATAACTGCTCTGGGTCACTATCTCTACTGACCACACGCCTTCTTCAAACTCTCTTGCCCTATTTTCCACTACTTTGCTCTCCCCTTCTTTCCCACTTATGCCCTTGAGTCCACTGTCCATGCTCAGCTCATCTCTTTCTCCAGGTCAATTGTATTACAGGACAATTAACCACAATTGCATGCCTGCTCTTAAAAGGAGTGAGGATTCTTACCTGATGGATCTTCTCCTATTCTTCACTCTTAGATGCAGAAACAAACTAAAGGTCAAACAAATCTAACAAACTCAGATGGTATAAATTGGTTTCCTAAATAAGAAACTGATAGAACAAAGTAAAAAGTTTGCAGGTAGTCTACAAAGAGAGAAAAGAAAGGTGCTGGGTTTTCTTTCTTTTTCTTTTTTTCTTCCCTATTTTAGTTGCTGACAGGTAAGTGAGAGAGAAAGAAGAAAGGAAGATTTTAAGAAATCGGACTGTGATACTGTCATTCCAGCTTCCCTGCCTTCCTTCCTAACTTCATCCAAAGGGGACTAGGCTGGTCTGAGTAAGGAAAGTGTTAGTGCAGAGGGAGGAAGAGGGGAGAGCAGACAGAAGCAATAGAAGCAACTGGTGTCAGGAGTCCAGAGTCAGGGTGTACCCTGGCAGGACACCGAATTGGTGGTCGGTCAGCAGGGAGAATAAGAGCCTCTGTGGGATTAAAAGTGTGTGTGCATAGGCAAGAGACGGTGTGGGGAAACTGATCTGGGATAAGGTGAGTTGGGTGTCCATCAAATGAGGGATGGAGGTGGCAGTGGCAGAAGCACTTTCTAGGAAATCCATGCCAAGCAGATGAGCAATATGTCTCTTTGGGGAATGCACTGGCCACAGTGTCAGAAGGTTGGATTCATTCAAAGGATTCATCAAATAAGTAAATATCTTGAGGATATTGGAAGCCAGGGTCCTTCTGGTTAGAAAGCAGAGTTATAAATTTGGAAAAGGAAATAACTAGAAGATTCCCCTGTGGTCTTTGATTAGAGTTGGAAATATTACCAAGAACTTGTGGTCATTAACACACAGAGATAGATAAAGAAATAACCATACATGTACATATGTTTATGTATGTCTGTACCCATGGAATCACGAGCTCATCTGCTAAAAGGGCTTGGAAGCAACTAGATAGAAATGAGCACAGTTGAAGCTTACATACTGGTTTCTAAACTTCATTTTCTATTAAAAGCAAACACGGCACCTTGGAGAAATGGCTAATTCCAGAACTTGGATACAAAAAGTATAAGATAAACCTGAAACAGCTTGTACCATAAAAAGGAAGTGCTTAAATAATAATAGGTCAAAAAAAATAGAGGAACCAAGTTAAAGGATCACTAGTGGCCAAATCTGGGGCAACTTGAGCATCAACACAATTATAATATCTGATTATAATCCCTTGTTTAAAATAGGCATTCGTGAACCCTATTAATATTAACATATTATACCACTAAAAAAATGAATGGATAAATTAAAAGTCTTGTTAGGAATGAGATGTTTACAGAGATGCAATACTTGTAAGTATTATATTTTGACAGTAGAGAAACTTTCTTGCATTCATATGTGAATACGCCACCAGTGACACTCCACATCATTTACAACCACAAAAATGGGATCCTAATTAGAATTAGTTCTATACCATGTATGTGTAATATGTCAAAATTCATTCTACTATCAACGTGTACCTAAAAAGAACAAATGAAAAATTTTAAAAAGCTAATTTCACCAGTAATGTGACATTAAAGTCATGGTTACCTGTTCATGTGACGAGCACAGCCTTGTTTGTGTGGTACTCCTGTCAAAAATGAAGGAGCTGAGTCTCATGGTAAGGAAACATCAGACAAACCTCAACTGGAAGATATTCTGCAAAGTAGTCTTTCTGCAAAAGGTGTCAGAATCTTGAAAGTGAAGAGTGAGGAACTGTTCCAGATTGAAAGAGGCTAAAGAGACAGGAAAAATTGCTCCAGGTAATCCTTGACTGGATCCTTCAGACAGAGGGGAAAATTGAAGAGAGTCTGAGGAATCTTATTTGCTGCACCCTCTTCAATTCCCCTCAGTTCTTGACAAGGATTCCACTGAGTAATAAAGATGTTTGCAAGGCCTCGTCTTCCTGGGAATTGGGGATGCTGTTTCCTGTTGTCCTGTTTAATTTGCCTATGCTTGGGAATAATATTATATTGGATTTCTGGGAATTCTAGGTTCTTAGGGGATTTAGAACACAAGAATCAAATACTTAATCATACTGGAAATAACCAAGAAAGGCCCTTGTTCTGGTGTGATAAAAGTATAAACTTATGCTAAATGGCACCACAGATGGTGACTACTCCTAGATGACCTAGGGCAGAAAAACACATTGTTCCCACCTTAACTCCAGACAAACAAGTCACAAACAAAGTTGTTAGGCTGGAGAAATAGTCCCAACAATTCAGACACCATTTGGTAATGCTTATTTGGTTAATGGAAAACCATGGTATCCTCCTAGGAAACCAGCTTCTGGTCCCTTAGATTTAGACCCCCCCCTTTATCTCCCACTGGCAGAATACACCTTGGTTGGCATCAAGTATATTATAATGGAAAATGTACATGGAAAGCTCATCTCCCCGTTGTAGAATATTTAAAATATGTGAGACCCTGGTGTTTGCTTAGTTGCTCTGAACAGCTTTCTTGGGCAGGACAGGTTAATGCTGACTGGGCAAAAGTAGGAGGTGTAATCTAACAAGAGCTATTGTTCCTGTTAAACAAGTTATTAACCACATAACTGCAAGCTTATATGTTGTTCTAGAAATGGCTTCTGTGTATGATGTTTTCAGTAATATAAAAAGTAGAACTAAAGATTATTTAGAAGAATACTTAAAAATATTATGAAGAGTTGATAATATTTGATCTGCTAATACGTTTTGCCTATTGTCTTATAGTTTGTGTCAGTTTCCTTTGGTGTGGCCTCAAAATATTGTACTCGAGCTAGAAGTTAACATATAAAAATGGTGTGTGGAAAAACTAAAGTTAGAACTTAGCCTCAGATCACTGAGTCTGTGTTGCTTTGTTCTCCACCTCGCCGACGCCATCCCATTCACCAGAGACCACCATGACCCTTGTGCTAGGGCTGGACCCCGGCACTTATTATTTCCCTATTCATTTCCTAATGTTTATGGTTGGACACTGTTTATGTGGGAGAATGTCCTTATTGGTCAGAACTTCACACTTAAATGTTCAAGGACAATTAGAGCATCAGATCAGTAACATAACATTTAGACGGTATTTTAAAATGTGTATTATTCTTGGAAATTTTCTGTAAATTTGAAATTGTTTCAAAAGAAAAAGAAAAGAAGTTTCCCTGTAAATTTGGATGGGAGAACTTTGTGTTCTCCTCAGAAGTCAATAGGAACTATTGCAATTGCTTCCCAAACATTTCAGGTGGAGACACTAACTTCAAGGTAAAAGCAAATCTTTCTGTCTCTCCTTTGTTACAATATTAGTGTAGAAATCAGGAAAGGGAAAAACAAATGGGAATTGATTGGGAAAAGTGGGAAAAATTTTGAAGAGGCAAGACACTGACTGCTAATCGTACTAAACTCTCAGTAGCCTTTAATTCTTCAATAATAAAGAAATCTCTTAGTATTCAATACAATTCAAACCACAGCTTACATATTTAAGAGGATATGTATTTAAGATTTTATATTTGTATATGCATACACACACATTTGTGTGTGTGTGTCCATACATATGTATAAAGAAGTAACAATAAAGTGAAAATGTCACTTCTTTACTGCATTAGTGGAAGCTTAATTCTGCAAGGGAATTTTAGTGAATGTATGAAAAACCCTAACATTCACACTCCAGCCATAATTTCACTTCTAGAGATCCATCTGGAAAATGCAGACATAAAGAAATGAATTAAATCCATGATAAAATTATCCACTATGGCATTATTTATTATAGCAAACATTTCAAATGTATTAGGCATCCAACAATAAGAAATTATGCATTTCTGATTTATGATGTACCTATACATGGAATTTTATGTATTTAAGAATGTATTGTTATAGAAGAATTTGAAATAATGCGGGAAAAATATTCTCAAAATAATATTAATTTTTAAAATAGATTTTCAACTCATATATCCAAAATGTGTTAAAAGTGCATTTATTATACATATATTCATTTTTTTTAAAGACTTGAAGAAATACCACAAATGTTGGTAGTAATTGAGATACAAGAAACCTTCAGGTTATTTTTATTTTCTCTTTACATTTATTTACATTGTATTTTTTATTAATATGTGCATAATGTTAGTGGTCAGAACAATAAAAGTAATCACTTACGGCAAAGACAGCCACATCTCCTTGTCCCAGAGCTCCTGACTCTTTCTCACCCTGCCTGCTCACACTGTGTTACCACCAGGCCCCAAACAACCTTCCCCTTGTTGCTCCCTCTGCCCTTTGAGAGCTGAAATTGTAAAATATTAATCAGACATTCTGCTTTTAGCACAATAAAATTCTTAGAAGCTATCCAGAGAGTTGAATTGTGTTATGGTGGGTACATTCTGCTGTTTTGCCTGTTTTATAATCTGAGCAATATATGTACAATTCAGAACTTCCGCCTGGCTGTGTAGTCTATCAACTATTCCCACAATAATATCGTTCTGCTTCTCCTGCCTGTTGTTCTCACCCATCTCTCTCTAGTGAGCTCCACTTGTAGATATCTGAATATTCATGGGAATACTTTTTTACTTTACTTCCTTACTCTGACTCTTTACTGTTCTCCCCCCAACTGTTATTGATCATTCATTCATTTGGTTATTGAGCTGTAATGCATTTTTTGTTAGGGAGGATCATGTACAAGGCACTAGAGCCACAAAGACATAAAACAGACTCTTCCTATCTAAGTGAGTACACAATATGGTGGGCGGCCAAAGAAACAAACCAACAACCGCAATATCCTAGCATGATTGCTTTAGAGGAAGACTGCATAAACTTCAGTTTGCACAATTGAAGCCTTTCCTAGCAGGGAACCAGGAGAGGAGTTTGCAAAGTGAACCATCAGCCTCCAAACAAAAGAAACAGCATGTTTGAAAAAAAAGCAGGTTGGAGATCCTATTAGAAGCACAGATCAGAGAGAGGAGAGATGGAAGGAGAAAAAATGCTGGGAAATTAGATCTGATTGGTATGATACATAAAAGTGTAGCTTGTTATCTTTCCACTGTTGTTTTCCTAGTCATTAATCCTACCCCATCCTGCCAGTGGCGATCAAATATGCCACTTTAATGCTAGTCCATCCCAACATTAAAAAAAAAAATGAGACACAACAGTTAAGAGCACACTGCTGGAAGCTCATAGCTCATGGACAGGCTTGGACATCCTTTTCCTGCTCACCACCCACCTGGTACATAGTAATAATGCCCATAACACCATTTTCCAGATGCCCCTTCATCCATCTCAATGTGCCATCTAAGCAAACAACTGTTCTCCACAATTTTACTATGTGCTCTGGTCCTGGAATATGTTCTCACAAGCCCATTGGTACCTACCTGCCATAACCTAGTATTTTATAAATCACCAGTTTTTAAAATCCTGGATCTTCACTACTACCTTACTATTTATTAACTGAACAAATTACATAGCATCTATGAACTTCAATTTCTTCATCTTTAAAAGAGAGGTGAATAAATAAATACAATAGAGGTGATATGATGGTCCCCATAATGGGTGGTTATTATGAGGAATGAAGAATATAGTGGAAACAAGTACAACTTGAGTTCTGAATGAAAGTTAGCTGTAGCTATTATTGTAGTTGTTACTATCCAAATCATGATCACTACTCAACACTTTTCATAAAAACTAACCCTTACTAGTTATAGCACTAGCTATAATGCTAACATGCTAACTAGTTACCATGCTAACCTGCTTTTGTTGTTAAAATCTTGGCTAGCATAGCTTCTTGCCCATAATCCAAGTGGCCGTTTTCCTAGAATCTGTTTGCTCCACATAGCTGGGCATTCTTGGTCACTTCCTGATGACTACCACTTAGCATCATGTAAGTAGTTCTCCATCGGCATGACCTTATATCTTAGCATTTCTTCTCTGTCTCAAGATTTAGTTTGGAATTTTCTAGATCTGCCATTTTGCCAAATATATATGTGTACGTGATCTCTTCCAGATTTTGGATTTACACCTGTAATTTCTCAGAAAACACATAAAATCTGGAGTTATAAATTATAAACAACAAAACCACATTAAACTGGGTACCACAGATGCTTAAAATGGTCTTTCACTATGTTGAGTATCTATTCATAGCAGAGAAAACAAATAGAACAAGTGAAATGAATGCAATGTGGCCACTTACTACTGTTATGTTTTTCAGTCTGAGAGAACAATTTGACAACCTCTTGGGAAATTGCAACTCATATTAAATTGTCCCTTAAATTTAAATGGTGCCAAGATTTTGGGATGACATTTTCAGGCAATTTAAATGCTCTCATGTTCAAAGCTCTTCTCTAAATTTGATAAGCCACCTACGACTGCTCATTTCCCACACCAGTGCATGGTGATAGAGACCCAAATCAATACAAAAAGTGATGATCCTTGCACCTCTGTGACTATTGCTGCTAACAGAATACACCACCCTCATGCTCAGCAACTAGATGTCAAAAAGAAACATCTGGTAGACTGTTCTGTACTGAACAGATTACAGACTTGGTTATTGAACCAAAAATATTTTAACATAAATAGCTATTTTAAATTTACATAATTACTCCACAAATGCTCAGTCATTGGCAAAGATAAAGAATAAATTAAATAGCTTTGGAATAATAGAGTCTTTATCAATTACTTGACCATATTCAATATGTACTCTCTAGTTAAATGATTTACTAGAGGTGATATAAAATTAGGCAATCTGCAAACAAATACCTTTCCACTTAATCACTGTAATTAAGACATGGGTAATTAAGGGTAGTTATCATATTTTTATTTATAACTAAAATGAATGAATGAATATTTAATAGTCAAGATATTCACAATCTATAAGACTTGGTGTTTAGAATATGGGACACTGGGTCTTGGAGGACTCTTAGTGCCCTTGTTGCTTGTAACATGAGAAGAATTCCTTAGAAAAGGCCACCATGCACACACATTGGAATTAATTCATTAATAAGGCTTCTGTTACCAATAAAGATGCATAGAGCTTAAGAACATAATGAATTAAAAATTGTGCTTTCCTGCTCATAGTGAAATGGGAGATGGGTGGAAGGAACGACCCCTGTAGGAAGTGGTTGTGATGGACCTGATCGCCATTTGTATTCAACTGCTGTCTCCAGCCATGTTCAACTTGCTTGCGTGCTGGACACCCATTTCTCCTGTTTCTATGCTTGGGACCTACCTGCTGCCAAGTTGGAGGCAACTCTTTTCTAATCAACTCTGTCCTGACCATGACATTTTGTCTTGCTTTGGACTACTATCCAGAACAAGTTGACACTCCTGCCTGAGATTTTAAGGGTCTTATAATTCTGTTCCAGTCTTTGACTAACCTTGTAGTCCATCCTGCTCAGAGTAGCAACAGCAGCAGCAAGAATTTCAGGCAAAGCATTTCCAAACATAATAACCAGACTTTAGGAAGCAGTCCTTGAAAATTCAATGTATTTCAATGACAGCAAACACTAAAACCTATTTAGCTCTTGGCAGAAAAAGAACTTTATGGTTTGATAAATAGTCGACCCTTATATTTACATCAATTCTACCTTTCCAAATAATACTTCATTGTTGATGCCTAGGATAGGATTTATGTTGGAAATTCAATTTAGTGGCTGACTGAGGCAAACATTTACAATGTTTCTCTGAAAACCTCTTTCTAGATCCTACCCCATTGTCAGGTCTGTGGAAGCTAAAGATGGATGAAGCCAGGTATAAACCTGACATTCATTGATGGGCATCCTAAAGGTATCCCGTCCACATTAACTGGGATTGAACTATTGCTATGGTTTGGATGTGAGGTGTCCCCCAAAAGCTCACATGTGAGACAACGCAAGAAGGTTCAGAGGAGAAATGTTTTGTTTCTAAAATTCTTAATCCAATCAGTGATTTAATCCCCTGATAGGGATTAACTGAGTGGTAACCGAAGAGGTAGGGTGTGGCTGGTGGGAATTGGGGCATGGATTTGGGGTATATATTTTATACCTGGAGAATGGAGACTCTCTCTCTCTCTCTCTCTCTCTCTCTCTCTCTCTCTGCTTTCCTGATCACCTTGACGTGAGCGACTTCCCTTCACCACTCTCTCCCATATTGATGTTCATTCAGCTTCACCTGGAGCCCTGAGGAATGGAGCCTGTCTTCTATGGACTAAGACCTCTAAACCATGAACCCTCAAATAAACCTTCCCTCCTCTACAGTTGTGATGGTCAGGCATTTAGTCACAGCAGTGAAAAAACTGACTAAACGAACTATTGAACAATGCTCATTTGTTTGTTCATTCATTCATTGCTCATTCCACTCAATTAATATTTACAGAATGCTTATTTATTATAGAAGAGTCATTTCAGACAAATGTTTAGAAGAATAAAAAAATTCTTTAAATTTTTTGGACCATAAAACCTAAGCTAATCCCCTACCAGAAATTTTAATTATTGTTTTAACTCAGCCAAAAAGTTAAAAAACCACCAGTGAAACTATTTTCTGCAACAGTTGCATGAAATAACCTCAGTAAGTATTACATAGACTTTTATGCATTTGTCTACAAGAAGAATAAACAGACATGTTAAAATGTACCCTGCTGATATAATTTGAATATTCATGCTCTTGTCTGTGTGAACTTATAAAAGGCAAGGTAGACATGGATCTCAATATGAAGATAAAGAGACCATGGAGGACCCTAACTTCCAAAAGTATGGCATTTAAGACCCCAAACAACTCTGCCTCCAAAAACAATTCAAAGGCTAGATAAATTATTAAAACTTTTTTTTTAAGTACATCAGAGGGATAAATGATAAATATTCAGTGGCCAAAAATAAAGTGGAGAACAGGAATTCAGAAAAATAAACAACACACTAAAGCCAGATTTTGTCCCAAGACAGAAAGGGGTAAATTTTGAGCTTCATTAGTCATGCCCTTTTTGGGGATTGGGGAAAGGAGATAAAATAGGGTCCTTGGAAGGCAGAGAATCCCATAGAAGACCCCATAATAAGAGGTTGGCTATCAACCATAAGAGGTGGCCTCAGGGAATGGGTGAACTTGAAATACAACTGCCTCCCTGCCACCCTAAATAAAATAAGAAAACATTGGCTATGGACTTTCAGAGCTGAACAGAAAGGAAAAATTCCCCCTAGAATTTCTTAACTTCATGTCACCCTTCCTGAACTCTTGCAGCCCAAATCTATACTCTCTGAATGGTTAAAAAACCTCAAAAAATAATTTAATGCATAGTAGTAGTAGCAGCAGCAGCAGGTTGGTAGTATCTAGAAGCCCCTGAAAAAAAATGTGAAGACTTTCCCCCAGCATACCAAGAAATTTCAGTTCATAATCAAAAACTATAAAACATACAGAAAAATAACCAGATGTTAGATGTCAAAATTATTAAAGACATATAAAATATAAGCTAACTTTATTGTATATTAGGAAATAAAAAAGATATAAAATAAGTAAAAAGTAACAGTTATTTTAAATGATCAGGAATATCGGGAAGAACACATCTGAACTTGTATCTATATTTTTAAATGGTAAAGACAAATGTAAAAGGGATGATATGGTTAAAATATAACTTACCAGAAAACATTCTAAAAATTATACTAAAATGTGGTTCGTGCAGGAATCATCAATGGATTCTTAAACTATTGAGCAAAAGTTTGATAAAACTCATGATATTTACACAGTCTAAAAGTTTCCCTCCAGTGATTACTTACTAATTTTACAGGAAAAAATAAAAATCTTCCAGTAGAATCCTGGCTAACAACTGATACCATCTTAACCAGGTTATCAAGATTAGCAACCTCAGTAATAAGAGAAACTGATGTTTTTATATCAGGCACTGAAAAGGGAACAACATAACTTATATAGCATTCCTACTAAAAACGCACCTGGAGCCAGGGGCAGTGGCACACACCTGTAATCCCAGCTGCTCAGAAGGACTGGAGATGTAGCTCATTAGTAGAGCACTTCTGAGTAGAAGGAAGGAAGGAAAGAAGGAAGAGAGAAAGAGAAAGAGAAAAAGAAGGGAAGGAAGGAAGGAAGGAAGGAAGGAAGGAAGGAAGGAAGGAAGGAAGGCAGGCTGCAACCAGATTGATGTTGAGAGTCATTTCCAAAACAACTTTCCAGTATTCTTCAAAAATGTCATTACCATGAAAGATAAATTGGAAGCATTCTAAATTAAAGAAAATTAAAAAGATATGACAACCAAATGTAATGTGTAACCCTAGACTGTATCTAGAAACAGGGAAAGGATATTTCTAGAAGGACATTATTGAGACAACTATTGAAAATTGAATATTGGCTATAGAATAAATAATAGTATTATATCAACATAAAAATCTCATGACTATGATAATTACATGTCCTAAGTAGCTGAGGTAAAAGGTCATTATATATAGAACTTACTCTTAATTGACTTAAAATAGAATAAATATATTGAAGAAGAAAATAGCGTTATTCGGTTTTCTATTACTGTGACCAAAACACCTGACAAGAGCAACCTAGAGGAGGAAAAAGTTTATTTTGGCTAACAGTTTCAGAGGTTCAGTCCATGGTGGGTCAACTCCATTGCTCTGGGCCTGAGGTGAGGCAGCACACTGTGACAGAAGGGTGTGGTGGAGGAAGGTTGCTTAGCTCATGACAGCCAGGCAGGAGGGAGGGAGCAAGAGGGGGGTGGGCGGAGAGAGAGAGAGAGAGAGAGCGCACATGAGGATCCAGGGACAAAATAACATCCCCAAGGGCACTTACTTCCTCCAGCCACACTCCATCTGCTTATCATTATCACGCAGAAACCCATTCAAATTATTAATCCACCAAATGGATTAATCCATTGATTAGGTTACAGTTCTCATAATTTAATTCACCTCCAAACATTCCTTCATTGCAACAGGAGCTTTGGGGGGAGACCTCTCATATCTAAACCATAACAAAAAAAAAGTGAGGATTGTCATAGCATATAGCAAGAATTATCTTGAATTTATAGCAGTAGCACAGAATACAAATATAGAAAAATCTACCAATGGTAGAGAATAACGAGCCTCCTCGAAAAAGATCCTCACATATACATCATCTAGATGTATGACAAACACAATTTTTCCAGTCAATGTAGAAAGGATACATTTTCATTCAATGGTTCCACAACACTTGATGAATGTTAATTTAGTACGTAAATAAATAGAGAAAAAACATGTCACTCATAAAAATTATTCAGCATTTATCTGATGAAGTTCATGTCTATGGCCCTCCAATTCCATCTAATCCAAGAAACGCAGTCGAGAAAATTTCTACCCTGTTTAGAACAATACCTAGAAACACAGAAAAGACCCACCCACCAAGGGTAAGATGGATCAATAAGTTGTATGTATTCCTATTGTGGAATACCACACAAGTGAAGCTGAACAGACTACAGTTACATGCAATAACAGAAATAAATCTCAGGAATACATATTAGGCAAAGGCCAAATGTTCTGGTTGATGCTAACACACAGTAAGGCAGGAGGGATAGAAGTTCACAGGATTAGGCAAAGGGGAGTGAAGGGAAGGGGAGGAAGATGGGTATAGAAAAGACAGTAGAATGAATCAGACACAACTTTCCTATGTTCATATATGAACACACGACCAGTGTAATGCCCCATCATGTCCAATCACAAGAATGTGAAGTTATACGACATGTATGTAGAATATGTCAAAATACTTTCTACTGTCATGTATATGTATTTATTTATTTTTCTTTTTTGGCATTTTTATTTATTCTTTTTAGATATACATGACAGTAAAGTGTATTTTGACATATCACACATACATGGAGTATAATTTATTCTAATTAAGATTCCATTCTTGTGGCTGTATATCATGTGCAGTTGCACTATACGAATACATAAATGTAGGAAAGTTATGTCTGATTCATTCTATTGTCTTTCCTATACCCATGGTTTCTTTTTTTTATTTTTTTTATTTTTTTTAAAAAAACAATTTTTTAAAAAAAGAATACAGTATTAGGCAAAAAATTTAAAATACATAGAAGAAAAACAAAATCTTGGTTTTATTTCTGTCATTAAAAAAAGGAAAGTACAGAATTAAAGAAAAGCAAAGGGCCTTCAAAATTATTGCTAAGTTTACACCAAGAATACAAATAACACAATCAATAAATGGAACTGAACAGACACTTCATAGAAGATTTACAAGCAATCAGCAGATATATGAAAACAGGTTCAACATCCCCAGTAATAAGAGAAATGCAAATAAAAACTACCCTAAGATTTCATCTCACTCCAATTAGAATGGCTATTATCAAGAACCCAAGCAATAATAGGTGTTGGTGAAGATGTAGGGAAAAAGGTACATCATACATTGCTGGTGGGAATGCAAATTGGTGCAGCCACTCTGGAAAGTAGTATGGAGATTCCTTAGAAAACTTGAAATGGAACCACCATTTGACCCAGCTCTCCCACTCCTCAGTTTATACCCAAAGGACTTAAAATCATCATACCACAGTGATACAGCCACATAAATGTTTATAGCAGCTCAGTTCATAATAGCTAAACTTTCTAGATGTCCTTCAATGGATGAATGGATCAAGAAACTGTGGACTATATACACAATGGAATATTATTCAGCCCCTATAAAGAAGAATAAAATTATGGCATTTGCAGGTCAATGGATGGAGTTGGAGAATATCATGCTAAGTGAGATAAGCCAATTCCAAAAAACCAAAGGTCAAATGTTTTCTCTGATAAGTGGATGATGATACATAACAGGGGGATGGAGGGGATAAGGAAATAATGGAGGAAGGATGGATTGTATAGAGGGAAATGAGTGAAAGGGCAGGGGGAAGGAAAGACAATAGAATGAGGCAAACATGTTTGATTACAGAAACGGTGTGACTCTACTTCACGTACAACCAGAGCAATGAAAAGTTGTACCCCATTTGTGTACAATGAATCAAAATTTTAAAAATTTTTTTAGAAAGAAAAAAGAAAAGATGGGGAAAATCATTGAAATTTTCAATTTGACAAACTAGATGGTAGGTACATTGTTCCACCGTATTTGTTGTGCTATTTGCATTTTTTAAAAATACTCTTCTATCCACTTATCACTTTCAGAGCCCAGCTGTGCCAGGGCAGTGGGGTAAGTTGCGGGAAAGGCAAAGAAAGTGCCCAGAGAGAGCATGCAAGGCGTGATTACTGGAGAAGGTCTACAAGAGAGCAATGTCTGTTCCAAAGAGTTCAGTGGTGATGGCTGAACAGACAGCACCACGTGCCCCTCAACGTGCTTTGCCAAGAGGCCTCCTCTCCCTTGTGGCACTTTGTCCGGTGGTGACAGACTGAACAAGTCACATGTCCTCTCCATGGTGCCTTCAGCTCTGCCCCGGTTGCCACTGAGAAGTGTTTCACACGTTAAGCTGCAGAAGCAGTGACACCATCAGCATCATCTTGCTTCATTTCCTCGTATGACCATTTTTCTCCAGGAACTATTGCTCTGGAGTATAAGCAAGAAACTAGCTTTCTAGGGCTGGAGTTGTGGCTCAATGGCAGAGTACTTGCCTGGCATGTGTGAGACCCTGGGTTTGATCCTCAGCACTGCATATAAACAAATAGATTAAAATAAAAGATCCATTGACAACTTAAAAAATACTAGAAAAAAAAGAAAGAAAGAAACTAGCTTTCTACAGATGATACTAACGTGCCCTGGTTCCGAGTGTGCAGAGGAGAAAGCCAGCATCCTTCAAGATGATATGTCTCTGGACTTTCCAGCCCAGGATCACCCTCATTGTTCCCTTAACGTGGCTAGGGTTTTGGGAAGAGAAAGGTGGCATTCAAGGACATGGTATTTTGTTCTCCTGGTTTTCTTTAAGGATAATGCATCACTTTATAATAGAAGAAAGGGGGAAAAGGAGGACACGTGTTTCTTTGGGTGTTTTTTTTTGATGTGGATTTTGTTTGTGTGTTTTTGTTTGTTTTTGTTTGTTTGTTTTGGTCAATTCTTGGGATCAAACTCAGGGCCTTATGCATCCTCTACCACTGAGTAACATCTCCAGCCACAGGACTCTGTTTCAAATCTTCCTTCTTGTCAAAGAGAACAACAAATGCCTCCTACATTGAGGCCCCTGACAGGATACCTATACTGATCCAGATGATGCATGTTTGCATTTTGCTTCTTAATGTTTCTTAGCAGATCCTGAAAGCACTCCCATACACCTCCCCCAATCCAAAGTTCAAATGCAAGCTGTAACACACATAATCTTATAAGATCAGGATAGAGCTTTATTTAAATTATAAAGAGAATGAGAAGACAGAACGCATAACCTTGAAGGAGCCACCTTGAGTTGGCACTTGTCTGGAAGATCTGATTAGGCCTGGGGATTAATGGGGCTGGGTAAATGTAAGATAACATATTATTCAGGATGATTAGTTAGAAAGATGTACGTTCCATCTTTGGGTGTAATGAGTGTCTTAGCATTGCTATGAGAATCTCAACAGAGTGCTGAGTTTTTCAAAGGTGTTCTCTCTTTGAATACTTGTACTCTTTCCTATCTTGTACCTTATCAGTGTCATTGTCACGTAGGATAGTTTCCCTTCCCTGCAGAGTGTGATCACCCTCAACCATCATCTTTATGGACAATTTCTGCACCCAAGAATCACAAATTCATGTTCTTTCATCCTTTCAGAAGCTTCTGGAGCCCGAGTCTTTCCAACTTTCCATTCAAGTAATATGAAAAAAACTGGTATTCACCCACTGACTCACTTCTAGTGACTAGGTCACAATGACGCAGGTCATTGATAGTCACTGGCACAGTTCTCAAAACATTTTGTTTGAATACAAAGATTATTATTGCTTGAAAATATTTTGAATGTCTTAATGCATTAAAATTATTCAATTCATATTTTCTCTTCATGTTTGAAATACACAGTAATTACAATACATAAAGAGTTCATCAAAACCTTGACATCTATTATCCCTCCCAATAATATTAAAGATAACATTGAACATGATTCCTTAACATATTTTTCCACTTAAAGACTAGCACCATCTTAAGGAGAGTAAGTAACCACATTTTTTATCATGACTTGAAGTCCCAGACATCCACTAAGTTTTTCAGAATGAATGAACAGATGATCAATTGTAGAATCTTTATGTTAGACTCCTTCGGCTTTTATTGCCAAAGCACTCCTTCCTCCTTCTGATAATGATATTCTAGTGATCATGGGAAACTTTCTCTTTCACACCTTTGTGCCTGTGGCTCAGACTTTAGCTATCTGAAAAGTCCCACCCAGCTCTTCATATAAACACATGAAATTGCCTGGTCACTTAGCTATGTTTCATTCTTCTTCCATGTTGATTTTTTCAGAATGGACAAATGACATAGTCCAGGCCATGAGACTCAAATTCAGGACTTCAGTGGAACTACTGGGCAGGAGAAGCACCCTTTACTCCGAGAACCCTAACACCATGGACACCATTAAACTGGAGCTACCATAGCCTACCACATGGAGAGGGCCTGCCTGAGAATCAGCCAGCACTGAGTGAAGAAGAGCCAAAATAGGAAGAGGAAGTCACAGACAAAGTCTTGCTGACATTGATGCGGTCATAGATTTAGCAATGACTGATAATGATCTATACTTGGACTATCTAACAATATAAATGAATATATTCTTTTTTAGGTTAGTTTTAGGTTACTTTGAGTTGTGTTTCTGATCCTTGTAATGAAACCTTGCTGATTGATGTTTTTCAACTTTTACTCAGTTATTTAGGCTGAAAGAAAGAAAAACAGTTTTATAAAGCTCTCTAGAAGTTAACTTATACTAATTTAGGATTCCATAAGCCCCCTAACAAGTTGCAGTATGGTTACAAACATGGGCTCACTGCAGATCTTCACGAGACATCAAAACAGGAGGCTGGGGTTTGGGGGATGAGGACAGGGCTGAACACATACAGGGAGAGATGCTTAGAAATAGTGCCTAAAGGAAAACAAACCAGGAAGTGTCAGTGGAAAAGACTTATGGGAGATGAGGGCATTAATCTAAAGCAGAAACAAGAGAAGCAGAAGAGTATACAATGCACTTCCTTTTAAAGAATCACTTCCTAAGTTGCTGCTGAAAGTATTTAATCTTTTGCTCCTTCTCCAGATTTATCTCCTGGGACCAATTCTCTTGAGCTCCCTAATTCAAACCACCTCCAGCCACTAGTGGAAATAGGTCATGTGGATTCTTCCCTCAGTGCCTTCTCTTCACTTTCCTTCCTTCTCTCAGCCTTCAAGTGCAGCCTCTGCCTTCCTTTAAGAAACCTTGAGGGAGACCCTCTACCTTAAGACCCACCTCCAGCTGGATGTGGTGGGATATGACTGTAATCCCAGCAATTTTGGAGACTGAGGCATGAGGATCACAAGTTCAAGGTTATCCTCAGCACCTTAGTGACATACTAAGGAACTTATCAAAACCCTGTCTTAAAAAAAATAAAATAAAAAGGGCTGAGGATGTAACCCACATAGAGTCATCCTTCTGCCAGAAGAAGGGCCTCTCTCTGAGCCCAGTTTGTCTTGTAAGTGTAGCATGTTCTCTGTAATCAGAATGCTTTTGCTTTCTGTTGTTCCATTATGGTCCTCTTCTGTACTCTAAACAACCATGAAAAGTGACCAAATACCAGCATGTGAGTGTCATTTTGTTGTAAAGCACTGCATGCAGTTGAGTTTTTATTGAATATTTTTTGCGATTATGATTTGATTTGACATAAGAAAGTGACAATTCCCCCAGGTTCTTCGAATTTTTCCTAAATAAAAAGAGCAAATTGTACTTGAGTCTAAGTACTGCTTAGCACAGATTTAAAAAAAAAAAATCAGAGAATGGAGACTGGGGATGTAGCTCAGTGGCAGAGTGTTTGCCTCGAAACTGTGAGGCCCTGGGTTTGATTCCCAGCATCACCAAAAAGTAAATAAGTAAAGTAAAATCATACAGGGGAACTGAGGAGCTCACTACATATATTTAAAGTATAGTAGAACACAAAGTTAGCGTGGTTTCAGAATATAAAAACACAATAAATAGGTAGAAGTTAGCAGAAGGCAGATTTTAGCTTCAAATAAGGAAGATTACTCTAATAAAAGCTGTCCATCAATGGAGTGGGCTGAATTCCAACACAGAATTTAGCAAGAATCAAAAACAGAAATATTCCCATAAATCTTATGTTTTACAGACATAAGATTGTGGCATTTTGAAAAATGTAACAAAGTTGTAGGTCTCCCTTCTGCAGACAAAGAAATTGACAAGCTTAAATGACTTGCCCAAGGTCACATATTGATTAATAAAGTCTGATTTTCTATTTCTTGTATAACATTCTTTGTTGTCTTAAGAAATAACAAGCTTCCTCAAGTTGCAGGTAGTGTTACTTACTGCTATTTAATTCTTGATCTTCTAAGCAAGACTCACCTTTTTTTTTTATTATATCTGAGAGTTTGCCATCTTGGAACCTTTTAAATACATAAGGATTTTATTCATCTGCAAATTCTTAAACAAGATACTTTAATTAGTTTTAACCAATTTTGCACACAAAAAAGTTAGATGTTAATGATTAGTTTTAAAATTGCTAGATCATCTGTATCAAGTGTTAAGACCATTAAATGTCAATATGTTATTACAAAGACAGTGGCAGTTAGAGGAATAAATGTCAAATATCTCATTATTTTTCTTGAGAGTTCCACTAGTAACCACCAATGGTAGCCATAGTTAATAACCCTGTCTTTTTGATAGAAACAAGTACTTGCATTGAGCCACAAAGGAAAATGAGCTACAGATTTCCCTCAACTCCTGTTATGATTTAGAAATGAGGTGTCCACCAAAAGCTTATGTGTGAGACAACATAAGAAAGTTTAGAGGTGAACTGACTGGGTTATGAGAGTCTTTACCTAATCAGTGTGTTAATCCCTGACAAGGACTAACTGGGTGGTGACTGTAGGCCGGTAGGGTGTGGCTGGAGGAGGTGGGTCACTGGGGACCAGGCTTTGGGGTTTACATTTTTATCCTTGGTGAGGTGAGCTCTCTCTCTCTTTGCTTCCTGGTGCCCTGTCCTGAGCTGCTCTCCTCCATCACACCCACCATACTTTTCTGCCGCATCTTTAGCTCTGTACACTGAGAGCTCTAAAACCAAGCCCCAAATAAACTTTTCCTCTTCCATGTTGTTCTTGTTAGGTCTTTTGATCATAACAAACAAACAAACAAACAAAACTGACTCATACCACTCCTTAGAGTTATCAAGGCACCCTTCCTTCCAAGGAAAGATCATAATTTCAAGTCAAATTAGCATTACAAATCTATGTGGAAGTTAGAGTGATGAAGGACCTCAAAATAAGAAGGGAAATAAGTATAGTCATTTTGAAGAATAAAATTGCAAACAACCAACAAACAATAAATAAACTATCTTTCTTTATTAGTCATAAGAGAAATTACAAACACTGTAGTGAAACATGATTATTTTCATGGATCAATTTCAAAAGTTTTTAAATATATAAAAACAGTGCTGGGGATGATATGATGAAACTAGCAGCCTCTCAAATGGTCCCATGATTCCTCTTCCTCATATCCATCCTTCATGGAATCATTTTCCTTCTCTCAAGTGTGGACTGGACTTAGTAACTTCTAAAAAACCAGAATAGAAAGTATGAAATGTCATTTCCAAAGCAACTTACCAAAAAACTGTGGCTTACATATTGCTTGCTCTCTCTCACTCTCCCCGACTCCTTCTGAGAGAAGCCAGAAGCCATATTGTGAGCTGCCATGTTGTGAGAGACCCATGAGACAATGGAATGGTCATCTCTGGCCATGAGTTATCAAGGATCTGAACTCTTCCAAGAGCAACCTGAGTGAGTGTGGAAGCAAATCCTTTCTCAGTGAGCCTTGAGGTAGCATAGCATGGCCAACACCTTGCCTATCCCTGAGAGAGACCCCGCATAGGTGGAACCTAACTGAGACACGCACTAGTGTCTGACCCACAGAAACTGGCAGAGGATAAAGGCTTCTATTTAAACTGCAAAATTTGGGGATGATTTTTTTATACAATGATAGATGACTAATAGATATTCTCATATACGTCTGGATTCTGGAAAGAGTGTGACAATATGTATCAGGAGCCTTTTAAAGAGTTTATTCATTTTTACCCAAGAATTCTAAATCTAAAATTATTTTGCAGAGGAAGTGTGGTAAATGATTGTTAACAAGGAAATTCAAACATGAGTTTGATAGTAAATCTTAAAATCATTACTCATAATGGTTAAAATTTGGAAATAAAAAAATATCCCAAATATACAAATACATAAAAATGCCAAAAAGAGTTTTTAAAGGACATTTTTAAAAGAATATAATTCTGGTTAAGGAAAGTAGTAAAGGGCATCTACCAGGTATTAAGACATTTTAAAGTTGCAGTAGCGAAAACAACAAGGGATTGGCACACAAATAGATGAATAAATGTACTTGAATAGACTTCCAGAGACAGAAACAAATATAAACAGAAATTCATGTGACATTCAAAACAAAGAAGAGAAGATGGATTTTTAAAAATATATAGTCAAATAGATGGTTATCTCAGAAAAAAAAAATTTTCACCAATGCATCCAGTTTAAACAAAGTTAAAATGAAACATAGATAAATAGAAGATTTTATATGTAATCTTGGAAGAATGTATTTTTACAAAAAATAGAAACCCTAAAGTCCATGCAAGGTAATACTAATGTATTTTATAAAATAAAAACATTTTAAAATACCTGTTTATTGTTAATGGATATACCATTAACATCAACAACACTCACAACAAATTGGGGGAAGAAAACTTGCAAGTATATTAGAATTAAACAGCTTTCTTTCTTTTCCTTTTTAACTGGCCCTAAAAACAAATTTTAAAAAGATGATAAAAATTATAGAAAAATCATTGACAGGTATGAAGAGTGAATACAGAAAATTAAAATAGTTCTCAAATGTAGCAAAAGATGTGCAAACTCTTCCATAAAGATAAATGCAAATCAAACGATGAGGCAAATATCACCTATGAGAATAACAAGATCCAAAGTATTTGGTAGTCTGAGTGTGGCAAAGCAGGCCCTGCCAAATATTGCAGATGGAAGGATTCACTGAGGCAACCTCTCTGGAGAGTAATCTGGCAATATCTCTCAAACTTACAAATGCATATTCTCTGACTCTGCATTCTATTTCTAGAATTATCCTACAGATGCACTCAGATTTAGATAAAAATATAGCTTCAGGTTAAAATTAAACACAGTTTTAATTTTAAAAAAATGAGACAACTAGGCATCAAAAAACAACTAAATACACTAAAGGACTTCAATACAAGAGGATAGTTTTAACCTCCAAAAAGAATAAAGTAGCTCTATATACACTGATAAGGAGTAATTACAAGATATGCTGGTAAAATCAATGCAGAATTGGGTGAACATGCTATGACTGGTGTTCATCAAGAAGTTTATATTTGATGCCTATACTAGTATATAATTTATCAATAATTACAATAATTGTATATTAATAATGTTCATCTCTGGATGGTAAGGTTGCAAATGGTTTTTGTTTTCTTTGTAAACCTTTTCTCAGTTTCTAAATTTTCAGAAATATCCATACATAAAATTCAAAGAAAAAAAACACTTTTAAAATATGCATGAAATATTGGAAAATATTAATGGGAAACACTATATTCAATAATGATTTGGGAGTAGGGAGTCCTTGATTTTTTATAAAGGTTCTCATAGCTGAGTTTTTTCTTCATGTAGTCATGAAAAATGAACAATATATTGACTTTCACAAATGTCACACAAAATTGATAAGGACAGAGAAATGGAAGAAAAGGTATAATCAATCTTCAGGTGCAACAGTTTGCTTTTCTGTTAAGTGTCTTTTCCAAAAGCAATTACTAAAGATGGAGTGAAACCTGCACCAAAAGAAAAACAAACAAGTCAACATGAGTCTCCCTATGCTTTCTTAAGTTGAAATAAGTCAGACTGAGCATGAAATGGTGTCTTCCTTTAGAAAGAGAATGCAGGATGGGAGCAATGTCTTTAGCAGTTTCAGGAAAGCCTATGGCAGAGGCTAAAAGAAAAAAATCTTTACTCACTAATTTCAACCTGCCTAAAATGTATACAACCTCTTGACGGGGCTACAAAATTAAATGGTACACTATTCTGAAGATTTAGAAAGCTATTGAAATATATGTAATATTATAGAAAGCTATTGAAATATACATAATATTATAGAAATACTTCCCAATTTGGCACAATGCATTGGTAAGTTGATCTTTCTCTTTAGATTCCTGTCCACCATCTTGAGGTTTTCTTATAAGGGTGGATTCAGAAAAGAAGGAATGGCATAGAGAAAGTTCTGCATTTTTGGTAATAGCTGAATTGATGGATTTTACTAATGCACAGCAAAAAGAGGTTATCAGGAGCAGCAGGGTATGATAAGTATGCAATTTGGCACATTGAGGGAGGGATGCTAGATAAACTAAGAGCAATCAACAGAAAGTGGGGGAGAAGAGGTTGCCTGAAACTATGTTTGGGACTCAGAAATGGTTGCTTCCCAGAATAATCCCCAGCCCACATGCTTGTTGATAGGTGTGAAGAGTGCTCACATTTTGATAGGCAGATAGAAGACAGAGTCCCACTTTCCCTGAGGTAAGAAAGGATTCCAATGTCACATCCCAAATTCCCAGGGTTGGAACTAGCAGGCAATATTTTTAAAAAACTTTCTCACTGATTCCAAATCCTGAGGACCATCACCCACCGTTGGAGAGCAACTTCTCCATCACATCTTACTCTGAATGACAGCTGTCATGCCCAACTACTTTTTCCTTAATTCTGGCACCATTGTGCTTCAGACCAGTACTTTGCCCTTGAAGCCTAAAACATGGAAAATCAACTGGAATTTTCATTGGTCAACATTCTGCAAACAGTTGCTAAACAGTTATATCATTTTTATCAAAAGAAAAATTGCGGTAATATATTACCGATTAAACCTAAACAAAAGACAGGATATGTGAGCAATGAATATTTATAAGCCCTTTTTCTGACAGCTACAATTTCTGAGCACTATGGGAAAATCAGTGTATCATTGTATTTTGAACCACCAAGGAAATAGAATAGCAAATTCTCATAAATGGAAGGAAATTTTAAAGTCATTTAGTCCAACATTCACTCTAACATCTACATCGCTAATAGAGCACCACTGACAGGTGGTATTCTAGCATGGCACATCCAGAAAACAAGAATTTATTAGTTAACACAGAGAGAAGAAAATATAAACCTACAGAGGAGAAGCAAAAAAAATTATAGACACATGAAAGCAATTTCATCCACACAGAAAATTACAAGGCTGGAGATTTGCTCCTGTTTTCCTGATGTTAATTTGACACATAATTTGGGGGTTTGCCTACATATAGGATAACATTAAAGCACTACACTAACCACACAGAATGGGGCTTCCTTGAAAATTTTGCCCTCAAACTTATAAAGAAATAGAATAATTTAAAAATTCACAAATTAAGTAGTTCAAATTTGAAAACACCAAGATAAGAAGCCATTATTTTACTACATGTACCTTGATAAAGAGAAACAGCTGGGCAAGGAGAAGGTCTGCCCCAACCATGACAGTAGTGCAGTAGATTATGTCTGATTCTTGGAACAGTGAAATCGCTGTGACCCTCCACGTTAACCCCAGAGGTCCAGACAGGCATAACACAGGGGAACATATGGCCCGGCAATACTGCCCCAGCACATAGGGACAAATACCCTCAATAGTTACTGAATTTTCTGTTTCCCAAGCTATCAATGTCATAAGAAGCCAAGAGAGCAGTGTATCCAAGGCAAGGACTGTCAGTTGTATATCTTTACCGCTTTCAAAGTTTCTGTGCAATCCAGAAAAAAAAAAAAAATCCAAAGAAAAAAAGACAGCCCTAAAACCAGGTTTTCATATACAATTCTTAGTTGCTGAAAGTTGAGAATATCTGCGTGGCTTTACTCCTGTCTCCACTAAGAAAATCTGGTGCTGGGAAAATTACATTTCTCTCTTCTTCAGATTCGTTTTATGAAAAACAATGTTCTTCCATAAACATAAATCACAGTTTCTGCCCCCTGGTGAAAAATTTAATGGATGCTCACTAACAACAGAATAGAGTTCAATATTGGTGTCCTCTTCAATTCATTGCCACTTTACTCTCCTACCCAGGTCTACTTACTGTCCTCTGACAGATAGTATCTTGAGCTTCTGCACCTCCATACCTTTGCTCAAGTCCCCTCACCAACAGAAATCTCTCCCCCTCCCTCTGCACACTTTATGCATATGCCTGTGGAAGCCTTGTGGATCCCTACATTGCTGAGCCTATTGCCCATGACATTCATCCTGCCCTCATTATGAGCTGCCCAGTAGGTTGCAGTTCATCTATTTCTCAACAATGCTGTCACTCCACTCCTTAAGGCATCTTCCTTGGGTCTAGGATTGTCAGATAAAATAGGGAAAGTCTAGTAAAATTGGAATTTCAGGTAAAAAACAAAAATTTTTAACAAGCATGTCCCATGAAATATTTCAAGTTCAATCAGGAGTAGAGGTTGTCAGCTGCAGTGTGTAGGTGCACTTAATACCCACACGGTTTCTATGCAATCGAGGAAGTTTTGTCCAACCTCTAGAACATAAACTAAAACATTGATAATATCTGAAATTCACACTAACTGATTATTCTGCATTTTTATTTAGTAAATTAGCAGCCCTATTGGGAATACCTGTATCATTATAATTGCCTGACATAATACTTTAAGATACTGAATGTTGAAGTGTGTCATCCTTAAAGGAAAGGACAGCAAAACAATATGCCCCTTAATGCCCCTTTCTCTTCATCAAAACCTAACCAAGTAAAGGGAACAATAAGAACAAGCTAGGTCAGAATGTCCATATATATATTGTCTTGAAAGACACCTGGCTTTCTTTCACACATGGGAATGTGTTGGGAATCAAGACAAATTAGTATGATCTATAGAGAGCTGCTTTCTTGCATGCATACTGGTCATAAATGGGAGAAAGCAACCTAAGCCAGTGCCTCTTCTGTAAGCTAACCTATAAACACTCTCCTTCTGTGATAACGGGTGTGAGTCAGAGCACTGTGGAAAAGGAAGTATTCACCCATGTGGTCACCCCTGGACAAATCCTCACAGGTGAACAGAAGCACCATTTTCTGGCAAAGCAACAGAGACACTGTGTGAAATAGAGGTGTACCTGTGCATCCCATTGCCATGGATCTCCCCAATAAGCATTTCTCAATCAACTTTATATCTCATATCCCATGTCTGAGTGTCTTCTTTGGTCTCTTGGCAATCTATCCCACTGCCCTAGCACAACTGGGCTCTGGGTGAAAGTGTATGTTGATTAGTCGAGCTACATAATTTAATCTGGACACATTTATGGGTGTCTACTATAGAATACAGTGTCCAACATTTGATCTTTGGTTCCTCCTTGTTCCAAGAGGCCAAACCTCAATCCATCTGATCTCTACTCTGAATTAACATAATAACCTGGAATTATTAAGTTGAGTTAGTTCCAAGGAATTGGAATAAAGCATGAAACCTGGAAGCATTGATTCAATGCTAAAACCCAGATGAACAAGTTCTAAGCCCCAGAAAAGGTGTCACCTAAAGTCAAAGTGTGGAAAACAACAGAAAGGAGAGTGGGCCTGACTGGAAGAGTGAGTACAGGGGGTACCACAGGAGAGGTCTAGTCCAGTGGTGTATGACAGAGAATCTCATAAAGCAGTTATGGCAAACCTGACAGCAGGGAGGAGTTGTCCAAGGCACTGAGTCCATTTGGACAAAATCCCTCCCTCAGGTTGACTAAATCATTCATTTACTTGCTGACCATCAAGTTTTCCTATGCCTTTCTTTCTGAGAAAGTGAAATTCATGTGCTTCCAGAGGCCATGATGGAAAAAAAGATCCATGATCTTCAAAGGAATATGAATACCATGTCCCAAAGTGGCACTGTTCTAAACAGACCAGAACTCCAAACAGCAAACACAGACCAGAACTTTAGACTTTCCGCATGAGATTCTTGAAATCATAGTATACTATGGTTGCTTGATTCCTCTCCATGGTACACTACTTCACTTAGGGATGCTTTCTCAACTTTCACCGTGTAAATGAAAGCCACTAACACAGAGTCAATGGGCCACAGAGCAGTCTTTCTCCCTTCTGGATGACCAACCCTCCAGAGTCAGTCGGTGTGGTGGATGCTCCCAGACCACATTCAAATTCCAGCTGGGCCACTTTGCCATATGCCAAGAATAAGGTTACTTGACTTCTCTGCACTTCAGCTTCAAAAGCTCCAGATCAGAAGCCATAAAACCTCTTTATGTGGGGATGCTGCCTATTGAATGAAATAATATGACATATTAAAACATAACAACAAACGTTGATTAATCCCCCCCACCCTCTACAACAATTTATGGAAATGGGGGGAGGGGCCCATTTTTAACAATGAAAGACTTTTTACATAGACAATAAGGAGTGATAATCTTTTGAAAAGAATTTCTGACAGAAAAGTAAAAGTGAAGGAAGAATAAGAAAATCTAAGGGCATATATAAATTAGTGACTCTAGATGACATGCAAGGTAAAGTGTTAATAGAACTGATAGACACAGCTACAGGGTCCTTCTCATTTTGCCTCAAAGGCTTGTGTGAAATTCACACGACTACAGGGATAATGAAGGAATTGGTGTTAAACTTGTATATCTTAATAAAGATCTGGGACAAAGAGTGATCAGCAAGTTAATGAGATTCTCCTAATGCTATTAATCTGAGAAGTGCTGCAAATGCCAGTAAGCAAAGATAAAAATAAAACACACACACACAAACAAAAAAACAAAAACATAAAATGAGCTTGGAAACACAAGCAAGATAAAGTTGTACAAAACTCAGTGTAAAAAAATGCTAACTCATTCAACTGAGACACTCACCATGCCCAAGGGAGAAGAAGAAATAGGGAACTAATAATGATAAAAAGCACCCAGGGGCAAACAAGAACAGCAAATTAGAAAGAAGTTTATATTAAAGCTCATCCAGGGAAAAACACAAGTATCACTGTCTGGGTACATGTCCAAAATCCTATCCTTCCACCAAGCAAGGAAATGGTATGAATCTACTGAGATTTCTCAAAGATGATGCTCCTTGTCTGGGGCTTCAGAAGTCACAAATATATGTCTAAAGTGAAGGGAATGTGTGACAGAGTAAAAATGCTCCAAAAACAGAGGTACTCATTCCCAGGGAGAGAAACAAGGGCAGCTGAGTCACTCATAAGCAATGGGAAACACACAAAATTAGTTCATAAATATGTGCAAACGATATGTAATGGGGAGTGGAAGTTTATCTGCATGGAAATTAAGAAAGAGGAGGGCTTTTAGTAAGGAGAAATGAAGTATAATGACTGGGTAAACCAATGGTGAGGGAAGCCATGAATCTAAAGCTTCCTGAGGAGAAACAGCAGGTCCATCTCTCCAGGCATTTACTGCCAACTGGGACACAAGGCTAAAGATAGCAACCTTGTTGGTGGGATGGACCAAATGAGCCATGGGGCCCTTTCCATCAATTTATGAAGATGGGTTTATGGTCAGAAAAAACAAATGTCCTGCTCTCAGAGGGAGCATCTCTCAAATAAGATTGGAGCAGGAATCCTAGTTCCCTACAGTTATTTTTTCCCCAGACTCAAATCCCAAAACAAATTCTACTTAAATGTGACACTTCTACTAGCAAAGAGGACATGTGGCCACAACATGTTCACTCCTGACAAAGGTCAAGAAATATAAGAGAGGGTGTTCCAGAACTCTAGAATAAGAGAGAGTTAAAGTATCGAAAAATGAATTAAGTGCTGACTATCATGATGTCAAAAGTGCCAGAATTACAAAAGTTATGCTTGAGAGTTTGGGGATATAGGGAAAAAAGGGCAATGATTGTATTAAGCTTTAGAAGTGAGAGACAGGGTCTTTTGTGGTCATGCAGGACAGACTAGAGAAAATTCAATAAATAAATGAAAAAGAAAAGAAGGAAAATAGAAAGGCAAAAGGGAAGGATGGATGGACGGAAAAGAGAGGGACCTACACTAGGATTCTATGACATTTACTGCTCGCTCCCAAAGACTGCAGTGAATGGAGCTGAGAGTTCTCAACCCACAGAACCAGATGGTGCTTGAATTCTCTACAGATAATAGAACAGTGTAAGGACCTTATGGAGATCCTCAAAGGGAAAAGAGCTCATAGATTTTGTAGTAAAATCATACACTTTTTGTTAAATAACCATTCCCATTTCAAGAAAGAGCCCCTATAGAGAATGAATGACTCATCATAGGAAACCAGGAGACGCAGAAATGTTGTAGATTTCAATAACCCATAAAACAGATATGCAGCACCCCATTATCAAGTGAACATGGCATTTATGAAATCAGATGTGGGTACATCCTGGAGTCAAAAGGTGGTTCATCACACTCCTGGTGTGTTCACTCCTGAAGCCTCAGTCCTAAAGACTGAGTTACGACCTCTCCACAAACAGTCTTAAAGCTGGTGAGAAGTTCTTTGTTGCTTGCAAACATTTTATCCAACCTGTTGGCACCAGAGGTAGGCTACTGCAGTAGATAAACCTTTAAGCAGTCCTTCCTGTGGACCTGTTTGCCTAGAAACAGAGACCTAAAATAAAAATTTCTTTATTGGTTCATGGGCAGTGGTTAATGGGTCAGTCAGATGGTCAGGAACCTGAAAGGATCAAATTCCTTAGAAGATTCAGGAAAGGCAGATTTGGGAAAGAGCTCTGTAAATGGGCCCATCAGAATGGACCCATGGTATAAGGTTATTTTTATTCCCTATGAATGGTGACCACAAAGCCTCCACTGGAAGGGAGTTTATATGAACAGGTACTTGATAGTCTCTTTCTCCTTTCAACCTGCACTTCCTCATTGGATTCATGAACAAGGAGCCCACAGAAAAGGAATAGAAAGTATGCAAGCATACAGATTGCTTCTCACCAAGGCTGACACTGCTGCATATCTGTGGGTCCTATTGCAATTGCAGATCAACACAAAGCTCTCTAAATGGCGCCACACTCCCAGGAGACCAGCCAGCCTCCTGATAGCTTTAATCGTATCTCATCTAATTGTGCTCTATCAATACATATATACCACAATCATGAAAGCAATTCTAATTAGAGTATGTTATAGCTTGATGTTTTTTTGCATTGAAGAAATTTACATCGAGTTTCATTGTTTTTTTTTTTTTTTTTTTTCATGTTCTCTCCTACTCCTTCTTGCATGGGCTTTCAAATTTTCCATTTTTATCACTCATGATACAGATGCGGTCTTGTCTGCAGTGTTTCCATAGTATGGTGTTTTATCACTATTCCTATGGGGTGCATTATACATGATTTCACATTTCTCCAGTGCAGAGAAATTAAAAATATATTGTTGGTTCTTGATTTCCCAAATTGAGTACCCATTCATTTTCCACATTTATCAGAAATCCTTCCTAAGTTCCTGAAGCATTCTCTTAAGGATATTATTTCTCTTGGAGAAAAGCATCAGATGGGCACAAATCCTAATTTTTTTTTTTTTTTTTTGGTACCAGGGATTGAACCCAAGGGTACTTAACCACTGGCCACATCCCCAGCCCTTTTACATTTTATTTTGACACAGGGTCTCACTAGGTTACTTAGAGCCTCACTAAGTTGCTGAGGCTGACTCTGAACTTTCTATCCTCCTGCCTCAGCCTTCTGAACCACTGGGATTACAGGTGTGTGCCACTGTACCCACTGTAACTTAAAAAGACAACACAAAAAATCCTACATTCTAAAATCATACACATCAGTATTGTTCCAATCTTACATCAATCTATTGACAATGGAACAGCACCATGGTTTTTCTTACCTAGGTTAAACATGCCCAGAAAATTGTTATTCAAAGTATATGTTCCTTTAAAATAAAATAAACTCTTAAAGAGAGAGAATCTTCAACAAATAAGATCTTTTACCAACCATAGATTGTTGACATCACCAAATTTCCTTAAGAAAAAAATCCTAGGTTTTTGTGTACACATGATTCATAAATTGATACAACCTTATATAAAAGAATAAATGCAAATGTACCACTTTATGGACTAGAACCCACTACTGGAGGATAAATCCTGCCTTAAAATAGCTGCTAAGACTCTGAGTTTAATTCTCCTCACCTTAAAAGTAAATAAAATGGTTATAGCCAAAAACCTGGAAAAAAATTGTATCTCATGTATCACAGAGGGCAAAAGTGTTTGTGACTTCCTTGCCTTCACTTATTCTGGGTTTAGCTCTTTCATCATCGATCACAATACCTGGTAACTTCTTCACCCATCAGCTTACTAAACACTATAATCACCATCATGGTAAAGCTATTTCTTCTGATTGAGGAAATCACGTTGCAGTGAAATTAAAGTGACAGTAAGCCAATGCCCACGAGATTCAATTTTATCACACATGCCATCACCCAGAAGCAACTGAGGTCAGAGAGAATGGCCTACTGACTCAGTCTAAGTCCACTGACACTGAAGCACTCTCCAGTGAGATATCATACATAGTGCTCTGAACCAGAAAACAACGTACATTGCTGTTTCTAGCCTATTCAAAAGCACACAGGTCTTTAAACTAACAAGTGGGAGGCAGAAACATCTCTCTCTCTACTCCTAACAACTCATCTCAAAATGTCAGCACCCATCTCCCCATGGGCTCTCATGTTTCAGAGGTAGCATTCACCAGGGACACAATGGCATTACTGAATTGGAAGCTGAGATCTGCCATTCGGTCTTCCCAGGCAAAAAGGCATAAAGGTGTTCAGCTTCATCTTAGTAGGAGCAGTCTTGACCATCAAGGGCAAGGCAGGGTTGTCATTGTACAATGTGGGTGGACCCTGAAGGATCTTATTATATTTCAATATCCAGTGGTAAAATCCACTAAGAAGCAACCATGGCCCTGCACAGATGGAGTTTATATCTCTTAGAAATTGAGACAGAACACTGATAAAGAGTTCTGAACATCTAAGGTGCTGAAGACAAAAAAAAATCATGAATAGAAAATGGAGAAAAATGATGAGTTATAGAAACAAGGACTACAGGTTTCTTACCTGATTTTTGCCTTTTTTCCCATACCTTCTCTTATTTCCTATACCTCTTTACATATGATGTGGTGGTAGTAGTAACCTTTAGAATTCAGTTCATGATGTTGAGTCAGGACATGATGGAACCAGAAGCTGAGCTTGGACCTAGATGTAGAAATTATTGATCCTCAGTCATGTAATTCACCTATAGGAACCAGAGGCTGAGCTTGGACCTAGATGTAGAAATTATTGATCCTCGGTCTTGTAATTCACCTATATGAGTCATGCTGTCATCACTAGACAGGTACATTTCTTATTGTTTAAGGTGAGTGAGTGTACACTGGAACACTTTTGCTTATGGCTGAGATTTCTCTAACCTCATGAGACTGACCTCACTTCCCAACAGTAAAACTGAAAACACCAGACGCTGTCTTTCCAGATCCCACCTCAGACTTTGGAAAGGAAGCTGGTGATTCAAAGAAGTAGAGATTGCATAGAAGTCATTCTGGTGAGGGTGGATTCAGGAATGGAAGCTTCAGCTGGCTTCCAGAAGGGCAATAGTAATTCCATCACCAACACCTAGCAACAAATACTAGTGTGAGAGCAATAATGTTATCGCCACAGACCCTTCTCTGATACACAAGCGTAGACACTGTGCTGGCTACCATCTCCAAGCCCAGTTTTCCAATCTTATCAGATATTCTGTGAGTTACACTCTAATTCAGAAAATCCCTTCATGCTTCGTCCAATCCCTAAATGCTTCATTTAGCCAGTGTCTTGTTTCCTTTGTTTGTGACTAAAAATCATGATCAATACTTCCAGGTTCTGTGGAAGTAAGATTTTTTTCTAATCCTCATGTCTTATGAGGATAATTTCTCATATCTTTAACTGAACCAACTTGGGTTCCTTCTCTTTATTAATTCATTGATTTGATTTATTCATTCACTTACTCATTTAGTTCTTCATTCATCAGCAACTACTCAATGAACCCTTTACTCTGTGCCAGTTAGGAAAAACAGACAGTCCCCAGTCCCTCCTCTTCTGAGCATGTAGCTTAATCTACCACAATCATGTAAATAAATTTAGCTGTGCAATGTGATAACGGCTAAGGACAGAGCCACATCACCAGGAGAACTGATGAGCAAAGGTCAGAAAAGACTTCCCTAGGCAACTGGTGATAGATCTGGGATCCTAAGGAAGAATGAAAATTAACTATGTGACAGGGAAGGAGGGAAAGATGTCACAGGCAAATAAAATAGGATGTGCAAAGACACGTGGCAAGTAAAGCAAAGTGTCTTAAAGCAACTGAAAGAAGTTCACTGTTACTAGGAAAAAGAAAGCAGAGGGAATCAGGGTATGGAGAAATGAATTTGGGGAGTTAGTAGAGACCAGACCACAGCAGACTTTGTAGCACATATAGAGAAGGTAGTGTTTTTGTTTCCCTCAGGAGATCCTGGGTCCATGTTCTTGGCATCCCAGAAAAAGAACTGAGTGAGATACAAGAGGTGGGCAAGCACAACAAAGATTTATGTAAAACATGAAAGAACACTCTGGAAGAGCAGTGTGGGCTGAGTAACAAAGCAGCTCAAGTCCCAGTCTACGCAGTGAAGTTCATCTTTATTGGGCTGTGTTAGTTCTCCAGTTTCTCCCATGGGTGGGTGTGGGGTTGATTGACAGATGAGATGAATTTGACATAATTTCTTCCCTTCTGCTCATGCATAAGTTTTTTTCCCCCCAGAAAATGCACAGAAGGAGAGCAAACTGCAATGCCAATGACATACCAACTTTCCACAAGTTAATATTAGGTAAGTTCCTTGGGTTATTGTGCATGCCCAGGAAAGGGGCTTTCCCTTCAGTCTTGAATTCCTCTTGTAGTAATCTAAATTTCTCCCTTTTACTACAAGGTGATCCAGTTTTTCCTCACAGGAAGATGCCAGGTGGGTTTTTAGGGTCACTAGCGCTTCCCCATGCCCTCCCTCCTAAAGACATAGAAGTCTCTCCTACCCAATATTTTGAGTGGTCTTTTGAGAAGAAGAGAATACATAACAGGATCTAGCAGCAAAATGTTCTGGAGCAGAGCAACAGTGAATGTAGGAAGGTCCATGAGCTCAAGCAAGAGGTGATGGAGCCTGGACTCAGACACAGCAGTAAATTGGCAGATAAAAGGATGGATTGAGATGATATATAGGAGTTAAAAGACCAGGGATTGTGATTGGTCAGGGGAGGAAGGTGAAGAACATAAGATGGATGAAGTACCCCTCACCAAAACAGGAAAACATTGGAAAGAGACCATAAATAAAGAGAACTGTGTTTTGGATAGAAATCATGGTTATTTCTTATGCTCTTCATTCCTCAATCATCTCAAAAAGCCAAACTGATTTTAAATGACCAAAGAATAGAATTAGATTATGACCTCAAAAATATCTGTTCACTGCTCACAGACGCCTAATCCTTTTTAATAATAAAAGGTCAAAGTCTAAGTTACCACTCCCCAATTAGAAATAGAGTGTTGGGTTAGTTTCTTTGGGATACTAAAACCAATTACCACACATCAGGTAGCTTAAAACAAGAGCATTCACTGGCAATTCTAGCAATCAGAAGTCCAAACCAAAGAGTAAGTAGGGCCATATCCCTCCAAAGTTTCTAAGGGAGGGTCTCTGCTTCATTCAGTTTCTTGTAGACTGGCATTCCCTGGCTTCTGGTTCTCCAATCTCTGCCTCCTCCTTCACATACCCTTGTTTTCCCTATGTCTCTCTGTGTGATCTCCTTTTCTGTCTTTTATAAGAACACTGTGATTGGATTTAGGGTCAACCACAAAACCAAAGTGATCTTATCCTGAATTAATTATATCCGCAAAGACCCTATTTCTAAATGAGGTCAAAATCACAAGCACCAGGGTTTAGAACCTGAACATATCTTTTGGGGACCACACTGGGCATGCAACCTTTTGTCTTTTGGCATTGCCAAGCACCCATGGACATCTGAAAATCTGTTCTGAGAACATAGTTACAGATACATTGAGTTAGAATATAAGTAGTTAATAATGAATAAGGATAAATGGTTGGGGGTTCTGGATTTTTCTTCATTTTGATGAGGAAGAAGAAGAAATGGAAGAAGACATTGAACACTGATGGTCAGGAAGGTGTGACCACTGGGTTTAGGAGAGGAGGGTACACTTGGGTTTGTAGGCAGAAGACTGAGAAAGCTGCAGAAAGGTTGGACTAGTGGCTCAGAAGAAACTATACTCCCACAATTCTTTATTCACCTCAAACTGAGAGGAAACAACACAAGCTGTGAACAGGTTTTTGGTTGATTGCTTGGATTTGTTATTTGTTAGCTTTTTTTTTCAAGTGAAAGTGCATACAAGCAACTTTGTGATTTATAATTGTTTTGCTTTGTATTTTCTCAAACATGGTGATTTCCTTGTAAAAGGACATGTTTCCCATGGGCTTTATTAATCCAAGTGCCACTATAACTGCATTTCTGTCATTCTGATTTCTCCCTGTAGTTGCTGCTAAAAGCAACTACAGAATATTCACAGACTTGCTTCACTTATTTTTAAAATGTTTTTTAGATGTTGATAGACCTTTGTTTTATTCATTTATTTTTAGATGGTGCTGAGAATCAAACCCAATGTCTCACACATGCTAGGCAAGCACTCTACCACTGAGCCATAACCCCAGCCCCACTTTCTTCACTTATTTTCTGCATTACCAAATAAAGAAAACAGAGCAATGTCCTGCATGAGAATCCTAAATCTTCATGAACTACGAACCTATATATGACCTTTGAGCATCTCTGCCTTTTGGCCAATGTAAGCTAATTAGCCTCAGTTATCTGGAAATCTAGTTGCCCCATCCCCAGCAGCCAAGATCAGCCTGGTGACCAGGCTTCCTGAGAGGGTGCAAGTCTCTCCTCCTCTGAGTCTTTGCTTGGCCCCTTGGATCCTGACCTCAGTTCTGCTGTGGCTTCACCTCCTGAGCTACTCACTGGGCAAAAGATACATAGAAGCTCTCTCGGCCTCTGGAGTTATTTCTCCATAAGCCACACCACAGCTGACATTTACTTTCCCTTTCTGGGCTTACCATCCTCTTTCTGGAAGAAAAAAAGAAAGTGTGTTTTTGGACCCCTGTTCACTGAGACCCTCTTACTTCTGCTCAGTGGAGCAGCACACTGACCCGGCAGCCACAGGAAGAGCAGAAGGCCCCTCCAGGATCCTTCGCCTACCTCTGGGTTTCAGCCAGCGCTACTGAACTTCGAGGTTCATGCTGCAGCATGCTGTAAAGACACTCTGCCAGGGCCCATATTGTTTGACAGACACATGGTCATTTCCTTTGATACAAGAATAAAGGATTTATGAGTGACCGATTTGTTATATGTGCTTTAAGGGGCAGGGGGAAGACTGGCACACAAAGCCTGAGATCACCTGAATTGCTTAGAATGAGCCCATTTTTTTAAAGTAAATTTTAAATTTATTTAATGAAAAGCGTTTTTAATAGTACAGATGGAATATATCTGCATAGTTTTTGCTGACCCGACATTCAGGAAGTATCAAAGCACACATCAGGAGCCATCACAGAATCCAGGATTGAGAGGAACTTTGGTGGCACCCCAGAGCACAGGGTTCCCTTCTCCAGACTTGCTGTAGTAGTCAGGGTTCTCTAGAGGAACAGAATCAACAGGAAGTATGATTATTAGAAAAGGGATTTTTTTAGATTGGCTTACACGACCAGAAGCTGGAAAGTCCACAATGGCCATCTGCAGCTGAAGAGCTGGAGGAACCGTAGCAGCGCAGTCCAGAGGCTGAAGCCTCAGAACAAGAAGGATCAACAGTGCTACCCTAGTCAGACACCAAGGCTTCTGAAAACTACCTGGAGAATCACTGGCAGAGTCCACTTTGGAAGAGTGAAGAAGCGAGAGTCTGATACCCTCAGATGATTGCAGCAGCAATCAAGAACCCATTCAAGAAGAGCCGAGCTTGCACCTGCTGCTGCTTCCTTGTTCTTCCAACTTTTATTCCATCCAAGCCACCATCCTATTGAACGGTGCTGCCCACGCTTAGGGAGGGTCTCCACTTCAGTTTGCTATCCCACATGCCAATCATTCCTAGACACACCATCACTGACACACCCAGAAGCCTCTTAATCATCAGCATCTCTTGATCCAATCAAGTTGACAATTACAGTTGCCCTGACTAATGGACTCCACTCTGAGTTCAGTCTCTGTCAATGCAGGAGAAACGCTAGGGAAGAGACTTGTCCATCACAGGCAAGTCTTTCTTGAAGGAGGACTGGCAGAGATTCTCTTTATGAAAAGAATAAGTAAACAAGCCAAATTGCCCTAAAGCAAGAGCCAAAGTTGCCAAACACCAGGTTTTAAGGACAAACAGCAAAAAAACTTCATTTCAGAAGTTGTAATTTTAGAGAGTAACAATAACAAACCAGTAACTGGAATTCAGCGTGCTCCCTTCTAAACACTTCTAACAGAATATTCAGTGCCCGACTGCCCATGAAAGGAATAATCTTTGCTCTTTCCTCTAAACATCTCTGCCATATTTTCCTGAATCCATTCCTCCCCCATTTTGCATATGGGTCATACATGCTGTTGCTCAGGGCTCCCAGGAGAACAAAACTGCGTGGCTCCTTCCTGGATTGTCCCCAGCAAGCTCACAGCACAGACTGCCCCCAACACTAGGTCTTTACTCATGTGCATCCATAGGAGAACTTTTGATGGATTTTTGCCTCCCAAATGGCAAAATTATCTGTTCACTCACCGAGCATTTAAGTGTGTATCATTTACCAATCACTGCTAAGCAGCATCCTCCTTGCTAAGAGGTGTTTGGTACAGGGCAGGCATTGGAGTTGAAATTACTTGAAGATGAACAGCTACTAACCATTGGTGAATGTTTTTGTTCTTAGCTTCCTGGCAAATTTCTCTGCAATTTCCAAGAAACAATGTATATGTTCTATGACACCTTTTTGAACTCATGAAATTCCTTGCTTATAAGTCAATCTTCCCCAACAACATGTGAGTTCCACAGGATCAAGAACTTCGAAGTATAATTTTAGGAAATATTTTAGATGAGCCTAGGTAAAATAAGAAAAGAGAGGCCAGGGATTGACCTCAGAATAGACTAAGGAATGGGGTTAAAGAAAGAGCCATGAGTTGGGAAAAGCAATCACTCTCACTGATTGAGAGTCCTAAAGGACTGTACAAAGAAGCTCATCTTCCCTAAGAATGTGGTAGTTTAATCCTTCAGACACTCATTCGAACACTAAATGATGCTTTATAGAAAGTTCACTAATTAAAATTACTTCAAGATGTGTTCAATGGAATATTAGGAAACTTCTAAAGCATTCTTTCATTAACTCATTTAATATTTGATTGTGTACCTACTCTGGGTTCTGTTCTACACACTAGAAATAAAGGTGACTGACAAGTTCTCTGCTGCCTTAGAGTTTACATGATCTTGAGAGCAGCTGGGTACAGACATCCAAAACTAGAGAGAAGGTGTGGGGGAGCAGGGTGTGGTGGTGCACACCAGTAATCTTAGCAACTTGGGAAGCTGGGGCAGGAGGATCATAAATTCAAGGCCAGCCTCAGCAACTCAGGGAGACCCTCAGGCTTGAGACCCTGTCTCAAAATAAAAATAAAATGGACTGGGGTTATAGCTCAGTGGTAGAATGTATCTGGGTTCAAACCCCAGTTCTAAAAGAGAAAGAGGCAGAGAGAAGGTTTGGGGTAGAAGGTAAGGAAAGGAAAATAATCAATGGCCATAAACACTATACAGATAATTGAATTAGAAGAAGCAAAAGGGAATGATTAGTAGGTTTTTACTTGGATCATCAAAGAGGGTCTCTCTAGGTCTGAATACATAGGAAGCCAGCCAGATGCCGTCATGGAATGAAAGCATTCCAAATAGAGGAATTATATAGCACAATATTGTAATTCCTAAAATAAAAAAATTAAAAACAAAGCATAACCCAGAAAAACATATAAGAATTACTTCAATTTCTGATTATCATGATTTCAGACTTCATTTGCAGTTCCAGAATGAATCTCTCATTGTTCAGTGATATAAAAATTTTAATTGAAAATAATTCTGAAATAAGTTTTAAAACAAAGTATAAAGAATCTTTTAGGTTACTTAAAGTAATGTAGTCAGGACAAAATATGCTATCTTGAAATCTGAAGTGACACTTGGAATATTCATTTCCCCACCATTCTCTCAATATTCAACTTTGCTAGAAAGAGTTGAAACTTCCTTTTGGACTGATTACTGGCAGGCTATAGAAATCTTGATCCAAGACTAAAATGAGACCATTGGAAATCCAAGCCCAGTCTGTAGAACCTTGGGTTTTCTTCACTGTCGAGAACATCTGTGGAGCTTATAGTATCTCATCAATCAACGCAACATCTATAAAGCTAAGAAGTTATGATCAAGTTTCCAATTTCATAAACAGACTATCAGAGGCACTGAATGACCAAGGAAAATGGTCAGTTTACAATCGCTGATTAAGGAAGGGCAATCCCCAGAAGAGAACCCAGGCACCGAGCCACAACTGTTCATCAGGCTCTATGTACCCAGGCATTTGTTGTAAACACAAATGAAATTGTGTCAGAGAGAACTCCAGGGCATTCCTTGCTTTGTTCTAAACAAGACTTCATACTGATGAGATGGGAATACAGAAAATTGGGTTTGTGTTATTCTTTCACCATTCTGGACATTATCAGTACAATCAGATCAGACAAAACAAAATTGCCACAGGGTCTCTATATCTTGGTTTCATCTGTTTCTCACAACTTCCATCCATAGAAGTCATTTTCCTGAAACTGCAGGAAAACAGGATCAGGGTAACATCAAAGGAAGCTGAATTAGTAAACACAAATTGCTGGGCCAGTCTTACAAATGAGCTCTATCCCCACTCATGAGCAGTGGTGGACTCAGGAGCATACACCAGGAAACTAGAGGTAAAAAATTAAAAAGCAAGGAAGATAACAACTTGGAAATTCATTAAACTCAAAGTTCAGAAGCTCAGGCAAAAATGCTGAGAGTTCAACCATGTGTCCACAGATAGGTCCCAATTGTCCAAATAAGAACATGAGTCAAAACTTGGCTGATCAGCCAGGAAGTGAGGTGCACACAGATTGTGGAGTTTTAGAAGTTAGAAGAGCAGACTCAAGAACCAGCAGTAAGGAAACAGAAATGGAAGTGACAGCTGTCCAGTGTCTTCAATATGCCCCATAGGAGCCCTTGTCTCATTGTTTATATTTTGTTTTAAAATAACAACTTGAGAATTTTTTTTGCTAAAGGTGACAGAATGAATGCATATTTACTTAGTTCTTCTCTCAGGAACTCACTGAAATGGACACTAACAACAACCCAAAACAGGGCCTAAAAATCTTCACCCATGGTGAAACTAGAGAATGGTGAAAAAAATAAAATAATATCACTAGAGTTCGTGGTGAAAGTCTGTGTAATGTAATATACACTAAGTTAACAAAGGATGCATAGTAGAAGTCAATGCCTGACTCCACACCCCTAAGAAGAATGCAGATTTCCTTTTAAAAACAAAAAGGAAGAATCCTACAGTGCCCCACTGAAAATCTTGTGCTTTTAAAAATGGGACTCAAAGTTGTGAGCATCAGTAGGAGCTACAAATATCAACTCAACAAGTAGTTATTGAACAACTACTATATGCTAGAGAAGAAGAGCTGAGAATGAGTTATTTTATACTTATTTTTTCTGCTCAACTATCTGTTCATGAAAAATGTGGAGGTGAAAAGGGATAATAAACAGAAGCCTAAATATATGCTTGACTAAATTAAATTAACTGTAAGTCAGCAAACAAGAAACTGAGAGTAAGTTTCTGAGCTGCCCACTTACCCAACCTCCTGCCACCTGCCAGAGTGAACAGCTGACCCAAAATGGTGCATGGGTGTGGGCCCTGGACAGAGGATTCAGCATGTGAAGGACCACAAACTGCGAAGCCAACACTTCTGAACAAAGACTTTTTGCTTTATCCCTCTGTCCCTGTTATGGTTTGGATGTGAGGTGTCCCCCAAAAGCTCACATGTGAGACAATGTGGGAAGGTTCACAAGAGAAATGATTGGGTTGTAAGGGTCTTACAATCAGTGAATTAATACCTGATGGGATTAATTGGAGTGGTAGGGAGTGACTGGAGGAGGTGAGAATTGGGGGGTGATTCTGGGGTATGTATTTTGTATCTGGAGACTGGAGTCTCTTTCTGCTTCCTGATGATGTGAGCTGCTTCCTTTTGTCATGCTCTTCCACCATGAGGAATGGAGCTGGCCTTCTCTGGACTAGGACCTCTGAAACTATGAGTCCACAGATAAACTTTTCCTCCTCTATAATTATGCTGGTCAGATCATTTAGTCACAGCAGAGAAAAAGCTGACTAAAACAGTCCCTCAAGCACATAGAGGACTGAAGAGTTAAATTCTATCTACAAGTCCTGTTAGCACAATTTTAAAGCTCCTAAATAAATTGAAAGAAGAATTAGAAGTAAAAGACAATCCCACTAACCACTTCTTGAGTAAATAACAGGCCAAAGAGAACTGCCCAACACAGAGGATATTGAAGACGAAGTTTCAAACATCACACCTGTGCGAACTTCATACTAAAACACCAAAACCAAAATAAAATCAAGAGGATAAAAAAATGAGAAAAAGCGAGAAGGAAAAAAACGGAGGTCTCCAGTAAACAAATGGAAATTTTAAAATGTCTTATATATTTTCAAAAAGTCAGAGGAAAGGATTTTGAATGCTTTCACCAGAAAACCAGAAAGAAATGATAAATATTTGAGGAAATAAACATGAATACTCTGATTTGAACGTTATACCATGTATACATATATCAAAATATCACATGGTATTAAATAAATACATATAATATTTATATATAAATTAAAAAATAAATTTAAGTTCTTAAAAATAATCTCTCTACAGAAAAAAGAAGGAAGGGCAATGAAGAATATATTTTGGAAGAACAGAACATTTTACTCCAAGTAACAGTTCTTTGCAGTACAGAAAATATCTTTACATAGATCTTTTCAAAGTCTTAAAAAATCAAAGACAATACAGACTTTATAAAAAAGGACATCAAAGAAAAGACTCACAGAAACTAACATATAGGACAGGCGTAAAGAATGAAGGACTAATAAGATTAATAAAAACATTGCATGGTACAAACCATAGTGGAACCGTAAGAAGTAAAATCAATATTGGTCAAAACAGAGTTGGAGCTATGGAGGACTGGGAGAGGAAGAACACAGAGTGTAAAGGAAAAGACAAATGTACAAAAATGATTAGAGATAAAAATGATAGGCCAACAGACCGCCCACAACCACAACTGTGCCAGCCCACCACTTCCCAACCCTGAACCTCCCGCGCCCACCTGCTGCTTCCCAGACTTAGGCACTGGCACCCTGCTCAGACTCAGCACTCACTCTGTGGCTCTTCAGGGTGTTTGGAGGATGGTGCAGACAACTTGAGTTATCCCTGAGGCCGTGGCCACCATCTTTGGGTGGGGCAGCTCCCTTCCTGAGACACCTGTGGGACAGCAGAGGCTCTTTGACAGGTACCTCAATTTCATCAGGATACTGAGGACTGGGAGGTCTGAATGGTGGATGACTAGTAGATTTTTTTTTATTTTTTTAAGTTTTTATTTCTTTATTTTTCTTGCTCTCTCTATTTCCCTTTTGTTTACCTGTTTCTCTCTCCCTTTTCTCATGCTAACGGCCAACTTCTTTTGATCTCACTCTCATCTTCCCTTGAGCTAGAACCTCTATATACTCACTTCTTATCAAAATAATAGTCAGCCTAAACCCCTCCTCATCCTCTTTGTCCACCATTAGAAATTGTACAGCTTATTGTAAGCCAATTAGCTATACTATGTATAATAATCAAACTCATGCTGTTTATTACAATATTATTAATGTCTTAATAGGGGCTATCTGGTATAGGGCTGCATGTTGTTTTTATTGGGTGCTGCTAATATTGATCTCCACTCAAAGGAGAGGTATTAGAAACCTGCAGGGTCACAACAAGTCTACAGGAGGGAAGATGCAAGACCTCAGATCTGTACTGCTAGAGGGGAAGATACAGGAACAACATGAAAAAACAGGGGAAGAATGTGTCCTGAACAAACCAAGATGCTATTTTGATAGAATCCAATGACAGCATGGCAGTAGAAATGAGTGTAGACTGTACATGACTAAAAGGATTCATGAAGCAAAGGGTGAGATAAGAGAGCAAATGCAGTCAATGCATGATGACTCCAATAAACAGTGAAAGTGCAAATGCAGGGGGGAAAGAGCATTTCAAAAAAGAAATTCTGAAAAAAAAAA